>JABYQE010000011.1:0-374356 GCA_022376435.1 Amylocystis lapponica
TGCTCAGTGTCACTGCTCTTGTGGAAAATGGATTGGTAAGGGAGGTTGAGCTGGCGGAGGGTGGGGAGGATGACTTGACACGATACAGCGCGGAGTGAGTTTGTTACATGGTGCACAGCCTTGTCTACTAACTCTGTGGGCAGAGAACGGCGGGAACATATCATCTTTAGAAAGCTTGTTGCGCTTGTGCCTGAGCTCACATCAGCCACTGCGACAGGGGACTACCTGGACACTGTGGCATCAGTAAGTGTGTTTGTATTTTGAGTTGAATCAGCCTGACAGCTGGTGAACGGTGCAGATACAACACGGCATGGATGGAGCCCGTGCCGATGACACCAAGGGGCTGAAAGAGCCCATGATCGACTGGATCACCCCAATGGGTGGTCAGCTCAACCCCGCCATCAAGAGGAATAAGAAGGCGGAACGTGGGTTTCAGCATGATGTGACTGGTGCACTGTTGTGCCCGGTGGAGCTGCAGGAGTTTCAGTAGGGGGGATCAATTATTTCGCGTGAACTCACACGAAGCGATTCATATTGACACTGTGAAATGAATCACTCCAGTACCCCTACTGAAGGATGCATCCCTCGAAGGATGCATCCTTCAAGGGATTGATCCTTCTTGTGATGCATCACAACATTTAATATATCCATCATGAGATTTTGACTCATTAAAAACATGATTACATAATCATATAAAGTGGCAACATCAGAAGTTGAACCCAGGACCTTCCCAATATGGCAATGTCTTCGAGAGTCTTAACCACTACACCATGAGAGCTTGTGATATGAAGTGTAGTAATTGAGATATATACTCCAAAAATGACCCAAAACTCCGGACTTAGATGCAACACAAGTCCTTCTCCACCTTGGGTAGACTCTTTGGTCAGGGCTGTTTAAACATGTTGCATATCATTTTATACACTCCTTGCCAGAGAAAACATAAGGACAGAATCATACAACACATTACCACTGGCACTAGCATTATGTTTTGATTAATGAACAAAACTTCGGACTAAATCCAGTTTAAGTTCTCTTGTTTTGCATGTAGCACTTCAAGACTGATATATTGACCTTTCCTTATGTTTGCTTTGACAAGGAGTGTACAAAATGATATGCAACATGTTTAAACAGCCCTGACCAAAGAGTCTACCCAAGGTGGAGAAGGACTTGTGTTGCATCTAAGTCCGGAGTTTTGGGTCATTTTTGGAGTATATATCTCAATTACTACACTTCATATCACAAGCTCTCATGGTGTAGTGGTTAAGACTCTCGAAGACATTGCCATATTGGGAAGGTCCTGGGTTCAACTTCTGATGTTGCCACTTTATATGATTATGTAATCATGTTTTTAATGAGTCAAAATCTCATGATGGATATATTAAATGTTGTGATGCATCACAAGAAGGATCAATCCCTTGAAGGATGCATCCTTCGAGGGATGTATCCTTCAGTAGGGGTACTGGAGCGATTCATTTCACAGTGTCAATATGAATCGCTTCGTGTGAGTTCACGCGAAATAATTGATCCCCCCTACTGAAGTGGCTCGGAGCTGAACTGGGACAACGACGAGTTGAGTGCTACAATTGGTATCACGTCTTAGAACACCTTAATGACTCAATGACAGGGTGAAAGTTGGCTTGCGTATCGGAGAACTAACTGTCGCAGCAGACAGCTGGCCGAGGTTCATGTATCGCGACAATGCTTATGATCCCGAAAATCCGTGGAAGGGCCTCTTGCGAGGCAAACTATTGGTAACGGTGAGTCACTCTAACCGTTCTTTGGTTCATATGCTGATTAGTACCCAGGCATTCAAACATATCTTCACCTCCCCGACCTCTGTGGATGATGGCTCCAGAGCAACTAGAGCAGGTAATGCGCGCATCCACGGCATGACATCCGTGACGCCGGGCTCCATTGCCTATGTTGCCACTCAGGTAAGTGGCCATAGAACTAACTCTGGTTCAATGCTGACACATTTGCAGGTCCGCTTCGCATTGAGCTCTGCCGAAGTGTTCTCGAGGTCGGACACGGCCATGAACTCTGCAGGGTTCTATGATGTCCTGCTAGAGCTGCTCACTGACGAAGAGGACAAGGAGGAAATTGATGCGCTGTTCGCATGGTGGAATCGGTGCGTTCTATCTTGTTGACTTTTCTAATATGTTTAATCTGATCATGTTTTCCGCAGCCAAGTATTTCCCAATTCCTCTGCTGTACAGGCCCGAGTGCCTACGGCAACGAGTGCACTTGCCAGGATCAGGGCAGCGCGGGCAGCGCGGCGTGCCACCCAGTAGTATACCTGTGTCCGCAGTAAATACCGTAATTGCGAATTGTCATCAAGCCTTCCAATGCTATCCTTTATTGCACATCTTATGTGAAGTATCATCAGTGATGCCTCGGGTACATATGGTCAACCATGCCGCGGTGATACACATGTTTAGTCTCTGTCTGTAAGATGTGCATGGGCTAGTCTATCTTTATGATAATACATGATCTTCTATGTCTAGGTTATACTCCATGCCAATCATTGGTAGTGTTTGTACATAAGGTCACATCTGTCTTCAAGGTAGACATGGTAAATATTACAAGACATATCTCCCCAGGCACCCATCTCCATGTACATCAAGCAGGCAGTGGATGATCAATCCCATAATATACATCCCATCCATATAATACTAGGTACACATGTTGGACCTGACCATGTACATCAAGCAGGCAGTGGATGATCAATCCCATAATATACATCCCATCCATATAATACTAGGTACACATGTTGGACCTGACCATGTACATCAAGCAGGCAGTGGATGATCAATCCCATAATATACATCCCATCCATATAATACTAGGTACACATGCTGCACTTGACCAGATAGAAAGACATGGTCAATTCTAACATGACAACCATAATGGCAGCTCATTCTCTTATGGACCAGTCTGCTTCATGTTGGTCAACCATGCAAAGTGTGTCCCATGCATATAATGCTGTATCTTATGGTATATAATCATGATACATATTGTACCTCTTCTACCCAAGATAAGGCCTGAAAAGGCCAGATCTTTTCTAGGTGAATTCCCTGATGCTTGCGTCGCTCATCACAGTTTAATTGTCCCATTAATTATGATAACCTACATCGGCGTTGTAGGTTATCTACAAACCATGTTCAAAGTCCGAAAAGGATACCCGCCTGCATCAGCTGGATAATCTCTCGGGGAAATGTCTCCAGTGTGCACCCATGTCTTTGTCGCATGATCATCGCACCCAAGGTGTTCTTCGTGCTTTGCAACGGCAGCGGAAGGGCCGGCCAGCCGGCGGACCATCTGAACCTCCGAATGCCTCCCAATCGCGATGTGGCTCAAGATAGTGCCTGCGCATGTACTTAAGTCTCACTGCTCCCCTGTGAGACATCGAGCACCCGTGAATCCAACACACAGCCATGCCCACCAACAGCGTCCCGCCCCCGCCCGGGGTCTACGTCCCCGCCGTCGTGTTCTTCGACAAGAACGAGGAGCTGGACATCCCTGCGATCCAGGCGCATGTTCTGCGGCTGGCCAAGGTGAGTCGGTCGAGTCATCCTCGCATCCGACCAACACTCATCGCACCGACCGATGCGCAGGGCGGCGTAGCAGGCATCCTCGTCCAGGGGAGCAACGGCGAGGCGCAGCACCTCTCGCACGACGAGCGGAAGGAGGCGATTCGCGTGACGCGCAAGACGCTCGACGAGAACGGCTTTGAGCAGGTCGTCATCATCGCAGGCACGGGCGGCCAGTCCACCCGCGAGACGAAGAAGCTCTGCGCAGACGCTGCCGAGGCCGGCGCGGCGTTCTGCCTCGTCCTGACACCTGGCGTGTGGCCGCCCCTCATGACCAAGGACAAGATCCTCCGTTTCCACCGTGAGGTGCATCAGACTACAGCCACGCATCGTGAGACTGGGAAATAACGAGGCGCACTACCCACAGGTCGCAGACGCCTCGCCCATCCCTACGATGGTGTACAACTTCCCGGTGGTCACCGCGGGGCTCAACCTTGATTCCGACATCATCGGTGCCCTCGCCTTGCACCCGAACATCGTCGGCACCAAGCTTTCCTGCGGAAACGTCGGAAAGCTCCACCGGTTGACGTCCAGCGTCCCCGCGTCCAAGTTCGCCACCTTCCCTGGTGTGTCGGACGTGTTCCTGCAGAGTCTCGTCTCTGGGAGTGCAGGACTCATCGGTGCCCTCCCGAACGTCGCGCCCAAAGCGCATGTCGAGGTGTATCGACTGTACAAGGCCGGGAAAATCCAAGAAGCTGAGAAGATTCAGGCTCTTCTCGGGCATGCTGATTGGGAGCTGGGGAGCCTGGGAAGTATCGGAGGTATCAAGGCGGTCGTTTCGAAGCACTTTGGCTATGGGAATATCAATGTTCGGGGGCCGCTTGCACCAGCTGAAGTAGAAGGGGCAAGCATTGGGAAACTAGAGGAGCTGATTGCATACGAGAAGACTCTCTGATATGTAGCAAATTCGCTTGTATCAGTAAATGTATACTAGTACCTTTCCACCCTGTATCTCTCCCAGCTTCCACGGGCGGGGTCGAAAGTCCGGTGAGGCCGGCAGGTCTACTTTCGCGACCTGGCAGTCATGATGGTCTAGTGACGATAGACGTGGTCATTAGTCGACTATTACTACGATGGACCACATCGCTGTCAATATCTGACTGCAAAGTGATGAGGATTACGTCCCACTTACTTGGTGATCGGAGGATCGCAGCATGGGTGCGATGCAGAAGACAGGCGAGGGTCGTGCTTCAGTTCAGGCCACATCCATCTGTTTCGCGCCCTCTTCCTGCTCAGGTCCGTCACCCCCCTTTTGTGGATGCAGCGACTGGTCGAGAAGAACGGCGACCTGTTTCTGCAGATCCTCCTTCTCTGCTTGCACGTGTCTCAGCTCTGCGTCCCGCCGCTGGGCGATCTGAGACTCGTCCGAGAGCAAGAGGAGCAGCTTCATGGAGTGGATGATGGAGAGCAACGAATGCGACGCGCGGATCTGCGGACGAGGACACCTGCTGAGCGCGCGCGTGAGTGAGGACAGAGAGCCGGGTGCCCTACCATCGATTCTGCCCGGCAGTCGGTTTGGAACGACTCCTGCGCCAAGCGGAATTTATCCTTGTCGCCGATCTGTGGCCCGACTGAGCGGCCGTCCGAACCCAAGATCTCCTTGGACTGTGCTCACCGAAGCCAGTCCGACGAGATCGACCATCCCATCGACCAATGTTTCGACCTCAACATCGACCTTCTTGTTCCATTCCTCCTCAATTGCATCCAGGTATTCATTGGAATTCTGGTCAACTAGTGGCTGAGAACGCTGCTGAAGCCTGGCAGTCGGTAAGGCAGATGGTCGTGAGACATCAGTTTGGGGGGCCTCAGCCATCGCGTGAGTCGAGGCTTGGAGGAATATCAGACAATGAGCTCGATGTGTTGAGTCGCCTTACCACAAGTACTTGTTCATGTTATGTAAACGGCCGGGGATGCGGCCGTGTAGCATTGTTTATGCTTGTTAGGATTAGAAGCTCTTGCCCCATATTAGGGAACTTGAAGTAGGCTTGTTTCTCACCGGGCTAGCTCTTCGAGAATTGACCAATGCCAGCAGCATTGCTTCTAGAGACCATTACTCTCGCAAACAGCGCAACTTACCTATACACGTTTGTGTGTCTTCTTTAGATACCACCGCCTTATCGTGGAGGATTCGAATTACGGTGCATGTCAGCGTGCGATACGTTTCTCACTGGTAAGCACGGCCCGAAATAACGTGCGTGACGCTGACGCATTATGAATTCATACAATATTGCGTTAATATGCTTCAAATTTCATGGGAACAAACTGATTACTGCACCGCATGCCATCGCTGCGTACAATTATTGTGATCGACTATACCGGTTGAACACGACGAAAAACAGAAAGAACAAGCACCCTCTCCGTAGCTGACATTGCGCATTACCACCGAACACCCCCTTCTATCGAAAAAAAGAATACTATCGCTTGGAGCACTAGGCTAAATCACGGTATGGCGCATCGCGAAGCCCAGACTGGTATATATAGAGGCTCGATCATAAGATCGAGCAAGCGAAGGCAGCATGCACGCCCCTACACTACTTGTTCTGCCATCTTCACTGACGGGCTCTGTCTCTGCATTCTCATTGCGTTAGCATGCGGGTTTGTCTGGGTGGTCCGGCGGTTTCTTTTCGGCGTAGGAACCTCTGCATTGGAGAACATTCCAGGCCCTCCTTCGCAATCGTTGTGGACAGGCGAGCCCCAGAGAATCAGCGACGATGCATGATATGTGCTGACTCTTTTATATGTGCTAGGTAACCTGAGTCAATTCTTCGACAAACATGGATGGGCTTTCCATAGGAAGCTCGGCGATGAGTATGGTCCTGTGGTCAAGATATATGGGTTCCTGAACGTGAGTACCGATCATCTATGGCTTGCTCAGAGGATACTGACTCCGCACTTCACCAGAAACCAACTTTATATGTCTTCGACCCGAAGGCAATGCAGAGCATCGTCCTCAAAGATCAAAATTCTTATGAAGAGACCCGCTCATTCACATCGTGCGTAACTCTCATATACTTGTGTCTCCGTCAGTGCTTATCTTTCTCTACTAGGACAACCCTTCTCATATTCGGACCTGGCTTACTAGGGACTCTAGGTACGCTATTCGCATAAGGACATTTTAATATCAGTTTCCTCACATTTTCCTCCTAGGCGAGCATCATCGTAAGCAGAGGAAGCTTCTTAACCCTGTATTCTCCGTCGGCCACATGAGATATATGCTACCTATATTCTACCGAGTCGTTGATCAGGTCTGTCACAGCCACTCGCTTTTATTGTCTGCTTTTAACTTTGATCAGCTACGAGACGCGATCAGTGTCCAGGTCAGCACATCGCCCCGGGAGATCGATGTGCTGAACTGGATGGGACGCGCTGCGCTTGAGCTTGTTGGACAAGGCGGTCTCGGGTACTCATTCGACCCACTCATCGAAGACAAGCCAAATGCACTTGGCGATGCTCTAAAGGCTCTTCTGTCAGTCGTCTTCTGATCCCAGCGCAAAAAGGCTAATTGTTATCCCGCGCTTGGACTTTCTTATCCAGACCCTCTCTCTTCACGCTTGATATTTACCAGCGGGCATCTCCCTACTTCACTGCAATCGGCTCCCCAGGGTTTCGCCGCCGAGTCCTGGACATGATCCCTCACGAGGGGATTCAACATGTGAAGTCCATCGTGGATATCATGTGGGCACTTCATCCACGATATTCGAGGAAAAGAAAAGTGCCATGCAAGCGGGGACAAGACGGTCCTGCGGCAGGTCGGAGAGGGCAAGGATATCATGAGCATCCTCAGTATGGCATGCTTTTTGGCTTCGTTTTTCTGAAATCGCTAACACCAATCGACCGAAAACTTCAGTGAAGGCAAACATGGAGGCGGAGATGGTGATAAATTGCCGGAGAACGAGCTCATAGCACAGATGTCGTGAGTCACAGCCGAATTCACGGCTTGACAACACGTCTTGAAAGCGGTGTCTAGGACTCTCATTTTCGCAGCGATGGACACGACGTCGAACTCGCTCTCTCGGATTCTCCACATCCTCGCCGAACGTCAAGACATGCAAGAGAGACTGCGACGGAGATTGCGGTGCTCGTTCGGATGGGCACGATCTCTCGTACGACGAGTTAATGCAGCTTCCTTTCTGGATGCAGTATGCCGGGAAACGATGCGGTTGTATGTTCTCGTCACTATCGACAAACTCTTCGCTGCTGACACATTAAATTTAGACATCCTCCCGTGCTATCGCAGCGTCGCGAGTACGTGCAACTGTCGAGTTGCTATCCTGATATTACGGGCTGATGAATCCGTGTCATAGAGCTCAGAAGGATGTTATCTTGCCTCTGTCAGAGCCCATCCGCGGACGTGACGGGAAAATGATGCATGAGATTCCGATCCCAAAGAATACCCAGATAGAGATCGGAATATTGGGATCGAACCGCAACAAGGCTATCTGGGGCAAAGATGCGTACGAGTGGAAGCCCGAACGATGGTTGTCTCCGCTTCCGCAAGCTGTGGTAGACGCACGCATTCCTGGCGTTTATTCGAATCTGTAAGCCGTGATAGTCGTGCTCGTTCGAACGTCCCGTGTCGTTCTGACTATTGGCCGGTAGCATGACTTTCATGGGAGGTGGAAGAGCTTGCATGTGAGTATCCTTTATGTATCTTTCGCATTGTGGAGGCTGAGATGAAATCGTAGCGGATTTAAATTCTCAGAATTAGAGATGAGTACGTATTTAGTTTTACAGAGTCCGTGTCGCTGCCTCTAACTGTTGCATATCCAGAGGCCGTCTTGTGCACCTTACTTCCTGTGTTCATCTTCGAGTTGCCGAAGGAACAGATTGTATGGAACATCTCGGGAGTCAATTATCCGACAATGGGTGGTGGCAGTCAGCCTCAGATGCTACTGAAGGTGTCCGCGCTGAAATCAGGTAGCATTTAGTCCTTAGTCACGTATGGTTAAGAGGGTGCTGTCAATTTCCTTACGCCGGATTAGCGTTCCCTCGAACACACCGATCTGCAATGTTGCAGTGAACGATGTGAGATGTTAATGTCCAAGTTGTATCGTACAGGGTATAGAATCTTACACATTATACATATTACAGCAGTATCATAGGGATAACTGAGACGTGGTATGCCATATAAACCTAAGTCATTAGTCGTGGTAACAGATACAGAACAGATAGCTTGTCCAAGATTGAGCGTCAACGATGTGCGTGTGTCGCCGGGCTCGACGGTCGGACGACAGAGATGCCCGGTATCAACATGAGATGGAACCACGGATTGACTCCAGTAAGCGCAAGTAGATGTGACCATCGAATCTTGACGAGCAGGTAGAGTATGGAGTCAACCGAGTTGGACAAGGCACAGGGACCACTGATCCACGCGAGATTTTGCTGATGTGAAGCAGCAAAACACCTTCCGGTCGAATAGCGACTGACGACGCTGTGCCGTGGCTACATATACAGAATATAAGCAAGGTGTAAAATGGTGACAACCAGCATAAGCGTTTACCCTTTTATGCGTGCAACAACGCACGCAGAATCACAAGATATCGGCGACAGACTCCAGGAGTACCTTGGGCTTCATGAGCAAGTTGCGTGAGAGCATGCCCTCCGAGCGAACGCCATTCGTCACGGCATGCCCATTGGTCTGTCCGTTCACGTGGCCATTCATGCCCTTCGCCTCCACGACGGTTCCGTGCCCCTCCCCGTCGCCTGGTTCGTTTGACCAACCCACCCTCCGTGCGCACATGAGTCCGAACTCGACCGTGCACAAAACCTTGCAGCGCTCGGAGCCGTGCCCGGCGTACACGTTCTCCATGGTGGACCAGTCGAACCACCGCTCCGATTCCTTATCCTTCTTCCCTATACTTGCCGATTTGCCACCTCCCCACATGATCTCGAACACGCCGCTCATAACGCCCTCTTTCATCGCTGCTGCTATCCGCTCGGCGCGCTCGCCAATTCGTCCCAATGCGTTGCCGAAGCGGGCTCGCAGAGGCTCTCGATGCACTCCACGTGAGTCCGTACACCCGGAGAGCGCCAGAATCGCAAGCAGCCCGCGTAAATTCGTCTCATTCAACGACTGGAAAGGCACGGATACCGTTCCCTGGGTCTGCCCTTGTATCTGTGACGGACACGGCAGGAGCGCACGGGCGTGCATGTACGTCAGAGCGCGCCAACGCGACGTGGTAGGTTGTGGTTCTGTGTTCAGTGGTTCAGTGAAGTCCTGTGAGAGAATATACATAGGGCTGACCGGCTCGGTGCATCCGTTCAAATATGTTGGTCAGAAACTGGTCAACCTCTGTTGGCAGCCCAAAACAGAACGAGTCCAGCACTCTTCCGACGCAGCAAACCTGCCATGCCTGGATCGCGAACTGTACCAACGTAGGATCCCCCGCGTGATCTCGTGATGCCAACAGGTTCGTCATAGCCGGGCCCAGCGCGCTCGACACCAAGTCTCGGTCCGACGGTCGTGTCAAATCCACCCGTCTGTCAAGCGACGACGCAAACTCTTCCGCCACTGATGCCGCCAGCTGCACGATCTCCGCATTCAAGTCGCGCACGGCCTGTATTAGCTGTGCGCCTGACCATTCGTCAGTCTTGCTCAAGAAGGACTTGAGGCTTGCCACCTCCTCCGAACGCTCCTGCAGGGCCCGATGCATCACCGAGTACGAGGAGAACAATGAGTCGTACGATGTTCGGAGACCGAGCGTGTCGCGGGACAGAGCAGGCTGGGATGGTGGATTGGGGGGAGGAACAGGAGCGGAGATGAGAGTGTAGGTCGCGAGGGATTGTCGCGCGGATTGAAGGTCGTTTTCAAGGGCAGTGACCCTCTGGTACAGAGAAGTATTCTCGCGCTCGAGAGTCAGGATGCGCTGGCGGTCTCGCGTGCGTTCCTGTTCTGTTACTGTAGCCCGGGCGCGATCGTCGCGCTCGCGGTCCCGGGTCCAGTCCCGCCGCGGGTCTTGCGGCCCCTGGTGGCCGCGAATCCTGGGCAGAGGTGCGGTGGACGGTGTGAGGTGTACGGAGAAACCGTCGGTCAAGGTGTATGGGTCCTCCAGATCGTCAGATAATCGTACTGCGGGCAAAATCCAATCGAGTAAGCTCCAAAGAGTGTTCATCAGAGTTCAGTGGGCTATTCATCCGTCTGTCGAGGGTGGCAACGAGGCACGCGCTATGCACACGCGTGTTTCATGGACTATAGTAAGCGGTTCTGCTGAATGGTAAACAGCCTGGCAAGGACGATAGCTATCGCAACTGGAAGATGATCAAGAGATACGGGGGAGAGCAAGGAAGAGACACAGGGCAATGATGTGTGGCCTCACCTCTGCAACGTGGTACTGCCACGCCACCTGGACTGAGAGGCGCACATCTGTCCGATAAACGTCTCCATCTCGCCATGACGAACACGCTCGCAGTAAATCAATGTACAACAATGTTGCAAAGTATGCTTCAATCATATCAGGACTACCGACAAGCGTCGAATACAAGTCGAATATGCATATGTACTACCGCAGCCACAGCAATATTGGTGCGTCCCGCGCGGAGATACATGCCTTCTTAACTCTAACATCTCCGGGAGTCTAGAGCACAGTCAAGCTGGCGAGGTGGACCATGAATGATTCGAAGCTACGCACACACGGGTGAAATGAGGCTACATGGAACGTCTGTTCCGTTCCATAGGTGTCAGAGTGAGCATCGTTTCTGTTACTGACCCACTGCACATAGTATCATCAGTGCAGAACAAATAGGGATGCCATATTTCTGATTGAGCAGACTCAAGGCTGATGTGGGGGAAGAAAAAGAAGAAAAAACTCCCATCCGATTTCATGCGAAACGCAGCATGCTGAGATTTCACTGCATATACGACTTTTCTCCGACAGCAGAAAACGCTACACCCCTCAGATTCCAATCCGTATCCAGCTGCTGTGTCTCCCCGTTTGGGCATAATGCACGACTCCACGCCTTACCCGACCCTAGTCTCGTGGCGGGCAAGTCGATCTTCGTTTCCCAAAGGGTCCAGCTCCATCGTCCTTCCTGGTAAATAATCGTCGTCGGCTTCCAGGTTTTCCCTGCGTCGATACTGATCTCGACTTTGCAGACTGGACCGGAGGTCCCCGATATAGCGTATCCCTTCACATGAAGAGACGTGGTGCGCGGAATAATTTCAGCAACGGCGATCACTGAACTGAGTGGATTGGCTTGAAGAGGCGGTAGTCTCGACCACCACGACTCGTGATCAGCCATTTCATGTGTCTCGACCTACATTGAGGTTGCACAAATCAAATTATGGTCAGTAGGGACAACGTCCCAGTGACGTAGCCTGCTGGAATCTGACTTCCACTTACCTGCGGTGGGAGCACTTTATAATCTTTTTGATGATAGTAATTCTCCGACTCCATGCGAGAGACAGTGATACGATCGACCCACTTCACCCACCGAACGCCAGAGAAACCAGGGACCACCATACGTAGAGGATGTCCATGATCTGGTGAGAGGGGATTCCCGTTCATCTGCAAGGGATACCAGTCATATAATGGTGCTAGGCTGTGCGTAATATGCTTACCTCATATGCAAGAAGAACGTCCCCATCCTCATCCAGGGCCTTCCCTAATGGAATGGATGCCCCGAACCATTCGTCTTCCTGGCACGCTGCAACGTGAGACGCGAAGCAGAGATGCAACCCCGCCATATCCTCTCCCTTGTTTGATGCGATCTCTTCGGGAAAGCCGGAGCGACGCAACAGCTCTCGTACGCTCACGCCTGCCCATTTGCAGTTGCAAATGTCCCCTCGTCCCACATCAATCCTTCGACATCCTTCTGCTTGCGCTCTGCCATTTTCTTGCGTCGGTTCCCCGCGCACTTCATATTGGATGATAGGGCGGCATATACTGCTCAGTGAAGGGGAGGACCCACCTGCAATGCAGCCACGACTTCCTTTCGCTCGAAATTCGCTCGTAGATCTCGGAGCGTGTATACCTGTTCATGCGTGACGAGACCATCGACCTTTACGGTGAATTTATGTTCGTCAAGGACACGAATGGGGCCTTCCACGTCCGCAGAAGCTCGTGAAGTCGAGCTCCTCGCGAAGATCTAGAGATCGCTTACAATGGTTTCGACAGTAAACAAACTCCTCCGGTGTATGATGGTATTGAATCAATCTTCGGATATCCGGTTCAGCGTTCCACGGTTTCTCTCCTCGGATGATGAGGTTGCTGGAGTGTTTCGATTCATCTGCAGCGTCCATGGTAATGTTGCTATGAAATTGCTCAGGTTTATGGGTTGGAGAAGTGCATATATGCGTCTGTGGGGGGCGGCCTGGAGCGTTGGAGCGAACGTCATCCAATATTCCCACCCTTGTGCAATCGTATTCAGAGCTGTGTTCTACAGCGCTATAACCGTCCAGGCATGGCTCGTTATTGCGTTATATTTGACGATGTTCGGGTGTGCAATCAACCCGCACCGAATCCTGAAATGGTCGGTACATACAACAAATGATATCTGACTGCTCCATGTGTAGTGGGAGCGGCATAAACCCCATAAACGTTCCTTCAAACAGCGAAGAATCGGGAGCTTTTCTTGTAAGATTCTGCGTTGGTCGGCTGCGCGACTGCAGCAGAAGCGGCCGCCATCGCAGCAGAGAGCGAGGGGTTCGGGACGAACGATGCTTTCGCGATCATGTGCGACGGCACAGCCTTGCTTTGGAATGGGACTTTCACGTATTCGCCTGGAGCCAAATCTGAGGCCGTGCATGCGCCGTCGTCTGTCCAGTCCCCGGCGGAACCTGCTGTTGGCGTGAGTGTTGTATGCGTTAGAATCCAGACGGACGCAAGTAATGTACAAACCTCCTGGCGAATCGGCGTAGCTCCACCATCTCGCAGTCCACAAGTGGCCTCTGCGCGATTGGGAGTGTGAGCAACGGACGCATTATCGCTACGATGAATGGCACTCACCCATAGACAACCTGGTCACCACCGTCGTACTGGAAGAAGGTTATCGAGGCGTCAAATTTGTTCAGACACAAACAGAGGTACCCCAAACTTACTGCGACATTGCCTACCCAAGATGCGACGCCCGCGCAGCTGCCACTCCCAGTAGGAGCTGTGGTTGACGAGGTAGCAGGAGAAGACGACGTTGTAGATGGCGTTGTCGAAGGGGGTGGAGTTGTGGTCGTGGCGTGGGTTGTGGTAGGGGTTGTCGAAGTCGGCGCAGTCGTAGAGGGTGAACTCGCGCCATTCAACGTGATTGAACTCTTGACTGCAGCGTCGAATCGACCATTGGCTACACGCGAGGCGCGAGATGATAAGTTCAGCTCAAAACGCTGCCTAGTATTGTGGGAGCTTACCATATGCTTGCGAGGCATCCCACATCATCACACCTCCGAACGAAGAGTACTGATTGCGGGTATCTACTGCAATCTGGCCGAGCGTTGCAGCATCAACGTAGCCACTGCCAGCGGCAGCAGAAGCCGCAGGAGCACCGATGTAGACCTTAACATTCGGGTTTACTGACTTAGACTTGGCCCAGGTATCCCTGTGCATTGAATGAATATCTGCATATTGCCAAAAAAAAAAAAAATCACACGCAGACTTACCAGTCGTCGAAGTCCCAATCGTTGGAGTTACTATAATCAGTTAATCCGCAGTAGTTGTTGTCTGGCAAGATTTCAATCTTAGATCATACGAAAAAGGCAGATCACGTACAGAACTGAACGTAGACGGCGTCAAATGATTCGGCGTTCAACACGCTATAAGAATGACCAACTCAGCTGGTGATCAGATTCGCACAAGGCAACAAGCACATACGTTCCCAAATAAGCGTCGGGATACGGGCACTGCGGAGCCCCTGTAATGTAGTACCTAGACAAATGAGGTCACGTCTGCTCCAATACAGCCAATTCGAAAAGATCTCACGTCTTGCTTCCGGAATTCATAAGTCCGCGCAGGGTCGAGACAAAGTTGGTATAATAATCTGACGAGCCCCCCTCGATGTCCAGATCGACTCTAGGAACCGATCTTTCAGTAAAGGGTGCAAGGCTCGGGATGAAAACTGACCCGTCTAGTACCGCAGATCCAAAAGGCCGTGTACTACTGGATCCTCCGAGGAAGAGGTTCCAGATAGTGTTTGCAAACGACTCAGCCTGGCTGGCATTGGAAAAACCTACTGATCCTGTCCCACCCCCGATACTGATTGTCACGATCTTGCCAGCCGATTGGCATGTCTCAATGTCAGAAGCAAGAAATTGGCAGTTCGCGAGTTCCGTTCCAGCGAAGACCGGGTCGTCAGCATTACTGCAACTCTTGAGGTGAAAATCAGTGAGACAGAACAGGGCATGAAAGTGCTGTTGTTACGAACATTTGCCAGGTCGATGGAGGGTTCTCCACCCGTGCCAAAGAAAACGTTCAGGAACGCGACAGGGATCGCATTGATAATGTCGTCCTGTGTGAATACTTCTAGCATACGCGTCAACCGTATATCCAGCTGGGACACACCTGGCAATAGTACGAGAGGTTCTTTTGGAAATCCGCCTGGTTACTGCCCGTAGCCCCGTATGAATTCTGTCCCCAATAACTAGTGGCGGTTCGGATGAGATAGGCCAGCTAATTTCCTCTTTAAAAGACCTACACCGCGAGCTGCCGACAGATGAGCGACACGGTCAAGGCGAACAATGCGCGTACATACGTTATCTTGCCTGGAGTTGTCGAATCCACTGACTTGCAATGCACCAAAGCTAAGGAGCGTTGCACCAAGGCAGAGGGTGGACAGCATGATGGAGGTAGACCGGGGGTGGAGGGGTCGAACAACCCACACGGTTCCCCATATGCTTTATAGCCGAATCTTCAGGAAGCAGCATGGGATGCGTGAACAGGCTGTGGGCGGCATTGTACAGCACTGAAGCTGGCAAGTCCAAAATCGCCCATGCGCCGTGCACATGATACGGTGCATGAATATGCGCGCAGTCACCGATAGTATCGAGTAATAGATAACCAGAGTGACGGCTTCTTGATAGAAAGAAGTCCCATGCGGCCCCTAAAGCACCTGGATACTGTATTGATGAGCAGTTGACACAAGTCCTAGATAAGATCTCCTGTCGTACACATGCAAAAGGCCAATGCGAAAGGCCGTTTGCTGTGGACCGAGGCGACAGGCGACAGAGAGACCGCGGTGTTTCATGCAAAAGGATGCGCAAGAATCAAGAGCTGATGTCGCACTGGTCTATGCGCAAGACACAACTCGGGAACTGCATATGCAGCCAATCTGGACCTATCCAGGTTGCAATACCACAATAACAGTGCAGATGGGTTGACCATACGGTCATGTCCCTTGCGTCCCGGGTAAGGAACACTTGAGCAATGTTAGCATGTGGCCCTCGCGGCTTCGATCCGAGGATCACCAGTCCCATAAGATAGCTAAGCGCCCGTAGAGCCCAGCATCTCAAGTTGCGAGATAAGGAGTAAATGACCGAGAAGTGAAAGCAAGCAGGAGAAATGCGTGCTCCGCACAAAAATCAGAGGTGTCATTCGTAAGATAACAAGAATACTTATGTCGGTGTTCTCGGGTGCAAAGGTCCGACAGAACCACGCGTATCTTGACACCAATCGATACAAAACCGCTCGTGTGCCCTACGGGACATGGAGGGAATCGAAGTCTCGACCTGATAAATTGAAGAAACCTCCGAGAATGTGCGCGTATGACAGGCGCGGTTGTGTCTGCATCTGCTTCTGGATAATAGCGTGGCGTTCGGGTCAATGATTCGACGCAAGCTCGGTATGACATCGCAAAAAGATGTCTTCCGTTGCGTCATGAAACCATAAGCAGTGAGTTTGGAAGCTTGACTGCACCATCATGCACCGGAGCACCCACTCCTGAGGGTGACAATTATAGGAGACGCCTGTCCCTTGAACTTCCACTGCGGAAGTGAACCGGATCAGCTGCAATGAATGATTAATGAGAACGCGAGAACAACGAAACAAGATTGTTCCCTCCTCCTTAAGGAATGGAGCCAGAACCTGTCTTCCACTGCTTCACACGATTGCTGGGAAGCAAAACACATGAGGCGTACGACTCCACGCCTCAGATGATCTTTCAAGCGATGAGAACGTGTGGTGCCCACATCTGTTGTACTTCACCAGTGTAGAAAGCTCACCGTGGACTTATGAGCTATCTTGTTGACGTGCGGACCCTTGTGCGATGCTCCCCCCAGCCATGCGTGTCATCAAACTAATGCCAGTGGTTGCCAGATGGCAGAAACCAGCTCATCCGAAGACAGAGAGAAGTTAATCTAGTCAAAGGGGGTAATAGCGTAGAGTCCGTTGGACATGAAGGCATCCTGAAAGGCCGGCTGGTCGTTTCGGATGAGCGGTAGCAACGTGGATCACGTGCATGCAATGCCGGTGCAGCCACCCCGAACTTTCTCTACTGAGCACTGTGAGATCGGCCCACAGAGAGGGCCTTGCTGAACACAGCTCTCTTACATTTACCACTCTTTCTCTCTTGCAAACATAACTCTCGCGGATAATCGCCTCTCATAATGATTGGGAGAGTGTTCCATTATGCCGTGGATGCCGTATTGGTCTCGACGGTTGTTGCTGGCGTCCGACGCTCGAGTGGTTTCACGTATGTCCTATCATCTTAAAGCTATATTCGAGCTTTGAAAGGTCCACTGTCCTTGTCCACTTATGCGTCCCGTCTCACAGACCCGAGACTACTGTCATCACCGATCCCACATTGCGCTCCGTAGCGGAACGTTACCTTGGAATCGGAGAGACCATCTTCGACATGATCCAAGGGACCGCAGTCAACAGCCAGTATTTCAAGAGAGATGCGAAGCGATGATGGAAGTGGGAGAAGTTAGGAATGGTGCTATCGCAGGTGTCGTGAGCCAGGTTGTTGGATTTTAATGTATTGCATATCGTATCATGGACGCGCCTTTTACCAAGACTCCGAGTCATTCCCCCCTTCTCTAGTCATTCCGACTCATCATGCAGATCTGAACATACCAGCTGCTAAGCCTTCCCAACGTCCATCTCTACTACGGCTGCTGTGCACCATGCCCGGGGACCGGGCTCCTTAAACATGAATCAACCTGGTGAAACGGTGCTGAGTTTCGCAGTGTTCCTGACGTGTCGATCGCGACCACTTGGCCAGAGCAGTGCATCGAAGTCATGATTGAGCCTTAAAATTGACCTAAAATTGGCCCAGAGTTGCTTGGAACGACAATATCATAGAATGTGTTCGCTACAATATTAATATTGTATTCCGTGCCTCGCAAACGCTGTCATCTCCTGTGCTTCCGTCAGTACACTGCACACGACTTCGAAGGACTCAGTACTCAGGCCTCGCGAGGACGATACAGTTGATGCTACGCCGCCTGTCTCGAGTCGAGACTCAAGGTGGATCTAAGATCTGCGCTGGTATCTTACGTAACCATCGTCTGGCCTGCGCACTGGCGCAGCGGCTGGGCAGAGCTTCTGTAAAGTAACCACCAACTCGCTACGATGGGCATATTGTTTTCAATACCGCTGGCCGGCGTCGCTGGGACCGTTGCATCTTCATGTATCGCTGGCCTTGCATTTTGCTTTACTTCGACCGCAGGTGAGTGTGTACGCGTCTCGAGTGGAGTTATGTCTCACATTAATTGGTTCAGCGTCGATGTTCTGTAAGTCATGCAACTGTAACTCGTCAATTGCGACCCGTGTTGGCTTCGCTGTACGTCGAATATCATCTGATTCGGAATGTACTAACCTGTGCCGCCTCAGATCATATTCTGTCTGAACTCCATGTTCGCATGGTTGATGAGGACCGACCTCGCCATTCGACAGATCGAGAAGCTCAGCCACGGATATCTCAAGATGGATTGTGACGAGGGCCAGTGCTATGGTGTATTAGCGGTGCGTATGTCGCCGCCCTCGACACATCGCGTATCTGAATAACTTTCTCAGGTTCACAGGATTTGTTTCGCATTGACCCTGTTCCATGCCATCCTTAGTGCCTCTCTCATTGGTGTTAAGGACACCAAAGACAAGCGAGCTTCTCTTCAGAATGGGTAAGTTGCCATGCGAGTTTAGCCGACTGTCGTACTCACCTGTGTCCGTAGTTGGTGGGGACCCAAGGCCCTACTCTGGCTTGTTCTTGTCGTGGTGTCCTTCTTCATCCCTAACGGCTTCTTTATGTTCTGGGGAAATTACATTTCTCTCATCGGAGCTTCGGTCTTCATCCTCCTCGGGCTTGTGCTCCTCGTGGACTTCGCCCACTCCTGGTCCGAAATGTGCCTCGAGAACTGGGAAGCATCCAACTCGAATCTATGGCAATGGATCCTGATTGGCTCGACCGCGGGCATGTATATTGCGACGATCGTGCTCACGGGCGTACTCCACGCGTTCTTCGCGGACGCAGGCTGTACCTTGAACCGCTTCTTCATTTGGTTCAACTTCGCACTGTGTGTCGTCATCACGATCATGTGCGTGCACCCCACCGTACAGGAGTACAATCCGCGCTCCGGGCTCGCGCAGTCAAGCATGGTCGCCGCGTACTGCACGTATCTCATCATGTCCGCAGTCGGCAATCACACGCACAAGGAGTGCAACCCCCTCCAACGCAACGGCTCGGAGGGCACACGCACGACGACGGTCATCCTAGGTGCCGTCTTCACGTTCTTGGCGATTGCATACTCGACTAGCCGTGCCGCGACGCAGAGCCGGGCATTGGTGGGCAAGGGCAAGAAGGGCGGCGCGCTGCAGCTTCCGGATGACAACGAAGGGCACGCCGAGTTGGGAGTTGTAACACCCAGCCTGGGCGCATGGAGTCTCCGCGCTACCAGGCGTTGTTGGCTGCGGTGCAAGCGGGGTAAGTGCATAACTACGCGACTTGTCCTCCATATTCTCACCGCAGTTGCAGCGCGATCCCTGCATCTGCATTGGATGAGGACGAGGACGAAGACGAAGACGAAATGGTGGGTGAGGCCCGAGACGACGAGCGTTCTGGGACGCGCTACAACGTGAGTCCGTTTCCGCTTCTGCGTGGTTTTAGTGGTGCGGATGGTGACCCCGGACGCTCTAGTACTCGTGGTTCCATGTGATCTTCGCAATCGGTGCGATGTACGTCGCCATGCTTCTTACCGACTGGTACGTTTGTCGCTGCATCCTCCAGGAAGAAGCTAACATCTCTGGCCTGTCAGGAACGTCGTTCGTGCCGCCAAGGCAACGGCAAGCCCGGACCAAGACGTCTACATCGGCCGCTCGGAGGTGGCGATGTGGATGCGTGTGGTCTCCAGCTGGGTGTGCATGGTGCTCTACATGTGGAGTCTGCTTGCACCTGTCCTGATGCCTGATCGGTGCGTTGCTCGTTAATGTATTGGGCAAAACAGACTGATCAATGCTGGGCGGTGGGTTTCGCAGGTTCTCCGACCTCTGAACGGCGCCATAGAAGTATATGGATCTGAGAGTAACGGATGTAACCCACTGTAATTTGTAATGATCATTGTTCGTATCTCGGACATCTAGTGATATCTACAAAACATCCCTATGCCGCTGCAGTATTGACATTTAAGGCCACGAAGTTGCTCAGTAGCCCCCTTGGCATCATCCCCCACTTCATTCTTTTAGTAAGACTCCCTCCTTGATTCTGAAAGAACACCATGTTTTGGAGAGCTAAAAATCCAGTGAGTGCGCAAACATGATTTTACAATGGTACGGGCAAGCCTACCGTTGTTCTAGACCTGAATATTTCCGCGATGTGTATAGAACCCTCTTCATCTCGATGGCGCTGCCCATCTTCCTTGTAATCTGACAGCCAGACCGTAGTGTCTGTGAGAAATGTGAAAGAAGGTCCCAGTGCAGGCTTCCTGGCGGTCGACACAAAGGCAGAGTCAAGGTTCCGCGGTGAAGACACAGTCGACGAGTTGATGACCTGTGGGTGAGCAGTCAATATCGACAACTGGAGATGGTCGGTAGACATTACTTACCAAAATAGTCAATGAGAATGCATCTGCGAGCGCACGGAGTTGCCTCATGAAACTGGTCATAATAGCGTGGCCTATATGTCAATTCGTACAAGCCTTCTCGTATTGACAGCGAAACTGTGTTTACCTCGAGACGACACTGCACTGAGCAGCGGACCCAGAAGGGGGGTAATGGAGTCAATCACTACACAGCGCACAATAGGTGGGAATGCGGATCCGACTGATCGTAGAAAATAAGGGATGATGCAAATGACTTGAACAGAAACATACAGAGACGCACGGAGAGAGACAGGCGCATGGTCTCTAGGACTTCATGTGCAGCTTCAATATCGAACGCGAGTGCCACCTGAAACCGCTCAAGGACCGTTGCTGCTGCCTTTAGAGTCCTGATCCATCAAATGGACCAGAAGCAAGAACATAGGTGGAAAACGACCTCTCCATTGACTTCTGGCAAAAGAGCCGGGATTCTCTCGGGGTTGAAATCCCCAGTGGTGTCCATCCACAACACGCCAGAGTCGGGATTTTGGAGAGATGGCGCAGCGCTATCTGCAAAGCCAAAGCCTGGGACGAAGCACATCAACGACTTGCTCGCCGATTTCGCGTACGACAAATCCACACCGTCTTTCCAGAGCCTCTGTCACCGGAGATCTCGACGACTCGAGGACCGCTGAACCCTCCCACAAGCTGGTCCAGCTGGGGGACCCCGCTGGCCATGTCGTCGCGAAATATGTTTTCATGGCGCTTCGTTTCCATTGCAAGATACTGGTCACCACGGAGCGCAGGAGCGGCCGCACCCGCCGCGACATGTGCGATTAGGTTGGAGAAGTCATGAAGGCTCACAGTCCCTGGTGGCAGATTCTTGAAGATGTCAGAGGGGCTGGCTGAAAACAGGAGGTCCCCGTCCGTCTTGATGCCATTTGCATCTAGCGCGGCCAGGAAAGTCTGGGGAAGCGGAGGCACGAGTGCCTGCAGTCGCATCGTAGCTCAGAGTAGAATATTGACAGACGAGTAAACCGGGAGTGCGTTGACTATAACTACATCCGGGCGCCGTTCGAACAAAAGAAAAGATTGAAGCAGCTGCTGCAAGAGGCTAGGACCGTATGTACACGCGAAGCGATTCAGACAGTTACAACCGCGTCGCGCCCATTTTGGCACTTCCAAACGAGTTCGTCGCGCGTCGTCGGTGAATTCAAGTTCAAAGGATTTGCAGAAACAGGTCGCCATTCTTCTAGACCAATTGCTACATCCACGAAAGACGAATGGCCATTAGTGCTGAATTCGCGCGTGAGTATTAGACGGAGAATCAATGTAACTTCAAGTCACTGCAATATCATAATCTCTCGACTCTCCGAATTTGCATGGGAGGAATTTGCCGATAAAGTTGTACGTGAATAAAAGAGCAATTGTTGGATCGCAAAATCATAAGGAAATCGAGGACACGCTTGTCAAGATACTAAATACTGCCCGATTTCAGCGCGGTCACCTTCAGTAGCATTTGAGGCCGGCTGCCACTACCCATCGTCGGATGATTGACTCCCGAGATGTTCCACACAATCGCTTCCTTGGGCAACTCGAAGACTAATGAAGGAAGTAGGGTGCACAAGACGGCCTCTGAAATGTGCAATAGTTAGAGACAGTGACACGGATTCTGTAGGATTGAATACGTGCTCATCTCTAACTCCGAGAATTTGAAGCCGCTAATTTTTCATCTCAGCCTCCAGAATGCGATATATACGTGAAGGAGACTCACATGCAGCCTCTTCCGCCTCCCAAGAAAGTCATCCTATCAGTCCATAGTCAGAACGACACGGGACATTCGAACGAGCACGACTATCAGCTTACAGATTCGAATAAAGGCCAGGAATGTGTGCGTCTACCACGGACTGCGGGAGCGGTGACAGCCATCGTTCGGGCTTCCACTCGTACGCATCTTTTCCCCAGATAGCCTTGTTGCGGTTCGATCCCAATATTCCGACCTCAATTTGGGTGTTCTTTGGGATCGGAATCTCATGCATCATTTTCCCGTCACGTCCACGGATGGGCTCTGACAGAGGCAAAACGACGTCCTTCAGAGCTCTGTGATACAGATTCATGAGCCCGAAATATACCAGTATAGCAACTAGAAGATCGCACGTACACGCGACGCAGCGATAATATGGGAGGATGCCTAGAGCCAACGGTAACTGTCAGCAGTGAACAGTTTGCGGTAAAAAAAGACGACAACATACAACCGCAATGTTTCTCGGCATACTGCATCCAGGAAAGGAAGCTGCATCAGCTCGTCGTACGAGAGATCGCGCCCATCACGGGCACCGATAATCTCCTGTCGCAATCTCTCTTGTACATCTTGATGCTCAGCAAGGACATGAAGGATCCGAGAGAGTGCGTTCGACGTCGTGTCAGTCGCTGCGAAAATTAGAGTCCTAGACACCACTTTTAAGACGTATTGTCAAGCCGCGAATTCAACCGTAACTCACGACATCTGCGCTATGAGCTCGTGCTCCGGCAATTGATCACCCTCTTCCGCCTCCATGTTTGCCTTCACTGAAATTTTCGGTCAACTGACGTCAGCGAGTTCAGAAAAACGAAGCCAAAGGGCATGCCATACTGAGGATGCTCATGATATCCTTGCCCTCTCCGACCTGCCGCAGGACCGTCTCTTCACCCTCTTGCATGGCACTCTTCTTCGCCTCAAATATCGTGGATGATGCGCCCCATATCATATCCACAATGGACTTCAGACGTTGGATCCCCTCGTGAGGGATTATGTCCACGACCCGGCGTCGGAAACCCGGGGAGCCGATTGAACTGAAGTAAACAAATGCACCCTGGGACAGACGAAGCACGGAGAGGGAGGGTCTATTCATAAAGCGTGGTATGCCAATCAGTCTTTCTGCTCTGAGGATGAGGACATAACTGACAGAAGAGCCTTTAAGGCATCGCCAAGTGCATTCGGCTTATCTTCGATGAGTGGGTCAAATGAGTATCCGAGACCGCCTTGTCCAACGAGCTCGAGCGCCGTGCGTCCCATCCAGTTCAGCACATCGACCTCCTGGGGACCTGTGCTGACCTGGGAACCGATCGCATCTCGTAGCTGATGCAAGGTCATAAGCAGACGTCAAAAGCGAGTGGCTGTGACAAACCTGATCAACAACTCGGTAGAATATGGGTAACATATATCGCAGGTGGCTGACGGAGAATACAGGGTTAAGCAGCTTCCTCTGCTTGCGATGATGGTCGCCTATAAGGAAAATGTGAGAACAACGGGATACAATTCTCGTTGCAGCTTACCCAGGGTCCCTAGTAACCCAGGTCCGAATACCACAAGGTTTGTCCTGGTGAAAGTTAAGCATTGACAGAGTCTGAGGCATAAGTATTTGGGAGGTACGCACAAAATAAATTCGCGTGACTCTCCATAGACATTTTGATCCTTGAGGATGATGCTCTGCATTGCCTTCGGGTCGAAGACGTATAACGTTGGTTGCTGGTGAGGTGCGGAGTCAGGATCCTCTGAGAAAGCCATAGATGATCGGTAGTCACGTTCATAAACCCGTTCATCTTAACCACAGGACCATACTCCTCGCCGACCGTTCTGTGGAAAGCCCAACCCTGTTTGCCAAAGAATTGATTCAAGTTACCTGACACATAAAAGAATCAGCACCGATCATGCACCGTCGATGATGCCCTGGAGCTCGCCTTTCCACCAAGATTGCGAGGGAGGACCTGGGATATTCTCCAACGCAGAATTTCCTCCGCCAAAAAGAAATCGCCGGACCACCCAGACAATCCCGCATGCTAGCACGATCGAAAATAAGGAGACAGAGCTCGTCATTGAAGATGATAAACCAGGTGGTGTAGGAGTATGCATGCTGCTCTGGCTTTCTTGTGTCGAGGCCTCTATATATACCGTTTGCTGCGGCGCTTCGCGATGGAGAATGTGCCGTCATATCGTAGTTCGGCCACTGAGCGCTCGAAGTGACCGTGTTCATTGTTTGATAGAAGGGGGCGGTCAATGATACCTGGCATGTCAGATACATGGGGGACATGTTCTTTCTGTTTTTCGTCGTGTTGTTCAATCGGTACATTTAATGACAGATTAAATGATTGCACACCGCGATACTCCTGTAGGATGAAAAGGGTAATCAACAGCTGGAAACGGCGTGTGGCGTAGTACCCAACTTGTTCCTGTGCAAATTGAAGTCACTGCAGCCATGCGTAGTGTAAGCGTCATTCACGTAAACTCGGGCGGTGATAGATGTATCGCTCGCTGACATGTACCATATCCCGGCGCCGGGGCGAATCACGGCAGGTGACCGAGCTCCGGATTCTCGCACGCCAAAGCAGCAATGTCTAAAGAAGACATACGAAGCCTATAGGTGATCTGCGCTGTTTCCGGAAGACGTGACCTGTCGAAGCAATAAAGCAGCATTGGTAAGTTCTCGTCGTCCGGCGAAGCTGAAGAACTGTTGCCTAAAATGGAGCAAAAGCTTCTGAATCTAACAAGCATAAACAACTCCAAACGGCAATATTACTGCCCGCGCGACGGCGACGGTTTGCTTAATGTTGGTCGAGTACTTGCGGACGAATGAGACAGTAGAGACAGAAACACCTCTACAAGTGTAGTAGTCGCTGAGCGACAACATAAATGTTATTATAGAAGACTATAGATACGTGCTTAGTATCTCTACCTGAGAGAACTTCGGAGGTTATTGATTATACTTATGGACCCGCGAAAACAAGCATTTGTTTACATGGAGGACCTCAGTTGGGTATGCAATTCGACCTGCACAGATAGCAAGCGGGTGAACCGTGCGACCTTTGTAAGGCGTTACGGATGCTATGCTTGCCTCGCGGAGGTGAGCCTTCACGACTTGAACCGTCATATCATCGTCGAGCATGCTGTGTGCAAAGACAGTGTCCGTGAACATCAGACGTACTGGGACATACGAAATTTGGCTACATCAGGGAGCACCAGGATGTCTCAGCGCTCATAGGCTCATGCATGCTCATCTCGAGGATGTTCAGCGGCCAAATAATTCTGCATGTAGTGTATGTACCTGTGAGAAGTACGGCATCTCTGGAACAGAAGTGTTAGCTGTGACATCAGGCTTACTCACCGAATTGGCTGGATGCTCCGACGACATCGGAGGTAGATCGTGCGAATGCGTTGGGGGGAGACGGCGGATAATACTTGTCATCACAACACAACTTCCCATCGAAACCCCTGTTAGAGGCTTATTGAATTTACGACGCCCGGTTCCTCTAACAGTGGAGATGGAGAACGCTGGTAACACATGTCTATGATTAATTATCAGGATCCTCGTCAGTAGTATGCATGCTAATCGTGACCACCATCTAGTATAAGCCAAAGACACAAGTCAGTCCAGCCGTAGCCATTTTATCGGAGCACGCACCTGTATGGGAGCCGCCTTTGCGACAAAATTGAGTATGCATCGATTCGTCTCCGCGGGCCGCTCCAAATGAGGAGAGTGCCCAACATCCTCCATGAGCTCCAACTCCACCTTGGCATACACCTGTCCTACCTGGTCCAGCATCGTCTCGTACAAGCAGAGCATGTCCAGCACCCCCTGCACAACCAGCACCGGGAGATCGCGCGCCTGCTCTCGCCAGAATGTATCGTCCTGTTGGCGGGTGAGCACGATCCGGCGGATGTTGGGCGACTGCTCGGTGAACCCGTCTATCCACTGCAACTTCGTCTCGTTCGGCAGGCTGGCTGGGTCCGCGACGCACGAATCGACATAGGATTTTGTGCCCTGCGCGACGATCTCGGGGTCGGGGGAAAGCATTTGTTGGGCTATTTGACGGATGAACGGAGAGTAGCATGACCTGCCCAGCGCTAGCGAGAGCACGGGCCCGCCGATGTAAATTATGCCGGAGATGTAGGACACGCCGTAGTGCGTAACGATGTCTACAGAGATGCAGGCTGAAAATATAGCAGCGTAACACCGATTATCAACGCTCGTGTGACGCTGTGAATGTCCAAGAGAACGGCTTACCACCCAAACCCCTGCAGAGCAACAGATGGTACGTTACACATCATGCCTGTTATATTGTAAAGGTGACATACCATGCTAAGACAAAAGGCCGCTCCAAGTCGAACGCCTCACATACGGTGCGGAAGTCTTCAGCTTGGCGAATGGAATCGTACGCCTCTGCCTGCTGGGGTCTGTCGCTACGCCCATGGCCGCGCATCTCGTAGCGCACCAGATGGAGCTCGCTCTGCATCTCGGGATCGGTGAACTGCGGTTCGAAGGCCGACGCGGTGGACGACAAGCCATGAATGAAGACGACGGCCCGCTTGGATGTATCCCCCGCCGACTCGGCCCATATGCGCGTTCCGTCTGCGGAAGTAAGGAATCGTGCGCGTTCGGACATCACCTTCGGGACGGGGGGCGATGGTACCACCAAGGGTTGCGAGCACAAAGGAGCTCGAGGTGACCAACATTCTGCTCGCCGCGAGGCCGCGCAGATATGTATCGCAGCCAACGTGGTCCCATCTGCAAAAGCCCAGCTGATCAGTCGTAGTTCTGAACTTCTAGGCTTCCTCACGGATCAAAGTCAAGAGCTCCAGATCTCGATATTTAGCCGCCTTTTCCAGCTTGCGAGACGTTCTTGGGTCATTGAAGACGGCCGATGCCGTTATATATCTGGTTCTCTTGCCCAGTACCCGCCCAAACCCTCGCGTTGCGGTTTTGTGTGGAGCGGTGATAACATCAGTTGCAGAGACCGCGTACGAACGCATCTCAGAACAGTGCAAAGCAGGACGACGCTCACCATGGCCACCGCTTTCACTCGCCAGGCCCGGAGATGAGCGATATATGATCCGCATTCTCCGATACTTCGGTACTTTTACACCCGTTTCTTCACATCTATGGCGTACTTCTAGTTCAAACAAAATACGCAGTGATAATGACCTGATCAATAAACGCTAAAAGAGGGACTAGACGGCGCAACGAACGGAACGGCGCGATAGGTATCCGCGACCACCCACCGTACAACAACAACAGTCGAGATGCAGGCGATAGAAACTACACACAACTGTACGGGGTCCAGGTACTAGATCGTACACAGCACAACCGGAGGGACGGTGGCTCAGCCGTGTTTTGTGGACTCATCAAAGGACGCGAGCTCGACATCCTGGATGTGTGTTGTCTCCGTCCGGATTGAAATAGCTGGACGCGTCGAGATGCGCTGATGTGAGGAGCTCTTGTTAATGAGCGTCTCATGTGGTGCGACGAAGCCAAGGCCCACGCGGACGATGATCAACGTTGGTGCGATACCCTAAGCGCGCCGCAGTATTAGTTGAGCCTCCCTAGCATACGCTGGAACGCTGAAAACTTACGTAGATCTGCACAGCAGCGGGATATACCACATCCTGTGCGGGGTTCCCGAGGGCGAATAGGACAACAAACGAAAGCTGAGCGGCGAGGAAGAGGGAGCCGGATTCAATCAGCATGGCGGTGACCGCGCGAATGTAGTCGTGCGAGCCGAGCGTGCGGAAAAAGCCGTTGATGTTGCCCGTGCCGCTCTTCCTTGCAACTCCACGTGCGACCCAGTAAATGCGTCCGATGATGAGGAATGTAACAATGACATTGAGACAGAGAGAGAGGGCGAAAGACGCGGTGCCAAGTGGTGCAATCTCGGGGGGAGCCAATGGCGCGGTGGGATCGACTAGTGCGAGCAGGCCAAGTCCGGCCATCGAGCAACCTGTAGAGCATGCAGGAGTTAGCAGGGAAAACAGGATCAACACCGTTGTACAGACCAATGGATCCCATAGCAATGAGGAGGGGGATGACGACAACCCAGAATTTCTTGCTCCATACGAGCCAACAGCGGTAGATCTTCAGACGCTGGTCAGATGCAATAGTACCGAGGTAATAGCAGGATTGCGTACCATCACAAGTTGACTGAAGAAATCTGTGATGCTGGCAAGGATATCACAGGCCAGCAACTCGGTTGTCTCGACTTCAAAGCTTATGATCCCAGGCCTCCGGAACTGTGAGCTGATGTGAGTTCCACGGCAACCCACGGAATACACTGTTACATACCAGAACATCGAGTTTGTTATCAAACTCGAGGCCGAAGTGGACCTATAGACCGGGTGTTCAGTCGACAAAAGAGAACAGGACCATGCCAACTTACGGTACAGCAGGTGAACAGAAGACAGGTCATGAAGAGCATTGACCAACTGACGTTGTCCTGCTTCCTGTACACTGTGAGCACCCCGACCGACATGAAGAATATCAATATGTAGAGGCCTGCACACATTTAGTACGTGTCCTCGCTGTTTGGCACGCGACTCACCGTAAAATACGGCCTCTACACAGAATCCCACAAATGCACCCTTGTCAGCTGTAATAGCCATGTTGCCTTGTCCCGAACTGCGGAAAGGAATGTACAGGCAGCTGGTCAGTCACCGCAGAAGACGACGACGGTGGCCCGTTGCTGGGAGTCGCGTGCAGTCAAAAGAGCGATGGCGATGGAGTTGGATCATGATTGCTACTTATGATAAGTAGGAGAGGTCGATAGGGGACCCATATGGCAGATCTGGAACACGATTGACGCGGGCGACCGATCGGTGTTTTCCCAAGATGCAGATGGGATGCATGTGCTCCGGCGTAGACGCGTGCTGCAGGTCGAGAAGCACTCGCAAGGGCATCATGGAACTTCCAATGCTAACAATCAGAGGCGTGGGCCCGCCCAGTCGCACTACATCGTTGTTGGGCCATCATGCGGCGGTCGGGGTGGTCAAAACAGGCTATTCCCGCGACAGAAAGCCGGACGAGAGCAAGCCGCGGCAGCAGGGAAATCTCCGTGTTGACGAGCATGTGTAAGAAAGACTGCGAAACGTACTCCGCAAGCACACCAGAAATCAGATCGATTACCCGAGCGCCCCCGCCTCGGCGTCTCCCACCGGGCACTCCCATTGTGTTCGTCTGGTAACGGTCGTAAAGAACCTGATCTTCTCGTCTAACTGGTGGGATATTGCAACCCGAAGTCTCAGACGGGCCCCAGAAATGAATCCACTGGTGCGTATCGTTGTTAGGATAGTTTTAAGTCGTTGCTGACCCTGGAAAAGTTTGTGCTTACTGGATGTAATCGTGTCGGCGCACTTATAAGACCTGTGCGCCCAGCATGATGCGCTATGACGCAGAAGTTTGCTTACTTCGGTCTGCCCACGACCGACGGAAAATCAGAAGTCATTGAGTGCGAGATGGACGGCCGGGTAGGAACAGAACTTGGTCATCCAGCATGTTAGTTTTTCCGTACATCGGCTGCGTACTGTGATCATGTGATGCTTTGCGGCGGCTCCGCCAGCGGTTTCACCATCGAAGTTGGCCGACCGTCTTTGAAGCCAGGCCAGTCTTCTCACTCTCAACGGTTTCTTAGGATCCTTGACCATCTTTGGCCATTCCCGCACAGCGCCACCATCTCACCGGTGCGAGCACACTCGCCTGTTCCTGGGTCCAGTTAGGTCCCGTTAGCTCAGGCCCTTGTACCTGACGGACCACCCACCAATTTCTCGCGGTTCCGGAAGATAACGAATGTGCTAGCCATGCTTCCAGAGTTCTATTTTTTTCATGGGATTCAATCAACCAAGAAGTGCTGGAACAATTGAACAATTGGATGGCCTCATGCGGTCGCGTTAATGCCGTGCGGAACGGTGCCAGTGGTGGCCCCGGCGCTACGGCCGACGTCGAGGTTCTGGCAGAACCCAAGATTGAGTGTTTGGTTCCGCGATAAGTACACACTCCACCGACATAATGGAATCTGCCTATGTAGAGTATTAACTGACAGCTGGTACAACCATTTGCCTGGGATTTATACTTTGCAGCAATTGCTTGAAAAAACCATCGATCCTTGTGCAATCTTCGAGGGTTGCTGACTATTCACGGGCCCTTCGATGCGCCACCAACCTCTGGATCAGTGGCTGCATGCCTGGGCTGGGGGTGCATCGCACCTCCCGCGCTTGCGCATGGCTTGGTAGTATGTACATGTGATTCCTCAGACCTTGGCTGCAAGTACTTACTTACAGTCATAGCCGCCTCCGTGGTTCATGCGTACCTTACCTTGCGGTTGTTACATACGAATCCGCAGTCCACGTGCAATGAGCTACTCGACGTCGAAGAGGTTGCACTGCCGCAGTCTGCAGATCATCCCCAAATAAGGCGATACCGTCGGCTGCCACGCAACGGCTGTCGGCTGCTACGCAACGGCTGCCTTCACTAGTTTGAAACGCCGATGCGCACGTCCTCGCAATGATCGAGTTTATGGATGCGAGTCTACGCGATCAAAACATTGTCCAGTACGCCTCCCATCAATCATCTTGGCCCCAAGCCACAGCACGTCAAGAAAGCTCCAGACACAGAATCTAACAAAACAGTCTGACACACCCAATACACGATGATACACTGACAAATACAAGAGGCCATTGTGTGTTCTGTACAGTTAGAATTGCTGCGCGGGCCAGTCGGGGAGACTTGTGAGCGCTGCGTTTATGCTCTCGCGGACCCGGCGTTTCGATGCAAGATCGCCGGACTGGCGGTAGCCGGTGAACACCTCCTGCATCTGAAATGACGACGCTGCGACTGAGTCTGCAACAGGCGGCAGGACACATTGAACCAAGGACACCCGACGAAAAGAATGTCAAACTGCACGCACCGTGGTTCAGTTCGGCCTGCTTCGCAAGCTGCGCGTGCATATGAGCATTGAAAACTCGGCGGCGACGAGTGCTCTCCGCAAGGTAGGTCACTCACACTTTCTAACCGCGCCAACTCTTGAGCTGCCCACCATACCCATACCCCCCGCCCCCGAAAAGACCGGTACCGCCCATTGCGCGAGCGCGGGCCTCGATCTCACGCTTCCGTGCGCCCCATGCCTCCTTGAGCACATCAAACGAATTCTGCGCCTGAGCACACGTTCAAGAATCAAGACCAGGCCGGCGCACAGATGCAAGGGCGAAGACAGCGTACCTGCTTCCACGTATACGGGTCCCACGACTCGAGCTCTGCCTTGTGCTGCTGCACGTACTCACGCGGGTGTTGGCGGCTGCCAGCGTACTGCGCGCCGTAGCCAGCGGGCGTGGGCGCCTGCGCCTGCTGCGCGTACGGATCGAACTCAGCGAGGTATTGTGTGTTCTGCGGGGACGCATAGCTGGGCTGCTGGTACCCCCCACCACCATACGGCGCCGCCTGGTAGCCCGAGTATTGTTGCGGCGGCTGCGGCAGGCCGCCGTAGGCACCTGTGCCATTGACGTGCGCCGAGAGCTGCTGTCCGAACGAGCTGGACGGCTGGAATGGCTGCCCGGATGTCTGCAGTGACTGCATGGGGGGCACATAGCCCTGCTGGGGCTGTTGAGGGTAGCCCGCATTCCATCCGGTCTGTTGCGGCTGCTGGTACCCGCCGCTGTAACCTTGGCCGGGATACCCCGTCGGATTCGTGCTCAGGGAGGACCCTGAGGGCTGCAACCATGATGTATACTCTCCAGACGGGCCGACAGGATCATCGGTGCCGGCGATGTCAGGGTAGCGAGTGAGGGCGTTGGCAGGGTGGTCGATGAATGGATTGTTGGAGAGCTCGGGCGGCGGTGAGCCATAGGAATTTCGCGGAGAGTACATGATAGTTACAAGACCTTCAATTGACGTGCTTGAACAAACTGAACTCAAGTTGAATGTGCAAAGGGTGTAGAGGACTTGCAAGACAGCAAGCTGAGGTCGTTCGCTGATGCGCTGCGGATGTCGGCCAAAGCTGTGGCGCGGCGGAGTATTTCGCCGTCACATGTACGGCGCGCCGGCGCGTCAAACGTGCATATCAAGTACTGCAGTCATCTCGCAAGGTATACCGAGCCTTCCCAGGTCAACCATTTCACCTGGGAACAGCTATGCTGGTGATGCTCGCAAATACTATAAATAGGAGCATATGTAGCATGCGGTGGTCATTCTCGAAGTTCAAGCTTCGTAATCTGAACTTCATCCGAACTGTCAGATCACACATCCAATGTTGTACAACACTGAAAAGATTCACGGACTATACATATGACTGATTACACGTAACGTTTCATGCCTGCGCGTAGCTTATCAGCTTTCACACTGCTAGCAGTAAAACATGTACTCACAACGTAATTGTACGACTTGCGGTCTTCGCAGCGTTCAAGGTACTCACGCTAATTGCAGGGCATTGTCAGCAGAAAGTTTCTCCGACATACATCCACCTTACCTCGATAAGCCCTTCGATGCGCTTCTTGATGCTCAACGGATTGGGAAGGAATCGCGCCGTGAGCTGGCGTGTCACTTCGTTGATGAGGTCGTTGTGGGTCATATGCTTGCGGTCCTTCATGATGCGCACAATGCACGCCTGGGAATGAGCAAATGTCAGCCAACGTGCGTACCGTGGGCACAAGGGACACGTACCTCAGTCTGGTGCCGTCGCTCCTCGTCAATCCGGTCCTTCGTTTCCTTGCGCTCGTCGGTGCTCTCGACCTTCGACGCGACGGTGCTGATCTTGATTTTCTGCAGCGGGGCGCTGAAGTCTGCGTTGAACGAGAATGAGTCGTCCTGATTCACATCACGCCCAGGCGGATGTTTTTTCAATATCTTGTACTTCGCGCAGGCAAGCGATTGTAGATTTCGCTGCAGTTCCCCATCTGGAATCGAAGTGGCAGATTTGACCTCCTAAGAACAAGATTTCCTCATGAGTGTTGAGGGTAATAGGCTTGTTTTGAAGGCTTCATACCTCATATGTCAAGAACTCTCCGCTAGCCAAATTCTCGAACAAGAGCAAAATGACCAAGGCAAATGTAGACACGTTCAGATCGTGTTTCCGCGCATTGAAAGAGACGCGCACGTCCGCAGTACCCATCGAAGGTTGCCATGTGAGACGTCGACCTGAGTGCCGAGAGAGATAGAATTGCTCGAAGGATTTCAACGACCGAATCAGTATCTCGGGGAACCTGCACGACGCGCCGCCAGAATGAGACATTGGCCAGAAAGTAGAGGTCATCACGGTGACGGAAACATCGACTTCCGGAGCCTTCGCATCGAAATATCAGTGAATCACGCTCTTTATTTTGCTCCCAACGTACCGTGGTCTTCTCCATATGTGTGCGATACGCCTGCATCGTATCTGTGGAGATCTTCATATCGTGGAACATGCCTTCCAGCTTCTGCGTAAACTGGTAGCCACATTCGACCTTCAACTTCGCGAGCATGCCTCGCTCCGCGTCGTCCGACACCGACCGTCCTGTAAGGAGACGCTTTGCAAGGTGTCCCTTGTAGTAGCGTTCGAAACGTCCTTGTCCGTGATGTATCTGAAGACCGTGATCGTCTTGTCCAGTACGGCATCGACTTCCGAGTCCGATTTCTGTTCCGTTTTTAGTACACGACGGGTACAGATGATAAGATGGCGCATACTACTCACCCCCTTGAGTCCCTTTTTCAAATTCTCGTCTATAAATAGCGAGATGAACTCTGGAGACTTCTCATGAAGATTGATAAACGTCTCGAACGCCTGGCCAAATCGAGTTGGGCATAAGCTAGCAACAGAAATCAGTGCGACACACCTCGTTCAGACTGCCCTCGATCTCACGGTCACTCTGGAATGACCCCTGCCAGATCCCGTCGAATCTGTCTTTGAGGTCGAGGACGTCCTGCACCCACTTCAACGCGAGCGATAGGGTCTGCGCGACATTTGCAACGCGCGCCTTGCCTTTTCCCTTCGCCTTGGTGCTGCTCTCAGCCCCGCCTTCTTCCACAGGTGCTTCCTCGCCATCGGCACTCAGGCTGGAAGCATTGATATCCTTTCCTCTTCGGATGACCGTCTCCCGCAGTGCTTTCTTCAGGCGGGGTAAGCCTTCTGGAACCATTGTAAAGAGACGATATAGGCGTGCGAGGTCGTCCAGCCTGTCTGAGTCTATCATCGCATCTAGGCCAGAGTTTGGCATGTCAATGATTGTGGAGAGGTGCGGTTTGATCAGGTTATTCTCAAGTATTCGACGCAAGGGGGAGCTCGTCTGGGACGACAGAAAATGGAGCGTCCGTGACTCTTCAGCGTCCAGCCGGCTCTCGACCTGAACAAATCAGTAGCATACAGAGGCACAGTCACTGGTACTTACCCGGCTAAGATACTCGCGTGCGTCGCACGTCTCAAGGAGATGTTCTCCCTCCTTCTTGTAAAACGCCTCGCTCTCCTTCAGCACCGCAGGCTCTATATCCCGCTTATAGACTGTGATGTCCTCGTGCTCATCATATAGCTGTAGAAACACATCCACACATCCTTTGACTGCTGAGCGATTGATGACATACCCGTCGCGCTCGGTCTGGATCTGGGTCAGGATGGCTGAGATGATGTGGTCTTCTATTGGTGGCCGGATGATATGCTTCAGGAAGAGGAGAAATCCGGCCTCCCAAATTTCTGGGACCTGAGCAGATTTCGTGTACACGCGATCCTGGGCACAGAAACTAAATACCGCTTGAGAATGAGACTAGTGGCAAACACACCATATATTTGAGGACATCGCGCAGCTTGGACAGACTCGACGTATGATCATCCCACACCTTCCTCAGAGCCTTGAGAAGTGTCTCCCCCGCTTGACTCTTCTGCACTGGATCGTCGTCGCTCCCTGTCGGAAAAGTAGGGACGATCTCTTCGTTGGCAAGCTTGTCTAGATTGTCCGCCACCAGCTGGTTTGTTCCTTTGTACAGCAGTTCCCCATGTTTCCACAGTACCATGTTGTACGCAAAGCGATGATTCTCCTCGTACGAAAGATTTGCCGCATTGTGCCTCTGAATCTCGACTATGTTTCGGGACAGCTTCGACCATGTTTCGTCAATCGATACGTCTGGCCCATGCTGACGCATATGCAGGACACAAGGTCAGACAGAGATGTGTCTCCTCGTGCCACGAGCGCACCTTTCTGGGCGGTTTCTGGATGGAGAAGTCAGACGCGACCGCTGAGCGTTGAGCCACTGAAGGAATGCCTCACAATCTTGGGTTTCAGTCTATTGCGGGGTACTTCAAACAAAGGATTAAGAAACGAACAGCTCAATAAATCGTATTCTAATGCATACCAGCCGCCATTGGTTATAATGTATACTCTCAGAGATGATGGGGTTTAGAGTCAGGATTTCGGGCGCGCCTACCCTTTCGGCGCGTGGCATGCAAGAGCATTTATGGAAGTCACGTGAATCCCGAGTCCGACTCAATCGGGAACAGGTTTATGTCGCATCACAAGAATCACAAGATGCACTAAGCTCGTTATACTTCTAGAAATAACAACAATAGTCATTACAGTAATGTTTGACGGAAGAGGACATGCTTCGGTACATTGGACGTGAGTGACGATACAGCAATGATCCTGTCCACAGGAGACGTTGATGATAACAGAGGATTAGAGTTGCAGGTGATCAGGACAGAATGCGTGATGTAAATGAGTAACATGCAGTCATCGAGAGGCCGGGACTATGTGCCACCGTGCTATGATCCCGCACGGGTAGCACGTACGAAGTCTGAGAAGTACTTCCGGAATGCCTTGCCGTCGAGGGTCTTCAGTTTCGTGGAAAACTCGAGCGCGGCATCAGGAGGCCAATTTTGGGCGGGAAGGAAGATCGAGACGAAGAAGTCAAACGCTTCTTGACCTCTCGTGGCTGACACCGACTGAAGGAAATTGCATATCTCATGCAGAACCTGGACACAAAAATAGTTAGTAATCGTAAATAGCGATGCGGGGATGCAACTTACGACGACCATCTGACCGTCCTTCAAGTTGAACTGCGGAGACGAAAAGACGGCGAAAGCAGTTGGAATTAGGCGTTCATATATGAAGCGCTCGAATCCAGGCAGTCCCTGTGAGTCGACTTGAGAGTTACCGTCAGGCAGTGGTTGCGCCCAGACGATAACGCAGCGACCGAGGAATGTGAATGCAGCCTTCTGGCTTTGTGGGTCGGATACATCCTCCGCTAACCGTTGCATGCTCGCTAACAGGTTTTCAAGTTGAGCGCCGTTGCCTACACACAGGTTAGACTCTATAGCGCTTCTACGTGGAAACCACGCACGTTCAGAGATGAGAACTCTATGGAGCTTAGAGGCCACAATGTTATTGAGCAACGCAAGATATGCTTTCTTCGTGTCCACGTGAGCGAGCTGTTCGTCGGTCCCAGTGACAGGTTGCGACAGGATGCCGTTAATATGTGTGCTGAGAGGACCAATCAACTGGTCTAGGACGTCGAACATATCGTCCTAGCCTCGAACTCAGCCACATGTCAGTTCTGGAGACACTCAAACGCACCTGCAGCTTGTATGTCAGGAGACCGATGAAGCTCATGAAATCAACAAGCTCGGTGGGCTCAAAATGGGCCAGGAGATTCGCCATCAAGGACGGAATGAGACGCGCCACATTTGGCCCAGTAGTGGCAAGAATTCGCGCAAATGCGAACCGAGTCTACCGAGATATTCAGCAAGGCTCCGTGAAGATACATCAAGCAACGTACCGCGTCTCGTACTACCTTGAACACGTTCATCGCTTCCAAGGACACAAGTATTGATTGTGCCACCTCGTTGAACACGTCCAACGGTGGTGAGATATACCCGTCAGGTACGGGCGATGGATAATCAGGGAATCCTTTTGCGATATTTCCGAGTGCCATGATGTCATGATGGACCTTCACAATGGGCAGCACATCGTCTGCGCCCTTCACTGCCTGAAGACTCCCAGACAACTCGTCCAACAGAGGCTTGACAATAGTCAGCAATAGAGCAGCGGACCGATCGGGAGTTTTGTAAGTGAGGGAGATAAGTGTGCCTGCGGTCTCGAAGAGGTACAGCTGGGAATCAAAGATTCCAGGATTTGCAACTGCTTCCGTAAGGAGGTCCTGCTGATCTGGGTTTTCGAGCTCTGGAAGTTCCACTTGCACGACAAGTAGGTCTCGCATGCCTTCCAGCAGCGATACAGCAATGTCCGCCGGAATCTCGTTTCGATCTTCCCTGATGAAGCGGTGGTAGAGGTAGAACACTCGCGAGCACATGCTCGCCTCGGAATTGTGCAATCCTCTGTTGCGAAAGTTATGCTATGAGCCTCACGGAGGTCGGGCAGATTGGCTCACCCACCTCGTGTCCATCATAGCCTGTAGAGTAGGCATGATACACTCTTTTCGGATCTTGAAAAAATCGCCATACCGAGAAGCAGTCTCGAAGAACTGCATAACGACAGTCTTGTGAGGATATGAGGAAATCCCTGATTGCACGAGTGCATAGAGCATCTCTCCGTGACTTGTCAAAGGGAATTCGGAGTAGTCGATGTCTCTCCGCTTTTCTCGCAGTGCGGCAGGCACCTTGGGAGCTGGGGGGGTCTGGCAAAACGCGGCGCGCCCCTTACCTCCACCTATTTAGGAAGTGGGAAGTTAATGAAATATGCGAAGCGATCCAAAGCTGAAGCGTACTTTTGTTGATTTCACCAAAAATATAACATACGTAGACCGCGAGCTCTGCATCATTCCACTTAATCGCTGCCCCATTTTGGTAGGCCGTGAGGGTATTGATGGCCAATGTCCTCAAAGCATCCGTCACCAAGGCTTGGTCGATTACTAATGTTGAGTCCATGAAAGTTCGGAGATCCTGGGATGTCGAGTAGAATTTAGTCAGAAACTCCCTTTTCTCGACACCTTGGGAAGAGTACCTTGCGCAGTTCTTCGAATGCGGCTTTGTCATCCTCATCCATGTCATCAGGGTCCGAATCTTCGTCCCACTTCAATTTGTCCAGGATCACGGAGAGCAATGACGTGAGGAAGGAACGTTTTGTGTCATCAAGCGGTTCCGAAGATGTTTTTCGCATGCGCTTGTACTAAATGCTGCAGTATTAGCTTTGCCTCGATGTACAAAAGGTGGAGAGGCTTACGCTTGCGAGGATTGTCTGCAGCATAGGGAAGACAGTCGAACACGTGTCATCATACTCGTCTGCCATGAAGTGTAGCATGACAGGCAGCGTTTGATGCAACAATTGCGATGCATCCGAACGGACGTCGCTATTGGGACATTCCTGTCGTAGACAATGAGCTGCACGAAAGAACACGAGTGTTCAAGACACACATCTACCAGCTTGCAGAGCTCAAGCCCAAGGACGTTCAACAGTTTTCCAAGCGCCTCGCGATATGACTCCTCGCCTTCGTCAATGTCAGACCCTCGACTTGCTTGCTCGGCTCTTGTCTTCTCCTCCAGTGCATCAAGTACTTGAGCTAGGGAGAGGACCTTGATGAGCTGAAGCTTGTCTGCAGGCTCCTTCAGTCCTTTTGAGACAATTCGGAGTAACGCCGCAGAAGTAGCCAGACGGATAGCTAATGACGGATCTGACAGCAGCGAGAATAGCAATGGGATTGTGATGGGAGTGACCGTCAAATTGATGTCGATCCAGCCTATACAAAAGTATTAACACTGTAACAAGCGAGAAAACTGTTGCGACGTACCAACATAAGATGCAAACGTCCGAATACCCCAGTCGACCACCTCAACTGCGCTGTCTAATTCTCTTTCTGAAGATGGCGCGCCAATTTTTCGTAGCCTCAACATGCGCTCGACACAGTCAGCAACAATCGTGAGTACTGCTTCATTGATCCGCCCCGCATCTCGTTCCCGCATTGCGTCCCGGACGCGAGTATCGCGAGCCTGTCTTAGGTGGTTATATGATCGCGCAGCCTTAATCATCTGATCGGCAACCTCGCCGGATATCTCGAGAATGAGATGGAAGAAAAGAAGGGAGACATGTTCGTTGTACGTGGATTGCGAGGTGGACTCCGGAGGGCGGATGAGGGTGAAGAAGTCGGTGAAGAACGACGGCCACTGGTCGACATACGTGCATAGGAAGAATAGTGTCAGAGTATGTGCGAACTTGTTCCTGAGGACTACATTGGTATCGTTGAGTATCGGTAGTCCACTCAAACCGTAAAACATACGCACATGCCGCCTCCGCCTCAGCAGAACCATACAGATATTCGCTTCGGATGTAAGCCACAAGAGACTGCTGTAGTGTTTGGAAGGACTCCTCGTCTAATGTCTCAAATCTGAGAGCGGGTTAGTGCTTCAGTGGTGAATGGACATGGCACGCGAGCTCAGGGTGATAGGTGCTCACCGATTGTCTAGAAAATCATCCAACACACGTAATGCAAAGAATCGGGCTTGTGGGGGATACTTCCGGGCACCATTAGAACCTGTTTCAACGAACAGAGCAAGGGCCAGTCGCCAGGTGTTCGTGGAGTTTTGTTGGACCGTAGATATATACTCGAGAGCCTGTTGGTGCAGTGCACCTTGTGAAGGGTCAGAGGCTATCAGAATTGCCTGTACAAATTGTGAAAGGTCCTGATCCATGGCAGCGTATGTTTCCAGATACTATATGGCGAAGAAAAGAAAGGACAAGCGGTTCGTGCAGAACAACTGCGCGAGAGAGGAAACGCTGATCGGATAGCCAATATTTCTTGAACGCATTGCAAGATGCACGTGATATCGCACATTCCATGATTCACTTTCCACATACTCAAAGAGTTGAATCAATACGATATATAAATATTACAATCTACGGCATGCGACATGTTCTCTCTCAGGTGTACCAGGAACTTCTACAGCACCCGAAAACCTTGTACCTTGCTCAGCAATTAAAGTTAAACCTCCACAAGTTTGGTGCACGTGAGCAGTACCTGCACGGCGATCGCAAAAAAGCAGCTGTACATACTTAAGTAGGCATCAACAAGAATCCAGTCGTGAGTGAAGAATACGGCGCACGTGTGAAGAACACCATTGTGGAGATGCCATTGCGGTCCCCCCTTCCGATGTTACTGAAAGTCAACAACATACAGATCGCCATTAAACAGCCCTAGACAGAGCCGACCCGATACTTCATCGAACGCGAGGGAGTGACAAGTACTGGGCGTGAACGGCAGCTCAGGTTCTGGAGGGAGGAGAACTCCGGTCGTAGCCCTCCCGTCGAGCGGTTGGTACTTCATCACGCGCTTCTGCCGCGTCTCCCAGTTGTGCTCTAGCCACACCGCCCGCCGCCCAGTCGCACCCACTTGAGCGATTTCGGCGGACGTTTCAGATCCTGTCGTGAACCACTGTGAAGATGAATATGAGGCGCGTGCCCCAGGACGATCTGGACAGATTGGGAAGCGGGTGACTTGTCCAATGCCAGGCTGTGCGCCGTTGAACGAGTAGAACGTCATGGCCGACAGGTGGGTGGAGGAGGTCGGAGAGACTGTGGCTATGTCATGGATGCCCCATGAATTCTGGGTAAGACTTTCCGACAATTCGGTAATAGGGGATCCGAGGTCCAGGAACTCGCTTTCATCCGTTGAGCCACGGCGAGAGTGCATGACTCGTGTCTCCTGATGAATTTCTGCGGGGATGTTGTATACGCGAAGCAATAGACTGGAATGCAGCTTTCCAAGTATCGATATGAAGCCATCTTGTAGCCGTACCCACACGAACGAAAACGGCTGCCAATCACAATAAGTGCTGAAAATACGAGAAAAGATATATCAACTCGCCTGAACAAACCGAGGGTGCACCCATCGCAACACTGCCGACTTAGTGTTGGTAAGGAGAATTTCTAGAGGACAATCGCCGGGATTGACATGGGCACCGAAAGACACTACGGTTACGGCAACAACGTTTCCGGATGCATATATACGATGTATCGGAGGTCGGCTCTGCGGTGCTCGCGGATGAGGGGGTACCCGTAACCTCCTTGAAGCGGTGCGCATTGTATACATGGGATATGAAGAGCTCATGCGATCTTGCACCCGGAATGAATAGAACTCTAGCACACTGCCATTTTGGTCAAATCAAATCGTCCGATCGCTGAACAGAGACTTACTCTCCGCTTTGTTCGTTTGTAGCCACTATCATCTCCGCCGGACGTCCGCCTTCTTGCAAAAGTAACGCAGAACTCCTATATACACCCGAAGTCTCGACGCTCGCAAAACGATAGGGACTTCCGATGTCCTCCAATGACCATACCGTCAGGTGTGCGGTCGTACGACCTTCTCTCTGACGATTGCGCTGTGCCGCCACAAGTAGTTTGCCTCCAGGGGTCAAGTACATTTCATCGACATACGGCTCCCCCGTGTCATGCACGAGGGCAGTTGTACGTTCGACATGCGGCTTAGGTTTCCGCCAATTTGCCTCTAAACGAATCGCCCCCATGACGATCCGCTGTAGCTGATCGCCTGGAAGAGAGAGACGGCGAACGCCCGGAGGTATGTCCAGGGGCAGGTCAAAATTCGTGGTGATTTTGTGCCACAGATAATCTGTTGACCCAAATGCATGGAGGACACGACATGTCTACAGTGTACACGTCGTGACGTGCGAAATGGATCACGGACGATCGTCAGTACTAAATCGAATCGCTGCGGTGATATTATCAACTCGCCTGCTTCAACGACAGCACATCAACAACAGTGAGGTAGGTAGATATATGCAGCAGAATGTCCTCTGGCAATGTCGTGAGTTTCATCGTCGACAAGCATGCGAGTTAAGTGTTGTAGCAGCTGCAGGCGATGAACGCGCGAGTGACTCGGAATAGATAAGATAACCACGTTCGTTATCTAAAGTAACTTCGGGACACGGCAAACAACGACAAACTAATGGCACGCCGCCTTATATAGCGGCCTTCTCCCTGCCTCACCCCTTTCTAAGGCCTTAAACATACCCGCAACATGCCATCTACCATCGATACTGTCGACTCAAACACACTTTCAGAGCTAGAGAATCTTTCAGACTCGGACTGGCTGGACATTGCCAGTAGTAGGGCATCCGAGGACACCGATTCGATCGCGGGTTTCGACAGTGATCCCGAGGATTCAGATGGCAGACCGTCATCCAGGCGATCCTTTAACAGCGTTGGGAGCTCACGGGATGGGGAGATTCAGGGCTGGGAAGGGTTGGTGGAAGACAGTGCCGACGAATCCCCCACACAGCATTACCGCCTACCTTCCGATATCCTCCCTCCCTCCGCGAGACTTACAGCACTCGACGATGCTACGCAATCACCGAATGACGAAGACCCAGCAGAAGAGCAGCGTGTCAAGGATGCCTTGGATCAGAGCATGATGAGCACCCTCAGCTCTTCGCGCTCTAATTCGTTGAACGGTTCCGTCCAGACATCGATAGTCCATTCCCGCGATCTCAGACTCTCTTTCCCTGACCCTCTCGCGAGCGCGCGCGACGTCTCACCCAACACGTCCTACGAGAATATCCTTCACCGCTGAACATCGATCCACCGGAGCCGAATGCCGAAGCAGACACGCAAGCTTCTGGCAACGTCTCAACCACGTCGGCGCTTCCTCTTGCGGATCCGGGTTCACTGACTATACCTGTGATCCCAGAGGAAGATACATCCAACGTTGTACATGCTTCCATTAGTCCTGATTTCTACATCACCCTATACGGATCCTCTTCATCGATGAAATGGTCTCTCGTCGAGACCATCCTTGAGAAGATTGCATACAGTGCTGGTCTGTCCTTGTCGCCGAAATTGGTTGCACAGGCAGTTGGTCACGTCGCTACCTCACTCCTCGCGGAGAATCGCGTCAAGGCGAACGAGGCCGTATCGTGTCCGTGATCGACCGCACCGAGTTACTCAAGACTGACGACGTAGGTGTATGTTTACTCATTCCTGGAAGTTAACTTCATCCTGTTTTAGCCGATTGAGGTTTCCCTTCTACAGCGGCCATCGTTGGCAGTCATTTCCTTCCATCAGCTATTGCTAGGGTTCCAGAACATACTCTTTATCTTCCCGTTTTGGCGCAGAACTTCACGGTGGTGGATCTACCGTATTCGCCCGATCAACTGCTGGACGCTGAACAGCAGTGGGAGCTGCTGGGTATTCCTCGTACCAAGCGCGCTGTGTTGTCGCGCGGGTCGTCATCTGTCATTGACCAAGAAGAATTGGAGCGTGCCAGACCACTGCAAGTCTGCCGTGCGTTCCAGCCTCTCCTTGATAGACCACAGAGGAGAATAATTCAAAGGCGAAGTTCTACTCACGCCTTTACTATGTAAGAGCCCAAAGTTTTATATTTGTGAAATTGCTGTTCATTTCTAATGACCCTAGTTTTGCTGTACTATCGATTGTACTCGGTTGTGTTCTCAATGGATCGTTTACCGGGGTGACCCATACGCCTACGGTTACTACACCTACGGTTGTTACCACTCCTCACCAGGAGCAACAGCCAATGCCCCCTCCCCTCTGGGGCCTTTTGCGTCCTGTCAATATCAACCAATCGGTCCCACCTCCAACGATATCCACAGCTCTTCCTATGCCTTCCTCATTAAAGAGTTTTGCCCTCGCCGTTCTTAACCCTGCTCCTTTAGTTGCCTCCACTTCTACTCCCAGAGAGTCCGCCCCCGCCCACGCTTCTGACAAGAAGGCCGCATCAGCCGATGCGCCTTCTGAGTGCGTCTGCGGCTGCGGTTTGATCACTTGGCCCATGAAGATAAGATCCACACGGATCTCGTCTTCGCCCTACCCCTCCTTCGCCCGCTCTGACGGCAGACGACAGCGGCAAAGCTGGTCTTTCGCTCACTTCACTGCCTCAAACCAAGGGCAAAGGCAAAGCCTTCGTGTACTCGCAGGAGAACCTCCATGTTCTGACCACCTTCCTCTTTGGATCGCTGTCGCAGTACGTGGACGTCAAGGCGATCGCGGCGGTTGTGCAGAGGGACCTGCAGAGATCGCGGCGGTTGTCGGGAGGGACATGCAGGAGATCCTGGATGCTATCGACGAGCTCGTGCATGCGATCTCGCGCCAGACGGTCGGAACCTGGGAGCAGTCGAAGGCCACGGTGGATCTGTTGCGAGAGAAGATCCAGGCCAGGCATGGGCGGGCGCAGCAGAAGGCGCGGGAGCTGAAGGAGTTCGGCGGACGCTTACTCTCATCTGTCGGCGAACGGTGCGCGGACGCGCGGACATCGCCAGGGAGAACGCCAGGGCCTGCGCAAGCGGGTCGTCCCTGATATGTGGTCTGGTGCTCGCGTGCAGCGGGAGGAGGCTTTGAGGGCGAGGAAGATGGGGCGGGAGCGGCGTATGGAGAGGAGGGAGAAGTTGCGGCGTGTTTTCAAGTTCTGATCCTCATGGGCGGATACGGCAGAAATGGGTTGGTATGATTTGTATTTCCCGGCAGACTCTATGTTTCTCAGGCGGTTCCGCATCTATTTCCTCCACTCACTAATCCCATATGTATCTGCATTGATATCGCTCATCGTTGTATGTGTATCTCAGCATAGTATGTTATGCCTCGCTATATTGCCAGTTCTCATTCAAAACGTCTCGCGTGAGATCAATGAAGGCAGCAGAAAACCTGGCTTGGAATCCGTTGACCGGCGGTTTATGATTCAGACATAGGGAGATGGCAGAATTCAGATCGCGACTGAGGTGATCCTACGGAAAACAGGGAACGTCGACTCGATCTCTGGTTGAAGTTATGTATATCAACTAGTGAGGTTTGACGTTCAATGTTTCCAGAGTATCCACTGGTGACATAGGACCCACCGAGAAATCACCACCCTAAGGAACAGCACGAGATCATCCTGTTTGACACCGTCAATACGCAGCAGATTCTCGATCTGTCAGTTTCACCGCCCTCCGGAACCGGAGGAGTGAACATCTAACGGAGAATGTCGGAGCCGCCCTGGAAGTGCGCCCGCGGCACTTCGAATAGGTGGCCTTCCACCTGCAAATTTTTATCCTGTCAGTGCATGGATCCATATTAGAGCCGTTTTTACGCACCATAAAGATGACCTCTTCGAGGTAGGACACACTATCTTTCTCTGGCGGAGGATAATGGTCGGGACGATCGGCGACTAAAGATATAAAATGAACAAGAATAGAATTGACTGTGCCATTGGGGATCATATATGCATGCAGTCGCACGGTCAGTATGTTCAATGGTCGTTGCACATAGTGCCGCACATCAAAGCTCACGCCAGAATCATCCTGAAATTATGGGCTACAATATGTTGCTGCGATGCAGATGATCCACGAATTAGCTGTCCGGATAAAATAGATAACGCAAATGCTAGATCATCCGCGGCAGCAATGGGGGAGCCAGGATCCAGCCGCCAACCCTACGAGAAAACCTCCACGACCACATTTGTCACCATGAGCACCGTGTATGCAGCGATGAGCGCGACACCCCAGCTGCGTGGCAGAAAGTAGCCATTCCATGGTACGAAGATGAGTGTCGCGAGGAGGAGCATGAGCAGCCCGCAACCCGTGATGATGAGAGTCGTTGAGAAGTGAAGGTGGTATGGTTGGGCTGTTTGTCGGATGATGTACGAGCCTGATATACCAACCCCCAACAGGATATTCAGCATGGGCCCGCCGAAACATGCCGAGAAGCCCATGATAGGTGCAAACACCTGTCGACGCCTTAGCTGACTTTCGTATATTCATGAACACATGACTTACAGCTACGCTCATGTTTGCAACCAAGTCGGCGAGGGAATTGCCGACGGCAAATATTGTCAACCCGATTATCGCGTCCGATAAACCGAATATGAAACCAAATGTCTGTGAATGGCCAAATGAGATGGACTTTGCGCACAAGGCTGAGATTGAGATTGCATACCTGCAACACTTCGACGACCTCGTCGGCGATCGCCATAATCCAAACAACCGCAACCGTGAAACCCATTATACATCTTGCTAATTGCGCCGTGGGAGACGCGCCTTTGTCCGAAAATACCGCAACAATGATCCCTACAGTGACCCCCGCTACGCCAGTGGCTAGCAGCAACCATGGTTCATGTCTTGTGCCATCTGGCAACACGGATCGATGTCCTTAGTACCACATCTACGTTCAAAGGAAATACGCGCACCAAACAAGATGGCGACACAGAAAAGGGGGCCGATGGTACATTGTACGGCCATAAGCCACTTGTTGAACTTGAGCTCATGCAGCTCCTCCGCCACTTCTTCCTCGGCGATGAGCGCGCGCTCTACGCCCTCCTCCTCGAAATCGATGAGCCGGCTCTCGCCCCCCGCGATCTTTTCCTTCGCCGCCCCAGCATCTTCGTACGCCGTGACCACGACTGGGAGTGTCAGCGTTAAAGCCATGACCGCAGGTGCAGCAAGAACCGCCGCGATCTTGCCTAGGAACGGTTTAGATCGGAACTGCTGCAATGTGGGGAAGAGCAGATGGAACATGTGCGCAAGCACACGCTTGACGCGCTGTCTTCGCGTGGGAGGTACATAATGTTGGGATTCAGTGTCCGTGTCGGACACGGGCGATGCGGGGGTATGGGATATGACAGGTATCGGCGGCAGGCTGTTGTGGTCGGGCGACTCGTCGGAAAGTGTGGGCGCGAGGATCTGGGGGGAGCGGTCGTCAAGTGGTACACCAAGCGTCGCGTCCCAGGGATCCTGATCTTCGGACAAGGGCGTGCGTGGGCCGGATCGCGGCGCGCGGTGTTGATGGTAGTGCCCACCAGGGTAGGGCGATAGTGGGCTCTCGAAAAGGCTCAGGGAAGAACCGGAGGCTTCTTGTTGGAGCGATGAGACGATGCGTCGGAACTCGAGTGCACCAACGAGAGAAAATGAAGGCATCTGGCTCAAATGTGGTGTTGAATGAAGGGAGGACGAGCGGCTATGTGAGCGCGGGGGCAGATCAGTGTGTACATCCAGTCGCGGTGGTCCTGGTGTCGAGACCGCGCGTGACCTGGTGTATGCGGGTATTTGAAGATTGGACGATGCTATTGGGGGTGTGTTCGCTTCGCGACATTCAGTCTTGTGACCTGGTAACCTTGCGACATAGCACTCACCATCATCCGCATAGGGTTCCTCGTCGTGGTAAGGTACTGGTGGATCCTCTCTAAACTCGTCGCGCATCAATGATTCATACCGGCGTTTCCGCTCTTGTCTCTTGTCCCACCAGCTGCCTGCCACCACGACCGTGACGTAGAACACGTACATTACGATGAGGCCAGCAGCCTCCCACGCCTCAAGCTCGCTGTCCCACAGCATGACAAGCAAGACAGTCACCGCAACAGTGAAGAATCCGACGTCTCGCAAGAACGGAACCGGCATGACTTTGAACGGCTTGATGATACACATCGAGCCCACGACGCATGACGTCACAAACGTCGCCGCACCTAGCAGTTCGCCGATGGCAAGGCCGCCGGAGTTGGCCTTCATGGCAGAGAAAGTCGCGAAAACATCTGGGCTGCCGTTTCCGAACGCAAGGAACGTCACGCCGGCGAGATTCTCGTCAAGTCCCAGGAGCTGCGCTAGTGTTCCGAGATTTGGGCAGAAGAAGTCGGACGCACTGATACCAAGTGTGGAAAATAGGAAGATGAGCCACAGCAGGAAGCCTGTGAACATGAAAGGGCGCAATGAGGGATCCGTGCAGAAGTAGGACCGTAGGTAGGGGATGGACAAAAACGTGCGGACATCCGGACATGCCTCGCGGACGTGCGCACACTGCAGGTCAATGGGAAATGCTATAGGGTAGCATTGCTTATTCCCGAGCATATGAATTAATTCCTCATCTTCACATACTCGATGGAAACTCACCTCGTCGTCGTCACCGTATGACAACTGCTGCGTTGCATTTCTATAGCTAAGAGCAAGTAAATCCCGCTTGGAAAATTGGCCTGCAGTGGAGAGTGGTCGGAGGGAGCGAGTTTGACCGTAACGGCTGTTAGACCAGAGGATGCAGTTTACCGCGAAGATACTGACGAAGACGAGCTTGGGGAGACCAGCCCACATAGTGGTCGTCGTGAAAGGCGCAAGGGGAGGAGAGTCTACGGCGACTTTAGAGCATGCGAGCTGAAATGAAACCTTGCAAAGACTTCGCAAGTTCGCAGTCCTCCGTCGGCGTGCGCGCTGCGCTGAGATAGCAGTTCCCACCACAGCGACTGCTCCGCTCATTTTCACACGGTCGAGCAGAAGACGATATCCGCGGCGAGCAGCTCACAAGAGATCTAGAGGGGAAAATAACCGACGCGCCGCAGGTTCTTCTGCGAAGATACTATACAGTGGAACGCTGCAAAACGTGTGGCATGTACAAGTCGTCAAGAAGCCACAGCATTCATTTCCGGAGATCACATACATGGAAGATGGCACCGCATAAGGTATGATTTGAATACGAGATGCACTGCACAAACGCTGCTCGTATGTCGATTGATATGTATGGCGAACATGATTCCTGGCCAACTGTATGTACCTGCGCCAAGAGCAGATATTTACGCAGTGCGCCAGAGCAATTAATTGAGGAGTCTAAGAACGACTTGAAGTAGATCATATCACGTGTCAGTGTGCAATCATGTGAAAGTCCACCAGCCCATCGCGGCCGACTGTTCTCGTTCTACATCGTAGGCCCGGCGGAGCATACAGGCATACTTTTTGGCTCTTTCAAGCATGTCCGGTAAGTCTTCTACTAATACCCGCATTTGACCTCTCTGATCGCGGCATTCCTCCAGCCATGTCACTCTCTCGCCATACCCTCAGGCAGCTCAAGTTCATCCTTCCCGGAGGCGTTGTAACCTACTTCTTAGGAACTCATGTCGCGCTCTGGCGGCTAGTCCGGGGCCAGGTGGCTGTGGATGGCTGGGCGCGGTACGTGGTGCAGCTGTGTCATGCTCCGTGTATAATAATTGGTCCGCTCGATGTGCACCTCGTACAGAATTGCGGCGCTAGCTTCGCTGGTGTCGGCGATCATCACTGTGTCTCTGTTCATATATATATTGTCCGTGCCATTAATTCAAGGTCGACAACCTGACGTGCGTACTCGCACTGGCTCGTGGAATGCTAATTCACCGATCACCACGTCAGTATCGGCATTGGAGAGAATCTGGCGTCTTGTCTTCGGTGATACCAGTAAGTAATGCATGGACTCATCTCTGCGTGACTTGCTAACTGTGAAACAACGCGTAGACATTGACTGCCTCCATCGTGTTCGGGTGGTCATTGCTCTCATACACTCTGGGTCGGTGGTCGGGATTCGGATACCTAGAAGGTCTGATAGCCTGTACGTCTTTTCCTTCCTAGACCTATCTTTCGCTGACCAGAGACACACAGCATCCGGCCTCTATGCACTCTCTTTTGGCCTTCTGGGTCTTGTTCCTGCACCAAGGATCTCTCGCCGGTAACCTTGTACCTCTCCATTTGAACGCTACACACTCAAGCCTACCCCACTGTATATCACAACATCACACCGTCGCCCTAATTGTGTACGTATGGCACGGATGTGTAGCATCATTTCTTGTCATGGATTCTCATTGTCGCGTTCTGTCAGTCCTAGTTCATGATAAAACAACTGCTCTTCGCTTTGTATATGCATTCCTGTCATATGGTCCCTTTGACTTTTGCCTATCAGCCCGTCGCGCCACGACGTCCGGACCGTAGAACTGCCTTAACGGGGTCGAACCGTCCTAAAATCCATTGGGCCGCCCGTGGCGATTCAGCATTTGCGCGTTTAGTGATCTTCTTGACCGCGATACCATTCCGGGACCGCGCTTGCGAGATGATATGTAGCGCCTCGCTCGCAATCAACAATCCATGTGTGCAGAAGAGCAGAAGAGGCGGAAAGCAACCAGCATGATGTGAAGCTCGCTGCGAACTCTTCTCGTTGACGTGTGCACGATGGCCGCGACGGATGCCGATGAGAACGGCAGAGCTTAGGCAACGAAGTGAGTACTGACGGTGGCCTAGTCCAGCTGGTCACCGGTCAAGAGTCGCTTGGCAACCGTAGCAGTAATGCGAGTATCGAGACAGCAAGCATATATGAATGTAGCCCTCGAATGAAAGCGAATGAATATTCGGCAGTCTTGGACTCCATGATACAGCATCGACGGGTCCTTGACGGTGCTGAGAGGCAAGACATGTGAGAGAAGACGTTGGTTGTATACCGGCGCCTCGGAGGTTGTCCGGCGTAATAGGCGTGCGTCGGGGGGAGTAGTTGCCTAAAGGAGTACCGGCCGTGGCCGGGTCCATCGGGGATAGGGGCGTGGGAATGGCCTAAGGCCAAGTTGAGCAGTGAATTCCGACACAGCAGTCGGTTTTCGACATATTCCCTCCTGTCCCTGCACACAACCCTCACGACATATTCCACATTCATTCACTGCCGCAGTACAGCGGTGACCGTTTTCTTTTCTTGTCTTGCACCATTCTGTGACTGTTCCCTGGACACCAACATACCACGTCCACTGGTTTTAGCAACTGTTCATATCAAACCAGCATGGCATCCTACTCTGATCTCCCGACTTCTCCTCAGTCTCCGGGAAGTATGTCCTCGCGCCGCATGACGAACAGGAATACCAACAGGTACAGTGTTACGGCCCTGTTCAGTATGGCGGCGGAGCAAGACGTAGAAGTTGAGGACGAGCTCGGTCGAGGTACGCTTGTGGCCCAAAATACAGATCTAAACCGTTTCTAAGGGTTGCGCACGACGTCCCGTAGCGCAAAAGCGATTGCGAGAGCTTAAGTCTCGTATTTCTGCTCAGTCGAAGCGGAACTTTGTGCTTGAACGTGATGTCCGCTTTTTGGACTCTCGCATCGGCCTGCTCATCCAGAACCGCATGGCTCTTGACGAAGTCAGTGATCATATTCCGTGCTCGTGTGTTGCGTTCCTCTGACATTTTTCTGTTAAGCAAAACGAAGTCGAAAAGCATCTTGAGGAGGTGGATGCTACCGAGGGTCACTATCCGGACGACCGCAAAATGCAACAGTACTCCAACCTATTCTTCCTGCTGCAGTCTGAGCCTCGGCATATCGCTTCTTTGTGTCGACTTGTCAGCCTGACCGAGATCGACACCCTCTTGCAGACCGTCATGTTCACGCTGTACGGAAACCAGTACGAGAGTCGAGAAGAGCACCTCCTCCTCACCATGTTCCAGTCCGTCCTCTCGTCGCAGTTCGAGACTGCGACAGAGTTCGGCTCTCTCCTGCGCGCCAACACTCCTGTATCCCGCATGATGACCACCTACACTCGGCGCGGGCCCGGTCAGAGTTACCTCAAGAGCGTGTTGGCTGAGCGCATCAACAGTCTCATCGAGCACAAGGACCTCAATCTGGAGATTAACCCGGTCAAAGTCTACGAACAAATGATTATTCAGATAGAGGAGGAGACTGGATCTCTTCCACCGAACCTCCCGCGTGGGGTGCCTCCCGAAACTGCCGCTGCGAATGGCGATGTGCAGGCCATCATCGCCCCCCGCCTGACGATGCTCATGGAGATCGCCAATAGCTTCCTCCTGACCATCATAGACAGCATGGAGAGCGTGCCGTACGGTATCCGATGGATATGCAAGCAGATAAGAAGTCTCACACGGGTGCGTCTCTTTCTGAATCAGGCGCTCCAAGGCGCATGTACTGACTCTTGTGATCCCCTCCTAAGAGAAAGTACCCTGATGCCACAGACTACGCCATTTGTTCATTGATCGGTGGTTTCTTCTTCCTGCGCTTCATCAATCCTGCTATCGTCACGCCTCAAGCGTACATGCTCGTAGAAGGAGTCCCCGCCAAGTTCCCACGGCGGACATTGACCTTGGTTCGTGTGACGCTATGATACTGACACCTGTATATGTAATTGACGGTCCCCTCAGATTGCCAAGATGCTGCAGAATCTTGCGAACAAGCCGTCATATGCCAAGGAAGCCTACATGATCACACTCAACCCATTTGTCGAGAACAACAAGGCGCGAATCAATCAGTTCTTGAATAATCTTTGCGAGGTTGGAGACTTCTACGACACGCTAGAGGTACGTAGAGACCGGTATGCCGTCGCAATGCGGCGTTAAGTGTTGTGCTCCGCAGATGGATCAGTATATGGCCTTGTCGAAGAAGGACCTCATGATCAACATCACCTTGAACGAATTGTACAACACACACTCCCTTATTCTCCAACACGTCGAAGTTCTGGTACGTGCAGCTGCATTCTTGTTATGTTTATTACCGATTTACATGGCTGTGACGTAGTCACCGAACGACAAACAGCACCTACGAATCCTGACAGACGAGCTTGGTGCGGCTCCCTCGCAAGTACCACGCAAGGAGAACCGCACTCTAGAGCTGTCGCTGTACAGCCGTTGGGAGACACCGATCCAGGACATCCAGAGCGCCCTCATGGATTCGGTCTCGTCCAACGACATGCTATACATGGAGACGAAATCGATCTTCGTGCAGTTGATCCGTTCGCTGCCACAAGTGGGGACCAGCGACCCCACAACCTCGCTGCGATCGCGGAGCGCGCTGCGACGACAAAAGACGCCACACTGGTGCGCAAGGGCATCAAGGTCAAGGAGATGCTTCGCGAGCTGGAAGAGCAAAAGATTGTGGACCGCTCGGACGGGTACAAGCTCATGCAGGAGGAGGTCGCGGCCGAGCTCGTGCACCTTGGGAACCTGCGCGAGAAGGTGCTACTCGAGACCAAGTCGCTCGAGGCGGTGTACAAGACGATCTGCGACCATAACAACTATCTTCGCGGCCAGCTGGAACAGTACAAGGCATACCTGCAGAATGTGCGCCTCACGTCGTCCAAAGACAAGGGTTCGACGACTGGTGTGGGTGTCGTCACCGTGGGTGGGAAGGAAAAGAAGCCGTCGAAGCCAGTCGTGCATGGGCCTTACCGATTTACGCACGCACAGCTGGAGAAAGAGGGAATCATTGTCGAGAGCAACGTGCCCGACAACAGGTATGTGCTCTCGCTGCCGAACAGACTTGATTTGAAATCTCACGTATATCGTCGTAGACGGCCAAACATCTACTTCAACTTCACATCGCCTACTCCTGGCACATTTATCATCGCGTTGCATTACAAGGGTCGCGAAAAGGCGATCCTGGAGATGGATCTTAACATCGACGATCTGTTGGAGAAGGTGTGTATCCCGATCTAACCAGCGCGATTGCTGGATACGCGGGCTCATCCATTCACCGCTCCGCAGCAAAAAGACAACAAGCACCTCCTGGACCTCGAGTATGTGCAACTGAACGTGCCAAAAGTGCTCGGCCTGCTCAACAAGATCTTCACCAAACGATGACTGCTTTCCGCCCCTTTCCGTCGTTGGTTATCCGCGCTACCTACCTCTTTATTCCTGTCCGGGCCCGTTATTTACACGACTTTTTATGCCTTCATTGTACCGTTCCTGCTAGCCGCCACCCCTCATTGCGTCGGTCCCACCCGTGTCTCCCACTTCTGCTCTTCGTTATACCACTGTCGGATTTCGCCCGCTCGGCTTGTACGAGGCCCGTATCCGGCCGCACCTCAGGATGTATTATCGGTATCCTCATGTATGCACGTCTCTCGACATTAATCTGTTGTTGCATGGCTCCTGCGTAGGTGTCGATGGCGTGAAGGGGGAATGTGGTCAATCTTGAACATGATAAACTGTTCGCAGAATGTCGGCTTTCCGTGGAATCAACGAGTATGTCAAGTCTCCGCAGTCACGCTACACCTTTTGGACATTGTAGCGGAACAACGTTAACGGTGCGTACTGTGACGCCACATACGTCGTTGAGCGGCCGGATGCAATTTACAGTATTACGCCGATATACCACATCGATAACTTGAACAATATTTTACAGCTTCGATATTTCTGACGGATCCACTGTGCACGCTTGTTGACCCGCACCCGTTACTCCAACTTGTAAACTGTAGAGGGCGATCGCATGAGGAACCACCCATAAAGACAGACAACCAGCACGACAAGGCCACTCACCAAACGCGCCACTGCTCGGCTTCGTCGCGAAGATCACTTCGCGCAGCGCGTCGCCCTCCAGATTCTTGTACGGCCCATACGCCGCCTTGACCTGCGCGATGAACGCATCGACGTTGTCCTCCGCCACGAGCGACACCGTGCACCCGCCCCACCCCGCGCCCGTCAGCCGGCTGCCATACGCGCCCGCGCCCCGCGCGATCGCCGTCAGCTCGTCCAGCTCCGGACACGAGCACTCGAACACCTCGGAGCAGCTCTTCTGCGACGCGTCCATGAGCGCGCCGAGGTCCGCGAGCGTGCTCTCCGGGAGCGCCGCCGCGGGCGACGCGGCGGCGGCGAGGCAGACGTCGCGGAACTGCAGGACGCGCAGCGCCTCGGCGAAGACGTGTTCGCGCGCTTGTACAGCTGGAAGTGCGTCGCCTCGACTGGTGCGCACGCGCGGTCAGGTCAGCACTACAGTGCGCGCGCGGGCGCGGCGAAGGGCGACGCACCGTCGACCCACGAGAGGTACAGCGTGTGGAACTGCTCGGCGCTGAGCCCGCTCCATTCTACCATCTCCGCGAGCGTCACGCCCTCCTGGTCCTCGGTCGCGCTGCTCGGCCGGAGCTTCGCGACCTCTGGGAGGATGCGCTCGAGGGCTCCGCGCAGGGTCTCCACCCCGAGAGCAGACGGCGTGCCCTTGGTTTCAGGTAACTTGAGCCAGCGCCCGAGCACCTCGCGCAGCGTAGGACGCTCTGTGGGGCCGAGCTCGATGCCGAGCCGGCGCGCCAGGACGCGGGCACCGACGAGCGTCTCGACGACGCGCAGGTTGTAGCGGGTCCTCGCGCCTGGTGAGCAAGCGATCAGTATGAGAAGACCGTCTCTGAACGAGACGAGCACTCCTCGTCGGCAGGGCACGCCAGGACGTGGAACGCGCACGCACCGACGACCTTGTCGCTGACGACGAGCGAGTTGGCACACACGAACACCGCACGGGGCAACGTGCGAGGAGTCGGGAGCGGGATCGGCTCGGCGGACAACGTCGGGAAGAAGGTGATGTACAGCGCAGAATGCGGGGTGGAGATCACAGACGCTGCTTGGTCCATCCTGGAGCAGACCTGATTAGTGATGGAGGGAAAAGCATGGAAACTGGCGCTTACCCGCCACTGTTGACCCCTACGCGCTGCTCGTTCTCCATTGCCATCTCGACGAGCTGACCCTTGCTGATGCCGGAGAGCTTCTCGTTCACTGCGAGGAAGGCGAGGGTCGACGCGACCACCATCGCAGCACTTGCGATGTCTCAGAATATGCCATATGAGAGCAACGATATGATCTACCTCGATGACAAGCCGGATCCGGCTGGTACTGAGCCCGTGACAAGCAGATCGACGGGGACCGGGTGTGCCTCGGCGGCGGAGGAAGAGGACGATAGTGGGAAGAAGCGGTTCAGAACACCCTGGATCGAGGGCACATCAGGGAGAGGTGGCCGACTAAGAAAAATGCGACGCACATAATATCCCGCCTTGACATAGCTCTCCCATCTCAATTGTCTTTTATCGATGTCGATATGCCAACTTTCCGCACGGCCGGCACCAGCCACCTCCTGCTCGGAGGGTAGCACAGATGTGTTGAGTGTAGGCGCGAAACTCTGGCGGGTATACCGGGGATCGAGGTTTTCGGCGGTAACGGCGCCTGGGCTAGTGGAGGACCCATCGGATGATGAAGGCCCACAGGCGATCATGATGTCGCGCTCGACAGCGGCGGGGAAGACCCCGAAGAGGACGTAGTCGATGTGCTCCCCGATGAGACTGGGAGGCAAAAACGAGACTCGGACGATCAGAAATGCTGAGCATGCGGACGAAGATCGGACGAACGCACTTGACTCTGCCAGGGGCACGAGCGATGTAAGTAGGTTTCTTTCCAAAGCGTCGCTCAAATTCAGCGACAAGATCATTCCATCGCTCACTGTCGTATGGTGATTGTGAGTACTCCGAACCTCGGGATAGCGGAGACATACTGACGCTTGGTTCGCGGCAGTCACGAAATCGGTGTGTACCTCTTGAAGCGACGTGACGATTGGTATCGGAAGCTGTGCGGCCATGGTTGCAGGATGAAAAGTGAAGAGCAAAGACGGAAAGCGGCTCCGATATGTACCAGCTTGAGGAAAAGAGATTTAGAGGATGCTGGCTGGACCAGTCCGGCCCGAAGGCGGATTATCGTCGACTGGTTTGCGACGAGAAGCGTGGAGGCATGCGATTTCTCAGCCCGCCGGAACCGCTGTGAGCCCAGAACATCCTCCGCACACTGTGCATGTAGGATTGTACCCAGCTGGACCGCTGAGCGCTGAGCCGCCTGGTGAACGGTGACCGGAGCAAGACAGGAGTAAGTTCATTCACGTGCGACCCCTGTTCTCCGATATCATCTAGATTCTAGACAGCATTGTATCGTCGGCGAGCATGTCTGCGGACGTTCCGCAGCTATAAATTCGAGGCCTCAACTTCCTAGATAGCCAGGTACGCAGACTTGACCTAACGTCCACGGACACAGTAGACTAATGGTGGCCGAGGCTTGAAAGACCGAGTCGGGCCTGGCAACCAGGATACTATGTCTAGAAGGCATTGAGGGCTACCTCATCGTGGTGATATTGAGAACTGACGGTGTCGAGAAGATGAGTCGGGGGAGAGGTCGACCGTTGTCGCTAGCCAACCCCGCGAGCGCTCTCGGGCCGGTGCCTGTAGCTGGACAAACGCCCTCGCAGGCTGTTCGCACATCTCCATCGCAGTGTCCTGTAAAATCATCTGTTGTTCGTCATGCGACAGATTGTTGTGCTCATACATGTCATGTTACAGATGAACAACAGCGATCGGGAGCAATGCATGCCGTTATGACTCGTACGAAGCCCTCTAACTTCGGCTGCGCGCGCTGTCATACTATCCGTGTTCTGTTGACTGCGCGGTAAGGTATGACTCCTGCCGTCGTGCCTGCCCGCTGCTGCATTGCTGCGTTGGAACGCATAAATACGCACATCATTCTGGCACTTCCACAGGCATACCGGAACCAAGTACTTCTCACCTCACATACAACGCGACAAACATCTCTACCACCATGAGCTCGCCGTCCCCATCCTCGCCGTCCATGGCCTCCCTCGTGTCCACCACGACCGCCCACTCCTCCAAACCACTCGTCTCGCCCCCACAGAAGGATTTCGGCGCAGCCTTCGCTAAGCTTCAAGCCATGTACGGCACCACAGGCGCAGCCCCCATTTCTTCCCTCTTTTCGAGGTCGAAGCAGCCCGTCAAACAGACGTCTACCGCGACCCCGAAGCGCGCCAAGTCCACGAGCGCCCCCTTCACCTCCCCCAAGAACTTCGAGGCGGCGTTCGGCACTCTTTCGTCCTCGTACGGGTACACGGGTGCGGCGCCTTCTCAGGCTCATCCCAAGGCGGTATAGTCGCGTAGTGCACGCGACGCTGCCCTGCCGTGGCTATTTTCTTACTATGTCGGTACGCGCATTGACGTCGGTTCGCATCCGTCGCGCACTGACACTGGGCCGTCTCGTCAGCTTTGCGACACTGATGTGATCGGTGTGCCCCCCTCCATTACCGCCCTTCGTCTCGATGTCCCCCGGCGAAGTCGCCTCGCGGCACATCTGCGCTGTCCCAAGTGGAATTAGCGGACGCACAGTTGTTCTCGAGCTTCTCGCCTTCTTGTGCACTCGACGGAGACGGATGGAGTTGGAATGAGGCGGTTGTGTTCTCCAAAACGTGCTGTTTGATCCATTAAGCATTCTAGTCGCCCGGCCCTAGTATCTTATGTGTGGATATCTTGCGTTGGATCGTTCACCTGGCCGTTGGTTGTCCTGTCCTTATTTATGTTGCGTACCGTGGCTTCTGAAGTATACCGCATATATACACTGCCCCAGCGCGCCTCATTTACCCCATGCTAATATCCGACTTCAATGCTGAGCGTTAGGCCGCCAGTACACGGGCTAGCTAAGACGAGTATGTCGACTGTCCACGACTGAGCAGTCGCCCAACACTCCACAAGGAAAGGAAATGCAGGTTTCATTATTATTTGAAAGGAGATTATAAACCAAGCAGGACTGCCGACTATACATTGGAACTCACGACGGTCAAGAGAGGCCATAATCGCTACAACAACAGCGCAACATCACAGCATCGACAACAACCACTGCAAATTCTTCTAAATCGTTCAGACGGAGAGTGGGAGGGGCCTACATTCTATCCCCTCAGCCTCCACCCGGCCTGGCTGGCCTACATACCATCGTCGCTCAGCGGACGCATGCCCGCCATCCCGCTCACGCTAGAGATATACGTGCCCCAGTCGTCCCATCTGCGACGCAGACAGACAAATCAGCACGCAGGCCCCGCAACGCGAACGCGCACTGCACTCACTCGAAGCCCGTCGGCGCAGCAGACCACATCGCCAGCGTATTGTCCGCGTACGCCTGGTCCCCCGCAGGCACCGCGCCTCCCGGCACGTCCTCACGCATCCCGGAAGCGCCTGGCTGCATCTCCGCCGGCCGGTACACAGACGCCGGGGCTGGGGCTGAAGCTGGGGCTGGGGCCGGGGGCATCGCGCCCTCCACCGTCGCGAGAATGGCGTCGTACACCCTGCCCTCCCCGGCATCGGCCCCCATCGCAAACATGGACGGAAGGCCGATGTGTGCGCCGATATCACCGTTGCCGAGCGGGTGGGACGGCAGCGCGCGGGGCAGTGTGTCGAGGTGCTGCTGCTGCTGCCCGTCGTCGAGGGCGTACCAGTCCTGCACGGCCATGGGCTGTGTGGAGGACGACGGCATGCTGAACCCGGGGTGCAGCGGCAGGCGTCCGAGCTCGTCGCTGTGGATCGGAAGCGCGAAGGAGTTCTGGCTTGCGCTGCCGCTGGGCAGGTCCGTGCTGCCTAGCGGGCTGTCTGTAGCCGGCGTGGAGACCTGCAAGACCTGGGAGCGTGCGTAGGATGAGGATGATGCGACGGGCACGTCTTTTGACACGCGTCGAGAGCCCGCAAACGTGCGTAGGGCGGCAGGATCGACGCCTGGTGAGGTAGCGGAAAATGTCGACGTTGATAGGAGATCGGAGGGTGATGTGTTGGGACTACCTGTGTCTCGGTCGCGTTTATGGCTTGGAGGAGTCGGTTGAGGTAACGGAAGATCCCCAACGGACGCGAGTTCATACAGAATGTCCCTGCACAACGTTTAATAATTCATTTACACAAGCAAAATCAAGGACCTCACCATAAACGGCCGGAAGTATGCCACCTGCACAGATTTTAGGTTCTCGCACATCAAACGGAACGAAGTTCAACATACTGAGGCTCGAGCAACTTCAACATCTTCATGCATTTGTGCACCTCCGCCATTTCCTTGGCGGGGTCCGTAGTGATACCGGAGCGCTTGCCGCCCCATATGTTCAGAAGTAATACAATACCTGCGGTGAACAGTGCCATCTACATGACAACACCAGCAATATCAGATTTTTAATGGACCCGATATAACAAAGAGAACATACATGATTCTGATACATTACGTAGCCAGCGCGTCTGTACTGGACGTCAAGGACATGCGTACAGGAGCGCGCCGCATTCGTGCAGATCGCGAGAGATGGGAAGGAGAGCGGTGACGGTTTTCGCGGGGAGGGGATGAATGGGCGGTGCACGAGTATCTGGAGCTGGTAGTAGCTCGAATAGAGGTTCGCGGACTGGTTCAAGAACACAATGTTCTCTCTGTTTGGGTCCCAACGTACTGTAAGACCGACCATGGGTTTCTTGTTCAGACGCTAGTCGACTGATATGATGAGGCTCACGGTGATCTGGAACGGAGTCAATCCACTTGTTTAGCGCAGAGTCAAGTTCAGCCACGATATGCTGCTCCCACTGCTGCCCGACAAATCCAAGAAGGGCTTTCGACTTGTTTATTGAATACTGCATGTGATATGCATGTGTATGCTGAGTGATGAGGTTAGAGAACTCCGACGACTTACGATAGTGCGCAGAGCGAAGGCCAATATCTGATGCAAGCGGAGGAAGCAGTTAAAGAACGTCACTACAGAGGGCTTGTTGGGAGGCTGTTTGAAGCGGAGGTTCGGGTCGGGGTTAGTCCAGTACTCATCGTCGCATTCCATCGGCAAATCAAGATCAAAGCTGGAGAGACGTCAGGATACAACAACAATTATAATGATCGTCACAACTTACTCCTCGTCTTGAATAGCGCACGGTCGACCGAGTGCAGAACTAATTGATCGGTCCATAGAGACGAGTACCCTAACACATTCACATCTCAGTTGTACAAAACCCAACGGATGAGCAAAATTCCTCACCAGAATGCACGCTTCCATAATTCTTCCTCTACAGTCGGCACAGAGGTATACACCTTCCGCCTATGTGCGCCGACGTCTTGCGCCAAGCGCACACCCACACCGATCAGTGTCCAGCACGCTTGGGGAGCAGACGTTCCCAGCAGAAAAATGGCCGCAAGCTGCGAGCCAAACCTGAACGTCAGCGACGGCCTCACTCGGACCGCAGAGCTAGCCCGGAAAGGCAACATACACAGTAGATCTGTAGGTCGTACAAGCGCGGCGGAGCAAGGAGCGACTTGCGGATCATCTGCACCTGCTGGAACCACTTCCACCCACACGTATGCGTCGAGCTGTACTCCTCGAGAAGCACCCGCGGATCGTGTGTGAAGCGCGAGCCAACTGCACAAACGAGAAGCAAGACTGAGCCGAAGCCCTCGTCGGCCAGGTGTAGGCCACTCTGGAGACCATCTTCGAAGGTCGGGCGATGGAGGAGTGGCGTGTACTCGTTGACGTGGACAAAGTAGAGGTCCACGAGAAGGTGAAGTAGATCGTCCTCGGGAAAGTCCTGGTGCGGCGGTAATTCTTCGTCCATCGTCCCCGCTAGCCACTATATGTGATATCGTTGTGTAAGTAAATTTGTATAGCTGCACGAATGGTACTGACAGGGTGCGGGGTCCAGTATCCTGGCCGCCTGTGAATGAGGCTGGGACCCGGGTCGGTGACGGGTGCGGGTGGATCAATGCCGGTGTATTCGTGCTTGAGCTCCAGTGCAGTACGGATGAACATGATACTGCTCGACTTGCCGAAGAAGCGTAGGCTATTACTATGTGGTAAATGCATGTGCCTCAAACCGCGCACGACGGTTTGCTGAATCAGCATCTCGTCGTCGCTAGGCTCGAGGTCTTCTTGGTCTGTATTGCGCGCAAGGGACGCTAGGCTCGCGGACGTCGCGTATGCGCCCTTCAACTTATCGCCAGTCTTGTCCAACCAGGTTTCCTTGTCAAAATGGCCACCCAGCTCTTTTGAAAAGTCGGCATCTGGACATAGCTAGCATAGGCCACACCATTGAGTTGTGTACGCCCGCGGTAATGAGGTCAACGCAGCTACCTTCTTCAGGAGGCCTTCCATCTTTTCAAGACGGGTTTCGAGGCTTTCCACATACCTGACGAGCGACATGGTCACCATAACGTGCATATATGCGCCACCTATCGTGCTTACCCCTTAGGTGGGCCTCGTTTCTAGACGGCGGCCGAGATCAATGGATATAGCATGTAGGTCAGGCGCCAAACCCACCTTCGCAGCCTCATTGTACGTGCAATCGTAGTTGTACGTGACGCAATTAGAACAGCGGTTTTCCGGCATCTGGCCGCCATCGCCTTGAAGAACTCGGGATAAGTGCGCAGATATGACAGACCGGGGGGACATACATCTTACTGCACTATTCGGTCAGCGTGGAGCGGAGAAAGGGTACGAGCACTGCGTACTCTTCTTGCGCCTGCACACGTCGCAGGCCCGCTGGACCCTCCGCTTTTTCGAGCTGAGCGCCTCGTTTTCGTTGTAGTCCTCCTCCTGCGACGACATGCTAACGGTGGATGCAGCGGCTCTCGGACACAGCCGCTCGGCGCGAGGACGGGAATGGGGCCGAACCGAGGGGTGAGAATCGCACGCTTGGAAGGCGAGGGCGCGCACTTATGGGCGCCGCAACGATGGGTGGTGGGTGTTGCGGATAAGGTCCGCGTGCGACTGAAATCTATGCCAGTGGAACGACACAGGATATGCCGCGCAAGCGCCATGCCGCGGGCCTACGTCCTCAGCCTGTGCACAGTCGCGGCAGCTTTCACGTGCGCGCCACCGCGCCTTCTGTCCGTGACAGCGCTGTTCCAAGTACTTATCAAGACTGTCCGTCATCCCGACGCTACGTTTTGATCGATATCCCAAACGTTATGAACCGTCAGCGAAAGTGACTACATGCTGGCCCTCGCAGGTGGACGACTAGGGAAATCGCAGAAATCCTTAAAGAGCACTGCAGATACGTATACGGCATGATCACGCAAAACAAATTGCAACATCCATTCCGTCAGACACGCTCCGCTATGAATATGGTGTAGGCTATATACTACGGCAGGAGTACTAGTACACATTATAACACAGCTGCGATGCGACGACCAGTCAATGTGGGAGCAGGGAGATGAGGGAACATGCGAATGTGCGATGGATGGATGACGTGGATGGGAGGGAGGGGGAGACGGCCGCGGCAGCAGGAACTAGGGTACGGAGCCCGCGAGTGCCCAGGCGCGCGCAAGGCCATGCGGATGAGTATGAGATATGGCTATGAGTACGAGCATGAGACCAGAGAGACGAGAAAGAAAAAGGAGAAAGGGGAAACGAGTGAGAGCGCGAGGGAAACCCGACCGATGATGATGATACAGAGAAATAACGAGCCCAGAACATAATTCCACCCAGAATAAGCGTACACCACGTCTACCACCCCGCGTAGTGGTAGTCGTCCGCCCAGCTGCGGTTCCGCGGCACTCCCGCACGCCGCTTCCGCTCTCGGTCTTGCTCGTCCTTGTCCTCGCTCTCGTTTCCGCTCTGGCTTGATGTCTTATCCGAGTGCTTCGACGACTCGCCATTCGCAGCAGTCAACGGTCGCAGACCACTGCCAAGCAGCCCGCCACGTCGCGCGCCGGCGGTCATGTTGACCTTGCTCACCTGCCGCTCCCACAGCAGATTACGCCGGAGACTCTCAGAGAGCTCCGTAGAGAGCATCTGTCGGCGTGTAGTGCGCGGCGTCATCGGAGCAGCTGGCGCTGGAAGATTGTACGGGTGACCCAGCGCTATGGGCGCAGTCGCGATCATCGGTAATGGTGGGCGCGGCGGTTGTTGTTGGGGAGAAGGTCGATCAGAGTGGCGCCGACGGTTCGGATCTGCAAGGGCGGCAAGCTTTTGCTGTGCGAGACTATGCGACACCTGGATCACGTTGTCCGGATTCTCGTCACCGCTATCGCTATCTTCCATCTCCGCACCCTGTGGGCGGCCCTTGCGGATGTACCCACCAGTCTGCTGCGCGCCATTGGTGGACGGCGCTTGTGCGGTGACCTGAGCGGCAAGGGGTACGGCAGCGGAACTCTTGCTCGTGTGTAATGAAGGACTGAAGGTGCCATGCCGACCGAACTGTGTCATGTCCTGTGTGGAGTAACTTGTGCGGTACGGGTGGTTGGGCGGGAATAGGTTCGGATCCGGGTTGAGCAGCTGTGAGAGCAGGCCGGAGCGTGTACGGTTCAGATTCGAATAAGAACGCTTCGGGACCTTCGCAAACATGTCGCGCTGCCGCTGAACCTCTTCGGCTGCTTCGCGGATGCGTGTCTCCTCACGCTGTCGCTCCTGCCTCGCCTTGGCATCGTCGGCGATGTTATCTTCAGATGCCCACTCGGAATCGTCATCTGTGTCCGTAGTCTCGTACTCGGACGAAGTGCTGACGACGATTCCGCGCCGCGGTGGTTGGACGGGGCCATTTGCAACCTTCGCAGGACTTGGCGGTCGAACCCGGGTGGGAACCTGGTCCTTCGGGGCGACGTGAACGGCAGGGGCTTTCGACGGGCCCGCAGCAGTACCATGCGAACCATTCGAAGAAGCCGAGCCAATGTTGAACGTCGTTTTCTTCGCGTCAGGGGCAGGCGTCTTCCGCTGTGCAGCCTGGCGCTGCATGTGAGGAACAGTATGTGTGCGATGCAGCGCAGGTCGGGCCTGAACGTGGCGGGCGACCTCCTTGTTCTTTCGCCCCTGTTGCCTACTCGCGGGACGCTTCACCACAACCCCCGCGCTCGCGCCGTCCGAGACCCGATGACTAGAGGCCGCACTGCTCGGACTGTGAACCTCGATATCAGATGTGTTTGTCACAGCCACACGCGATGTGCGCTCGGGTGAATCGCGCTCCGGGGATTCCTGTAGAAAGAATCGCCTATCGGATGGCTTGAGGGTCTCGTCGGCGCGAGTCGAGGCCGAATCACGTGCTGACGAAAATGCTGATGCTGACTGTTCGGGAGCTGTGGGCCCTATAGCGGATGTCGTCACGAGGGCACGCGTCGGGGCAGGGGGCAGAAGATGCGTATGCCTTTGCGACGCAGGTTGTGCCGCGGACTGGTGCGCAATGCAGGGTGTCGCCGGAGGTGTCGGGTGTGGTGTCGGATTGACGACAATAACGCGGGGACATCCTGGCGTTGCTGAAGATGGGTCAGAGGGCAGTTGCATTGTGGGCAATGCAATAACCGGTTGCGGTTGTACGATATGCGGGACGGGAGGCGATTGAGCGGCGGTCTGCAATTTGTGCGCTGCAGAAGCTGGACGTCTGCTCTTATGCACGTCGAGCTTGGCCGGCAGGATCTCGAGGATGATCCTGCCCACACTGACGGAGGTATTTGGCCTCATACGCGCGTGTGCCATAGGCATGGTTGCGGTACTCAACCGACGGCCGTTCGCGAAGGCAGAAGGGGTCGGAGTTTCGCCATGCCAAGAGTGTGCCGTGGTCAAATCCACGGCTGGACTCAAGAGAGCCAATGAAGGTTCGGCTGGAGCGAATGTGAGACGTCGATGAGTGATCTGCAGGTCAGAACAGGGATAATACGCACGAGTAGGGGCGTCTCGTCCGTCTTCCGAAATGGGAGTAATGGGCGACAAACTACGCTTCTCACTAGGCGGTGGTGAGAGGGACCCGGGGGAGGAGGACGGGGTGTGCTGTGAGGCGGCAATCTCGCGGTACCAGAGACGCCATGAGATGTTTTCAAGGCGGCGGCCGTCCTTGAGGGACTCTTTGCATTTTGTGAAGACTATCCATGGAAATCAGCATGTGACATGCGGTGGATGAGATGAGTACCTACGAGTCCACAGGCCAAAAACAGCGTCCTCGCCCTCGAGTTCCTTGACGACGTCCGCCGCGACGGAGAGGATGGGCGATGGTAGATGTCCGAGCATGGAGAAGAAATGAGGACAATGACTGACTACGACGATGAATGCAGAAAACGAATGCGATGCCGGCGCAAAGTTGAGCGCGAGGCTCGGGCCTGGAAGTGGGGGACTCGAGCACGACGATGGTCGGGATCCGTTCCGTCGAGGCTTGCGACGGCGGATGGGGCTGCGCGACCGCAAGGGTTAGGCAGGGCGTGCGGAGAGCGGTCGAGGCTTGCGACGGCGAGGCCGAAGGCGGGGAAGGGGATGATGGTGGTCGGGAGTAGGAAGACGGGGAGGTCCCAGGCGTGGCCCTGGCAGATGGAGATGGAATGAAACCGCCCTTCACGAACATTTGGGCTAAACCACGGGCCGTGCGACCGAGGCAGCGGAACGCACGCTGCTCCATTATTTACGTGTATTTTTGGCAGGTGAGCTGCCATATCCGGGCTTGTCGGCACGGATAAGTATGCAGCGCGGACGGTCAGGTGGCCGCCGTCCCCCGGAATCCGGATATGTGCCCGCCCCGGCCACTCACGACGTTACGTGGACTGCACCTGACCCCAGCCTTCGCATCTCCATCCTCCCCACCCGCTTCCCAGGAAGCGTCCTCAGAACGGCCTCCTCTTCCCACAATATTCCACGCTGCCCCTCGATGACCTCAGCCTTCCTCTTCAAGTCAAGATAGCGTTACGAGATCCCCTTCGCACCGTCGCGCCCTTCCTCCCGCCGTGTCCACATCCATGTCCGACGTCCACAACCAGGCGGCATCACGCAGTGGCCATCTCATTGACAAGACGCCTCCGAACCTGAAGCACATCACCGTCGTTTGTTCGCTTTCTATCACTCGCTTCCCAGAATTACGGTAATAGCCTACGCGATGGCCATTCCTTTATAAAGCCATTCCTGCCCGAACCGTTTCCCTGAGCCAGACGCCTGTCAAGCAGCCTCTGCGCACTACGCCCATCCTTGACATATTTACATATATGTGTGTCTCTGCGCAACATCGCGTGCGCTGCCCTGGAGGCACATCCGCCGGGCTAGCCAGACCCCGTCTGCGTCCGCACTTGCAAATACCGGTGGCGCCTGGACCATCTGAATCCATGCCGATCGCAATAGGCACGCGCCCGCGCACCTGACAAATCTGCTGCCGCCCGACACAACCAGCCTGCGCCGCTTCCAGGATCCTTGAGGTCGCGACCGTGCCGGTCGTCCATCGTGGCGAAATCGTTTAGGACGCGCTTGTATGCGGCTACGCCCCTAGCAACCCGCGATCCTGCATATCTGGATGTCGACTGGTTCCTTCACGCGTAGCGCGGTCTGGACCGTTGTTGTTTAAAGAGTAAATTGCAGTTGTGGTATTTGCAGATCAACGCTAAAAATCGAGCTCGTCCAACGCTCAAAAACTTTGTTCCGGGCAGTCTAGATCCGTTTGGTACCCCGTGCAGTCTCGAATTCACACTGCCGTTCTGACACAATTCGATTTCCAGGTACACCTCGGTTGAATGACTGCTGTGCACCTGGTGGTAGAGCCGCTCGTTTTTGCAGAACGCCCAAAAAGATTTTTGGCAATTGAAATGAAGGCCAAGTTTTGCATCGCCCAAAATTTGCAAGGCTCCAACGCCGAAAATCAAAATCTCTCATCGCCCAAAAACTTTATTTTGGGCATTTGCAAATACGCTCTAGTACTACAGTAGTGATAATATACACGAGGAGTGTACGGTGCAAAGGGAGGAGCTAGATTGGCACCGTATATAGAGCTAGGTGCGATGCGGCCCCTTCGGCATGTCTACGATGGACCGGACACAACCACGTACGAGCGGAACTCAAAGGGCACTAATCAAGGCCCTGCTGTGCTCGACGCCGCGTTTTGCTTCGTGCGCAAATCAATTCAGTTGCGCGGTCATCGACACGGGGTGAGATCGAATGCAGAACTGCATTCAGCTTCGTTTGACATTGCATGCGTAGCAGGTTGAGCGGGCGCGACGCCCTCGTTGAATACGTGTTTGCGGGACTTGATGCAGATTCCATACAGATGGCCGGAGCTGGGGACCTAGGGATCAGCGCAGGAAGCGATCATGTCGGGCGCGAATGCGGGGAAGCAGCGTCAATCGGGTCCGCCACGGAGCGCACGCACGACACTCACCGATTGCTCCGGTGTGGGGAACTCATGCATCGGCGGTGGTGCAGGTGCCCTTCTCGAGATGGTATTTGAGACCGTTCGGGTTCAGGTACGACTGTGCGGCGTTCATCAGTCTCGGGAAGTCGCGTGGCTATCCGATGTATACCTTCATGCAACCGGGGTGCTGCAAACACGCGTCAATGGACGAGCGCACAATCAGCGACGCGTCGTAACTCACCGGACATTTGAAGGCCTTCTCGCGCTCGCGTTTCTTCGTGTGCACATGTCGCGCGTCTGTCCGCCGCTCTACTCGAGGTGCCGTGCTCCCTTTCCAAGGCTTTGCTCTCGATGAGCTATCCGACTTGTGCTTGGTTTTGGAAGTAGAGATAGAGCGTGGCTCGCTTTGAATCATGGGAGAGACGGAAAGGAGAGACGGCGGGAGGCACATGGATTCTCTCGCAGGCGACGGAAGGGTAGAGCCAGAGGAGTACGACACTGCGTCCAAACCGGCGTCTGCGTCGGTGATGTCGCGGTACGTACGCGCTGCTTGCGTGAGCGGGAAATCAGGGTCGAGAAGCGACTCCAGCGAGGATAGCGGCTCGGGTGGGTCGGTTTGGGGATAGCTGAGTACGACACTGGTGGCGGCGTCGAGTGACGTCGCGTCAGATTCTGGGTCGGCTACAGGCGGAGGATATGTGGGGCGGCCATCGCGGCCGAGTACGACCACATGATACTCCTCGAAGTGGTCTACTAGCTCGTGCAGGTCAGCGAGTGCCAGTCCGCAGCATGAGAAGTTAGAACACTGCAAGTGCGTTAGGGTGAGGACGTCAGATTTCTGAGGAAATGAATGTGCGTACAAAGTCCTGTTCTAGAGAACTCATGTGTGCGTCTGCATGCTCGACACAACTAGAGCTGGCAGTGGATGAGAACGGAGGTGGCGTAGACTCGTTCGAATACATGTAGGACCCTGTGGCGGATTGATAATCGAGTGTTTAGAAGATCGTGACGGGTGAAAGAGAGAGAGAGGGCGGGCGTGGGGACATACAAGGAGGGTGATATACAAGCAGGACTAGGTTCCATCTAGGACCTGCGAGAACGACGATCGCGGCCGGTGGGCACGCCGAGGACGAATAGGGAAATGCAGTGACCCAGGATGCAGCTGAGGCACGGCGTAGGCTCTTCCACGCCCGCCCAGCGTCGCAGGTGCATACGCTCAGGCAACGTCAGGCTGCAAAATAGGAAGGTGCTTGAAGCTGAGCGAGGAAAGGTCAACGTCTTCCGTGTTAGCTTGCTTCACGCCGCCCAACCCATCCCTGGATATACGGTGGGCCCTGTGGAGCACCCTCGTGTGAGCCGCTCCGTCGCGGTTGCTTGCATGAATGTCCGACTCTTCCGCCAATTTCCGCACCCCTTGTCTCCACCGCGGGTGATACTACCCTAGCGATGACACGCCGTGCATACGATGTATCTTGGATACCTGCTAGTGTCACTTTGGGCCTGCAGATTTCAAGCCCATCAGCGGTGCATCAGCTTGACGTGAGACACATCACAACACCACTTTCGAGAACAAGTCGTGGAGATGTACAGGGCCTCATCTTGTCAAGAAGCTCGGTGGACCTCGCAGATTCTGTTGAGAACGCTGGTGCTTGGTGGTCGTATATGTCTAGGGGATACCCCTGCAGATCGTTGTCGTCCACGGCTCCGCCGGCGTCGCCAACTGTCGCAAACTCATCTACTTTGGGTTTCGTACTTACCCAATTAGGCAATCTCATCATACTGTGCTTCTATCGTGCAGACAAGCGTCACTCACTCCAAGATTAAAGCTCACACAATGTGACAACCTTCCAAACGAATGGTACACCATATACTACATGTAATTGTATATGCTTGGCCACCTTAAGCCGTTCGCCCTCCAAACACTCGTCGCCGTACCTGGGCCCAGCGGTTGTGGGTGCATATCGACATGAGCTCATAGTGGAGCTGCAAGTACCTTAGTGCTCGGGCCCCGCACCACGATCGTGGGCCCAGCCGACACTTACCGATCGCGGCTGCTCACGATGTGCGACAGGAGCTCACATACGTATGGGGCATCTGCAAAAGAAAAGATCATGTATCACACCGTGACGCACCTGACATGGTAAGCTAAGGCCAGCTGCGTGGCGCGCCGCACACCAGATGTGTACCAAGTTTGGAAGTTATACTTGAAACGCACCAAACACATCATGACATGGAACTTGGACGATATACTATCAGCGCTCATGAGCATCATGATGCATGATGGGGCGGGCCAGGTCAATGCACAGCTACTTTTTTGCAGGCAGAAGAAGGATGAATACTCAACGCGAAGACGGCTGGAGAGACGGAAAGAGGCGAAAATCCTGCACGGATGGGATAGCGCACTTGAACCAGAATGACACCTGAGGCCTGAGGCCTGAGCTCTGGATATATATATTTTAGAATCGTGCCATGGAATGGCCCGCGGGTAGTCGAGTGACTCACAGGCCTGGGATGGGCCCTAAGCGCGCCAACCTACGGGGACACTGGATGCACAGATCTGAATCTTAGATGCGGGTGCATATGCGCAAAAGACATCGCTTGGAGATTCGAGGAGTACTAGACTAGCCCACGGCTAGCTACACAACCTGATGAGGAAATTGCATGTCAAAAACCAACCGCCTCCGAGAGTAGTGCAGTCATACCTGCGAATCGACTTCTCGATACCGTCCAGCGCCGATCTTCAACGCTTTTTAATCGAGTGCCCACGCATGTACCGAAGGGTCTCTGCAAGTTTCGAGACATTATGAGACCAACGACTTTGAATTTGCAAACCAGTTCGAGTTGGACACATAATACATCAGCCGTATACATTCACGACATTCCTCGGCAAATCCCCATCCGTATTCGTCCTGTGGTCCACAATCTGTCTGGTCGCCGCACTGCACAAGCGCGTTCAGCGGACCGAGCCCACGCGCAGGACACAGCCACACACCTGACACGCCCGCAGCGCTTGCTGTTGCTCACGAACAGCGCCGCCTTCATCGCCACCATCTTCTCCAGGATATCCACCACCCCGCTGTCCTCCAGTGCACCGTCGTCGTCGCCGCCGTCCAGCTCGAGGGCGGCGGCATCCAGCCTCGCCGACTCTTCCTTCAGTCCGGTGAGCCGCCAACCCGCTAGCTCGCCCCCAGGGAGGAATGCGCCGCGCGCGCTCTCGAGCGCGAGCGCATATGCCTCTGTACCACGCGGGTAGTCGGCCGACAGCCAGACGGCCGTGACGCCACCCGCCAGGCTCTCATCATGCAGGAGCGTGTCGAGCGTGTCAACGAGAGCATCGACACATGCTGGGAGCACGTCAAGGGGTGTCTTCGCCAGGTTCCAATGCACCACGAGGTAGGGTCCAAGGGGAGCAGTGAGTTTGGAAGCGAGTGTCCAAAGCCTGCTAGAGTATGCTAGAGTGGAAGGAGAGTGGGAGAATGGGAGATGATGGAGGTCCCAATGCACGAGGAGGACATCCGGATCCGGAGCAGGATTACTTGGTGGTTGCAGGACTTGTTCGGAACGATCTGCAGACCTATCGAAGTGGTCGCCCAGAGAGCCAAGAGGACCCCGCCAGCTGGCGAGTAATACATCTGTTCGAGTCAAAACGTCCACAAGGACACCGAAAGATGAGTCCTCGCCGAAGACAAGAGGTTGCGTGTTAGGAGCCGCTAGATGAACAGACAAGGCAGCGTATTCGTCCAGATTCAGATGACGGAACTTCGACTTCAGACAGCGGGCACGATCAAGGTCTTCCGAGTCAGCTAGCTCCACCAAGACGCCGTTTCCAGAGTACACCCAAGATCCCGAACCAGCGTTTGCGTCCTCTCCAATCACGACAACTTGCGCTCCTGGCGATTGTGGCCGCACGTCCGCCCACGTCCGGAAGTCGTCCATCATCATCACACGCGCGCCTCCCGCCCGTACCACACTAGCGATATCAAGATAGACCCCGAAGTCCCAGCGGAGGCATGCACCCAGTTTGCCGCGCGCGGCATTAGGCAAGACCAGTGTACGATTCAGCGCGCGGGCAAGTATGAGGAGTTGCGTCAGGTGTCCCTGAGCGTTGGGCTCGCGCTCGATGATGGAGAGGGGGACGATCAGCCGGCAAGGGGTACCACCGCAGAATTGGGCATCGACGTCCGCAGTCGTTGTGAGCGCACTCATATTGGATTTCCCTATAACTGTGGGGTGCGCCTCGGGCAGCGCGGTCACTGTGGGAGGCCAGTGTAATTTCTCGGCAGCAGGTTTGCTCGTACCCTGCCCATCGGACGGTTCTGTCCGGGAGCGGTGCAATTTGCCTGCGTTGGAATCGTCGACAAGCGGTACTTGAGATGATGGTGCCCACGAGTTCGAGGGTGCATCGCCAGCGGTAGGTTGACTGAGTCGACTGGACATGTTTGCCTTGATGACGGAGACGCTATCAGGTTGACTAGACGGAGTAATCATATAGAAAACGTATATCAGCCAGAGCAAGCCAGCCAAGCACACTGCAAGAAAAAGCTTGTGACAACGCAAGCAAGCACGCCATGGTCGCGAGAATGTGCGCATCTGCCGATGGTCCGGTTCGCCATCCAGTAAGAGAGGATTTTGAAGGCAGTCAGCTGAATATTGTTGAGATGACCACCGAGGGTGTACGCGCGGGGGACGAGGGCCTGTGCGTGAGCGTAGCATGATGTTTGGAGGCAAGAGGCAGCGGCCGACGGAATACCGAGGATCTTATCAGAGTGATAAGATGGCGGAGGACGTCGCCCGATTATCTATCCGTGCGTACATTACACGGGTCACCGCACGCAATAATGATCTCTGCGGCATGCTTCGTTGCTCTTCTCCCTCATAGTCGCGCCCACGCAGCCTTTCCTGTTCCGCCACACGTCTGAGCTCGTGCTGGACGTATCTTCCTGCAGTTATTGTGCGAAGCCCACACATGAGCTTGCTCTTTCGTCCTCTTTGCAGGACGGGAGCTCTCAAGGCGCCTGCATCGTCCGCACGGCGGCCATTCTCGCTACACCCTTCGCAGCGAATAGCTTCTACTATACTCCGAGAGACGTGCAGAACGCGCTTCGCAATCCGGAGAACCCTTGCGACTCAGCCACCGAAGGGTGTTCAGCCGTCCAAGGCGCTCCAGCCATCTCAGCCACCTTCCCCGAGTCCACCGGTACCAGGAGACGATTCTACCACAGACATTTCGCGGAAGGAGCAGCGGAGGAGAGATTTGCACCTCATCAGACGCCTCGCTGGCAACATCTGGCCTCGCAATGACTGGTCGACACGGGGCAGGGTACTCTTGGGCTTCGGGCTGTTGATTTCGGCAAAGGTATGAGCAGTGTGTTGTCACTTTTGAACGTTACTAATCTAGTTGAGCAGTTGCTCAATGTCGAAGTTCCATTCTTTTTCAAGCAAATTATCGACGCTCTCAATGTAGAGGTCACAGCTGGCACCACAGTGTGGGTCGTTGCCGGGTCTCTGGTTCTTGGATGTGCGTTACATGCGACGCACTTATATACAAATGGCTTTGGCTGAGAAATCCATGAGCCTATAGATGGTGCAGCCCGCATTGGGTCCTCTCTATTCGGAGAGCTGCTTAACGCTGTGTTTGCCAATGTTGGCCAGCGCGCAGTTCGCAAGGTCGCTCGAGAGACCTTTGAGCACCTACTCAATCTAGACCTGAGGTTTCATCTTTCAAGGCAGACAGGCGGTCTCACAAGAGCTATTGACAGAGGAACAAAGTGCGCGCATTGTCGACCATATGCGTCGGTACTCCCCGATTGACTTGCGCTGCAGGGGCATTACGTTTATATTGCAGGCAATAATCTTCCGAATAGTTCCTACCGCACTGGAAATCTCACTCGTATGCGGCATACTAGTATGTTCAATGGCGAGATATGTTTCTGTAAGGGGCTCACCTTAAGAATGACAGTCATACAAATTCGGCTGGGACTTTGCTGCGATCACCGTCGCTACCATGGCTGCTTACACGTGGTTCACTGTGCGCACGACCTCTTGGAGGTATGCTATTTTTTGACGGGCGTGGGGATCGTGGTCACTGACATCATTGCAGAACACAATTTCGTCGATCGGCAAACGCTGCAGATAACAAGGCTGCCTCAGTTGCTGTTGACTCCTTGATAAACTATGAGGCTGTAAAGGTGAGCATGGTCTCTATAAACGTTACTGTGCTCTGACGCGATCATATCTCGAGTAAAGCATTTCGGAAATGAACCGCATGAAGTCGCACAGTACGACAAACACCTCGCGACGTATGAGAAGTCATCCGTCAAGATTGCAACATCCCTAGCTTTCCTGAACTCCGGCCAAAACGTCATTTTCTCATCGGCGCTAACCATGATGATGTTTCTCGCTGCGCAAGGTGTTATTAATGGTCTGCACTCCTCGGTCCCACGTAGTCCTGGAATCTTGGGAATCTAATGGGAGTCGACACTAAACAGGCACGATGACAGTCGGAGATCTTGTCATGGTCAACCAGCTGGTTTTCCAGCTTTCTCTCCCGCTGAATTTCCTCGGTACCATCTACCGCGAGATGCGCCAGAGCCTGCTTGACATGGAAGTCTTGTTCAACTTGCAAACGCAGAACCAGCCACGCGAGGTACACCGTCTCTACCATCCTCTCACTCTTCGGTCTACTCATACAATATTCAGGACTACCCCGATGCGCGCCCACTTGCGCTGCGTGGCGGCTCGATCGAGTTCCACAACGTGAGCTTTGCATACCACCCCGACCGCCCGATTTTCCGCAACCTTTCCTTTACGATCCCCGCGGGCAAGAAGGTCGCGCTCGTCGGTCCGTCGGGCTGCGGCAAGTCGACTGTGTTCCGGCTGCTCTTCCGTTTCTACGAGCCCGCTGCGGGGCGCATCCTAGTCGACGGCCAGGACATCAACACAGTCCAGCTCGCGTCGCTCCGCGCGGCGATCGGTGTCGTGCCCCAGGACACGCCGCTCTTCCACTCGGACGTACTCCAGAACGTGCGCTATGGCGCCTGGACGCGAGCGACGAGGAGGTGTACGAGGCAGCGAGGAAGGCGCACGTGCACGATGCGATCATGCGGCTGCCGGAGGGATACCATACGAAGGTGGGCGAGCGGGGGCTGATGATCTCCGGGGGCGAGAAGCAGCGGCTTGCGGTGGCGCGCGTGCTGCTGAAGGATCCGCCCATCCTGTTCTTCGACGAGGCTGTAAGTCGCTCGCGCCCTGACGGACATCCTCGAGTCTAATGGCGCCCGTGCAGACTTCTGCGCTGGACGCGCACACTGAGGCGGAGCTCATGCGGAATATCAACTCTCTGCTGCTCGAGAAGGCCGGACGAGCATCTTCATCGCGCATCGCTGCGGACGGTCGTCGAAGCGGGTGAGGAGTTGCAGATATACGTCCACGCCCTGCCCGCTAATGCGTTCTCCAGATCTGATCATAGTCCTAAAAGACGGCGAGGTCGTCGAACGGGGCACTCATGATCGACTGATCCGCGCGGGCGGGCTTTACCACAGCATGTGGCTGGAGCAGGCGTCGGATTCCTATCGCGACACAGGTGGAGAGCCTGATGAGGCGGACATCTAGCGGCGTGTCTCATCCTTGTAACTATACATGGTCGATGCGCACTCCTTGTGTATTTGCTATCTCGCTCAGCTTAGACTATCCTATCGAAGTCTGTCTCGTTGGTAATGCCATCCACGTCCTATTCATGATTCTGCTGCGAACTATGTCAAATGGGTGAATCGCAGCGACACGGGTGAAATTTGCAAGTGCAAGCAGTCTTCGATCACTCCATCCTTCCTCTGAGCCAGCTCAGTAAACCCTTCGTGCCCTCCCTTCCCAGACTCTCCTGGGGGGAACACGGAATCTGTCAAGAACAACCATCAGTGCCCGTAAATCAACACTATAGCTTGGTGAGGATACTCACATGTTCCCGTCCACAAGAACACTTCTAGGGCAAAACCCTATTTCGGCGGGAGCTTCCCATCTCGTTTTCCCGAAGATCAAGCTCCTCCAGCTTCCACCCGGTGCATCACGGTTCCCCTTAAAGAGCGACGCAACACCCTGAAACCCATCGAGTTCTGTGATACGATTTCCGCGCAATCGCAAGTGCCGTAGGCCCTTGCGGGCCGGCGTACCCGCGTGCTCAGGCTCGACGGCCAGGATGAGCGCGGACAGTGCCTCCTGTGAGAGTGCGGCGGACGTCAGGACGTTATACGAGAGATCGAGCGAGCGGAGACTGGGGAAGAGCCGCGCGAGAAGGGGGAGGAGTGGTTCGCTCGTACGCAGCGTGGAGAAATCGGCCGTGTTGTCTACTGGATTAGTATGTGCGACGGGCACAGTGTCGCCCAGGTTGCACCCATCCATCGTGAGTTCCTCGAGCCGCGGGAGGAGTTAGTGTCGCCCGCACCCGGGAGCTGAATGATGGGTCTTCCTTACGGCGGGTGAGCACGAGGACTTTGAGGTTCTCCGCGAGTGGCTGGCAGAATCAAAGCGAGTGGAGGGTGGGTGCGGGAATCGCGAGGGCGAGGTCGGAGGTGGAGACAGAGGAGCCTTTAGCCCATGAAGGAGCTGCAAGAGAGATGGAACGGTTATGCGCAATCTTGGACGGTGGTATGGAGGGCGGGAGGGTGAGTGTTTGAGAAGCCGTATCGTACAATTGGGGGTTGGAAAGTGCAGAAGCAGCACTCGAAGGGCTAGAAGACGCCACCGAGCGCTCTTCAACTGCTGCCTTGGTTTGAGCATTGGCAGCAGCGGTAGCAGCACGAGCTCGCCGTTGCGCGCCAGCAGTCAGCATGCCTTGTTCAGCATCAATTTCCCAGGCCTCCTTTTCTGCCACGACGAGCTTCTTCTTGGGTGAGGAGGCTAATGGCTGTGCTGGAGATGCAGACAATTGCGCTGCCGCTGCCGCCCTCAATCGTCGTCGAGCACCTTCCGTCAATAAACCCTGCTCGGCCTCTATCTCCCAGGGTTCTTTCATGCCTTCCGTCTTCGCACCTGTCTTCCCGGCTCGCAATGCCGGACGTCCTCCAATGTTCAAGCTTTCTTCAACTTGTGCATCAGCACGCCGTGTAGTCCGTACCTTCATCCTGCGATCCGCCTCTATCTCCCACGCCTCCTTGATAACACGCTTCCCGAGGACAACGCGTAGCACGCCCTCGCGCGGATCCTCTGTGGTTACGTCGTAGTCTAGCTCTTGCGCGATTGGTGGATTCCCGAATGATGCCTGAATTGCAGGTCGTGTGACGTGAGTCTCCTCCATATCGAGCAGGCGCAGGACAGGGAATGGAACCGCCCGTGCGCCATTCGGGAATGATGAGAAAAGATCGAGAGGGAACGAGTCATCTCCGACGTCAGCATGCTGGAGGCGCAGCTCGCGCAAGCGGTCAAGCTGCGCAAGGGCTCGTATGAGCGACTTACACTCGCCCAGCGGGTTCGCAGAGAGATCAAGCTTGGAGAGCTGCGAAGGAAGGCTATCTGGTGCATGATCAATTCCGGATGTGTGCAGATGGTTATGTGACGCGTTGAACGTCACGAGCCGTGGAAGGGGAGTTGTAGCTCGCGTGATACTCTGAGAGAACCAGTCGCTGCGATGGTCCTTCGTACTCGAGAGCGGTTTTGCGCCCGCTGCTTCGAACGGTGAACGGAAGGGTAATGCCGTGAGCTCGTTGTGCGAGATGTTGAGTGTGGTGAGACTCGGCAGAGTAAAAAGTTTGGCAGGAATAGCAGTGAGCTGATTGTGCGAAAGATCTAACGACGTCAATGCGGTTAGGTCGGTGAAGGAGTCTGGAAGGCTGGTGAGTTTGTTGTTGTGCAGCTATAGGACATGAGATAATATCACTGGTGATCGGTCACGGCGACGTACATCAATGATTTTTAACGAGCCAAACATAGACAGCTCCGGCTGAATCTCGACGATCTCGTTCGACCATACCTTGAGTATCTCGAGGTCATGCGCTTCAAACCACAATGGTGCATTTTGGGCGGCCTTGCGGTGGAGGGCTCCGCCCTCATCAGATGAAGTTATAGGCGGCTCATCCGGCACCGATTTGAGAGGCTTTGGAGTGATCCCGAGGTGTATCTCAAAGAGTGCGGAAGGCAAGCATGGAAGAGCGCGCGACGCAAGATTGATGGCGCCTTGAGAAGAGACCTTGAATATTGGACATCACAGATTGGCTAGCGAATGAGAGATGGGAACGCGCGAGCATGTCAGGCAGCCTGTTCTCGACCACGTCAACTAACACGCGCTAGATGCGGACGTCTAGATATGTTGTCTTCGCACAACTTCGGATCTATGACGCGCATATATCCATCCAATTGCATATTATCGCGCAGAGGATTGGGTTGGGATATCGCCTTTGAATGGAAGATGAAACATCGGCCAGTGACCCTTGTTCCAAAGAGCCGCATACGGATTCCCGCGCAAACCATGAACATCTGTAGTTTGGCGACTTCTCAGAAGCTACAGCAGAGACGCGGAATTATACCAGACATCTCTGCAGTCTCGGCAAGAGCAAGAGCGGCTGCGGGACATGCTTGCGCTGCACAAAATGTAAACACTCACCACTACTCCGTGCGCGTTCAATAGTCTCCTTCACAGACCAACGCCATACATCAACTCCGTCGTCCCTTCTGACTGCGATGGGATCTGTATCTTCCAAGCCACCGAAATCACTACCAGAGGCAGGTGATCCACTTCGAGTGACCTTCTTCACTTCGGCGCGCCTGAGTGCAATCTGCTCTTTTATGCTAAGAGGTTTTGAGTCGGGCTTCTCATCTTGGCTAGGGCTAGGCAAGGGTGGAGCGCGGCGAATGGGGACTTGGGTGGTTTGAGAGACTTGAGGCTTATCTTCGGACGGAGAGCTTGAGTGGGAGTCTGAGGGGTCGGGCTGGGAGGAGGTCTTGAACGCGCCCTCGCAGTGGACGTAGACAACGAGGGTTTAGACTTCTGAGGTGAGCGGGGAGTAGAGGAAGATGGCTGGGGAATGCGGGACATCGTCAAGCACGGTCAAGGCGATATAGTGCTGAGCGCCTTTGGCAAAGGTGCTATTGGAGACCCCGGGAGGACCACTTCCCGGGGTCCGGGCGACTGAGCCGTTTTGGTCAGGGACGGTGTTTCGTCAACAAGCTCTCGTCCCGGTCGCATTCAAGACTTATTGCAAGGCCCCTTGCCTTTACACGCTATGTGAGTGTCTCAGCAGTCTCCTGTTGAGTCCAAAGTGCAGGGAGTTTGTTAGATGTATCTCGAGAAATCTGAGGGGCTGGATGGGCATCGGCGGTCTCGGATGACGGCCCAAAGTTGCAGACATACCATGGACCAAAGCTGACTCTGTCTCTTTGATACAGTCGGCACAAGTGCGATATACGTTCGCAGTATGTCTCTTTTATTCTTTGGTGCTGGGCATTCACTTTATTTACTCTGCGTAGCTTCCGACCCTTGAACCCAATTCGCCCAGCATGATTATCTCCAAACCGCACCGGCGCGTCATCTATGAGTCTCTCTTCAAAGGTGCGCGTGCACCGATCGTTATTGTATTTGATCTGACCTCCCACAGAGGGTGTTCTGGTCGCCAAGAAGGACTACAACGCCCCCAAGCACGAAGAGCTCGATGTGCCGAACCTTGAGGTGATCAAGGCCATGCAGAGCCTCACCTCTAAGGGCCTCGTCAAGACCCAGTTCTCCTGGCAGTGGTACTACTACGTCCTCACTCCCGAGGGTGTCGACTACCTCCGTGAATTGTATGTTTCCTTCTATGATCTGGCTCCATATTATCCTGACCGTGATTCCAGCCTGAACCTGCCAAACGAGATTGTCCCCTCTACACACAAAAGAGCTGTGCGTCCCCCGCGTCCCGCGGGTGTACGGCCCGGTGGTGGCGATGGCACATACCGCCCGCCTCGTGGTGGTGACCGGGAGGACTATCGGAAGAAGGAGAGCGCACCGGGCGAGTATCGACCACAATTTGCTGGCGTTGGCAGAGGGGCGCCCAGGGAGTAGACATGAGTGCGAGGGTCGTCGTCGACACTCCTACACCTGGTTATGTTGTCGGTGCGCAGTTGGCTGAGCCGTATGATTATGGTTGCTGTTGCAAAATTGTAGTATGAGCATTCCATGCCTCGCTTATGCTATATTCATTCAAATCTCATCGTGATCGGCTCATCGTTGTTTTCGACGAGAGTTTCTCAGAGTGTGCCGTGGAAATTCTTGTAGGACCCCAGGAAAATCATTTCTAGTGAGTCAATTAGTATCGGATAGTTGAGAAGCCTCACTGATTGACGCTGGTTTGCCCAGATGGAATGCTGTGCACGGTGTACTCGATCCTGACTAGATTGAAAAGCGCCAGAACAGGCCTGTGCAACGGTACCGTCTTTTGCCATGTGATGAGTGTGGCGTCCCTGTTCGTATGTATGCCTGTTTTCGCCAGATACCGCTCTCTTTCGAAACATGTCCCCGTCCCATGTAAATGGCGCAGACGTGCTCGCCGACACCATTGTCGTACTTGAGGTTTTGCAGACTGCATCTTCGGCGGTATGCATAGCTCCTTTTCTAGGTCCGATTGTTGGCTCTGTCCTCAGTCTCGTGCAAACATTCAAGTAAGTTTCGATGTCTGTTATATCCGACGACTAACAGAGAGATTGAGCCTGATTAGAATGTCAAGGGGACAAACAACGCGGCATACGTCTAGCATACGAGCCACCGACTTGGCCAAGTATATTCATGACACCATCGCAGCGATTCGGCCGCGACTGATGAAAGCTCGCAGCGAACATCAACGTGCTTCAGATGCGAGTTGAGAATGATCTAGAACTCATTCTTTGAGCTTATTTGTTCCCTCAGGACGATTATTCGCATACAACAAGCTTAAGTAGCCACCTCAAGGGCAACACATTTAGCCGCTTCCTGCGTCATGCCACCATAGCGGAAATCCTTGACAGGGAACTCGAGTCTCTCAATGATGCATGGCATTCCTTCGATGTGAGTGCGGCAGTTACTTCGAATTGTCCTTGAGAATATTGAGCTCTTGTGTCGCCACAGACAGCTTGTTTGATTATCATGCAGCAGAAGATAGACCGACTAACACGCTTTTCTCAGGACCAGGCAGTATACGATGCCGCCAGCCAGGTATCTATACCTATATTCATGTGTCGATAGTTATTGAAACTAGGTACAAGCTCCGTCTGTTTCGCTTCAATGACCTCAAGCTTCACCAAGTGCGCGGAGCCTGGCGCGCTAGTTATGGAGCTCCGTCCTGCGATGAATGGGAAGGTGAATGGGATGGGAGGGCGGTGGTCGTACGGATGCTTCGTTCTGCTGCCAGTGGTTGCACGAAAACTAACGTGGGTTATGCATACCGCTTATTGACCATGACCTGCATGCTCACCCTTTCGTAGAAGGACCTAGCGCTGTTAGCAAGCTCTATCCCAAGAGTGTACACATCACTATCGTGCCCAGCAAAGAGATGCTAATGCGCCATCTTGACCAGGCATCATCCGCATGTCGGCCAGATTCTCGGCTATTCGCATCCTACGCTCCGTGAGAGATTTTATGTCTTGGAGACAGGTCAGTTTCACAAATTTTCTATTGAGGTGTGTAGGCTCATGTATGACACAAGGTCCCATCCCTATTGCCAGCTACCTCAAACAGCAAGATGTTATGACGAGAGTTCGACTGTGGCTGCAGATGGTCAGTGTCACTTTCTAACCTATATCAAATATCTCATTCCGACCGTTCTCAGCTCATTGACTATGAAGTGAGTGAAAAGCATACCTTCACCTCATTTGTTGTGTACGAACAGTAGATTTCCAGGATACATACCGCTATATCAGTCAACTTCAGCATGGCCTCAAGAGGAATGTTTCGCACGTAAGCATGCCCTCAGATTCTCTCAACTGACTACAATATATGAATATATGAATTGTGAACAGCGGCACCATCTCGTCTGCTTGCCATCTGCAGCCCTGAAGTCGACTGGGAAACTGATTATCGCTGCTGAGGACTTGACACACGCAAACTATCAGTGCTTCTATCCTCAACTATGCAGATTATATGAAGCAGTACGTCTCTTGCGTACAATTATTCCACTTCGCGATCTCTAATATATATTTAGCATCATGGCATGTCTCCACCATTGGATCGATGCTCTCTGGAATGTCGGGCATGTCACACTATAGGGGCTGACAGCCGATGCGGAGACAACGAGCCCAAGTCTCCGCATGAGCTATTGTCGGCTATCGAGTGCGAGAGGAATAATTCAAATCCTTTGCTCACATCCCGCATATTCTTGGGCATACAGTTATACACCATCTTCCATTATCCTGACATTCTGAAAGCTCGCTTTGGAGATTTTGGCCACATCGACAAGAAGAATGGTGCATTCATTCCATTCGGGAACATCTTCACTCGTACGGGTGTCGAGCTGAAGCAAAAATCGAAATACTGGGCCTCGTCGATATCGTCTGTTTCCCAGGTCGTCACGCCGTGCGTACTCATATTCGCCGTCTTTATCTCGATTTTCATGACTATATATCCGCTATCCCCAGATTTTCGTGGCCTGTGAGAATCAAACGGTGATTGCGAGCCACTGATCTCCCCACTCCAATTTTCCTAACAAATCCATGTCTAGGTACACGATTTCACGATCAGGACTGTACACCGGCAGTTACGCTATCATGAAGATAGTCCGGCGGCTGGATCAGGCAGACTCAATTTCCTTCTGGGATCTTGCGACAGATATCGCCGAGCAGAATAAACTGTCGCTACAACACTTGGCGTTCGGTAATTCATCGCGTCGTTTGGCGGGGCTTGGACTGATATTAATGGATTTACGCATTTATAGTGGACAAGATATCCTATGTGTTCCAGGGCGGATTTGAATATGACATAGAATGCACTGATCACCATTCCGAGTTGGCGGGGGATTTTGATGAAGGTGAGCCGTCTCCCACTACATGGTTCAATCTTTTTATAATGTCCGTCCTATGCTTTAGTTCCAACCGACGTGTTTTTCTATCAGCTACCGTTGATGCAGAATGGCGACCCCCCCTCGCCATGGGGCTATTGGTCTCTGATTCCAGAGCCAACTCCAGGTCCGTGGCCGATCCTGACCTTACCCGGTATCAAAATAAATTGCAGGTGAGGCCAGGAGAAGTCGGCGCAGATATAGTGCACTAGTTGTTGATCGAAACCTCTTCATCAGCGTGGTAGCTCACTACTGCCGATTGCCCGTCCTCGAATCCGAAGTCCTGGCATTCCTGAAAAGAAGGGAGAAACATGACGACTCATTGCCTCATATATTCCCGAGCCAGGTGTTCTTGAGCCTGAATATATCAACAGGCTCGGGCTAGAATGCCTGGATTTCTGCTGAATAAAAAGCTTCATCGTTCAGAATATAAAGTACGACGAACTGCGAGCACACATGTTGGGGAACTCATTTGCAGAACTAGTGTTTGACTTGACCGAGCTTAGTCGAGAGGTATTATCGCACGTGTTGGGGAGTGTCTCCACGTGGCTCTCATGGCATTATGGCCGCGACGAGTCGAATACGGCGCACTACGCGGCTCCTACTGAACGACCACTCCCCCGACGTATGCTCGTCTGCAATGAGACGAATTCAACTGGCTTTACCCTCTCTGTTCTCCTCCTGTCTATTGATGTCGATGCCCGGAATAATACCGTCGGCTTGGGCTTTAGCTTGAACTTGGGTTCGAATGGATATGGGTTGTCGGTGCGTGTTCCGTACGATATATCCGGCGTCTCGGTAGCTCTTATGCTGCATGTCGCAGTCCTCATTGGTGGCGAATGACCGGCCAGGTATGCAGCGTGCAGCGTGCAGACATTACCAGTGCCAAATGCTGACTCCATGTAGATGGATGCCCGCCATGCTTTAATTGCCAGCTGGATGTCTTCAGCTGCGGCCATTTTGGCGAATGTTCCAACTACGATGGACAGTGCAAGTGCCCTCCGGGATGGGCTGGGATTGACTGTCTGACTCCGCGTACGTGTTCGCGCTTACGATTACTGCGGGCACTGCCACGCTCTCCTACTGCTTCCAAGTCTCATGTGAGCTCAGGAGCGCAATAATATTGACATATTACAACAGAATGTGACTCCTTAGCGGATGGAGAGAAGCGGAGACAACGAGAGGACGGCAAGCAGTGTGAATGCAAAGAAGGCTGGGGCGGAGTCAACTGCAACGGTAACGATTGTCCAGCTAGGGGCTCTGGCGTTAATATCCTCCGAAGTGTGCAAGACGGATGCTTCTTGCGCCAATTCCCGCTGGCAGGACTACCAGAAGACTGGACGACGATGATATACAGGGAAACATGACATGTTACAAGGGTGGCGAGACTGTCTTCCAAAACCACCAGACGTGCAAAGTAACCAGTACGTCGGCGCGGTCTGTTACTGCTGATTCTCTGACCTCTATGCAGACCGCAAGATCCTCGACATGCTTCCCGACCGACCACCAGAGGTGACATTCAGCTGCGACGCGCTGGACAAACATGCCAGTTCCAGTTCTGGACAGCACAGGTCGAGTCGTTCTACTGCGCACTCGATGCATGTAAGGCAGATATCCAGCGGGGTACGACTCGAACACACGAGCTATGAATGCGAGAGCATTCAGTGCAAATGTGTTCCGGGGAGGTTCATCTGCGGAGAGAACGGCAGCCTTGGTACGCGATATATGCATTGGTTTCTTGCGTGACACTAACAATGTCGATGACAGACATACGACTTTTTGAAGGAGGACATCACTGGTCCGCCACGTTCAGCTGCAAGACAGGGTCAGGATGCAAGTTCGAGGAGCCGGGAATGAACACGCTGATCGAGACGTTCTTCGGTGATGGCTACATTACCCTGGACTGCGAGGGCGGCGAGTGTCTGCATTACTCGCAGGTTCCAGGCTACATCGTAGGCTATGGTGTTTGTTCGCGTTATATATTGCTGACCCCTGCGACATCCAGAGGCCTCCGAAACCAGACAATAGCCGCTTTATCGCGCTGAGCAGCGCGGGAGCCGGTCTCATCGTGATAACTGTGTTCGCAGGTAAGCCTGTGTCATGCAATCCGTTCCCGCTTGCTCGCTCTGACCAATCTCCACAGTGCTCTGGTACGCGGGCAGGACGCGCACGGGCGACTTCGGCAGGATTCGGCTGCCGGAGAATGAGACGGCGAAGCTGATGACAGACCACGTCCCCGCGTCACTGCACTTCTCGGACATCTCGTATACGCTCGGCGGGCGTACAATCCTGGACTCGATCTCGGGCTCCGTGCGTCCCGGTCAACTCATGGCGATCATGGGCGCGTCGGGCGCGGGAAAGTCGACGTTCCTCGACATCCTCGCGCGCAAACGCAAGCGCGGGCTCGTCGGTGGGCGCACGCTCGTGAACGGCGCGATGTTGCGGACGCAGACTTCAAGAAGGTCGTCGGCTTCGTGGATCAGGAGGACACGTTGATGAGCACACTCACCGTGTATGAGACCGTACTGTACTCAGCACTATTGAGGCTGCCGCGCGAGATGAGCCTTGAGGCGAAGAAGTTCAGGACACTGGAGACCATGAACGAGCTTGGCATACTCGGGATCAAGGACTCCCGGATTGGGGACTCAGGTGTGTACGCTTCCAGAGTTGTTGGGTTGTCTCGCTGTTGAACATATTTCCCCTTTTCAGGACACCGCTCCATCTCGGGTGGTGAGAAGCGTCGTGTCTCGATTGCATGCGAGCTGGTCACCAGTCCGTCAATATTGTTCTTGGATGAACCTACGAGTGGTATGACAATGATGATTCGTTATCTTTTTACCGCTCAATTCGATTGTCCAGGTCTGGATGCATATAATGCGTTGAGCGTCATTGCAAGCTTGGTCTCGCTGGCTAGAGATTACAATCGTACAGTCGTCTTCACCATCCACCAACCTCGTAGCAACATCGTCTCGCTGTTTGATCAATTGGTCGTCCTCGCGGCAGGTAAACTAGTCTACTCCGGAGAGGCCGCAAAGTGCCATGATTATCTTGCGAGCATTGGACAACCGTGTCCGCCGGGCTTCAACATTGCCGACTACTTCAGTAAGTTGTTTGGCATTCTCACATATCACACAGCTTGATAGGCATTGTGTCACAGTCGATATGACGATGCAAGCCGGCTTAGAGTCACGTTCTCTGGACAGTCCTCCAACTGAGCCAGCCGTCTCGGATGACGACGCAAATCTCCGAGATGAAGAAAGGGCGCTCAACTCTGTAGGCAATCCACCGGTTTCTCTCCGCTCCTCAAACGGGCATCCTCCACCGTAGTCGACGAGACTGAACTCCAGACCCGCGCGAGCTCCGCCGCGGGTTCTTCGACGAATTACATCAAACGCAAGACTTCACAGCTCTGGATGCTCTCACACCGGCATCGTATTCGGGTGATGCACCTCTGCCACCGCGGCTCGCTGCCCTCGTCGAGGCATTCAGCACCAGCGAGCTGCGGCGGTGCTGCAGGTGGAATGAAGAGGCTGCGAGGACGTCGGAGGCGGAGCTCCCGGACGTAGCGTTTGAAAATTCGCTCACACGTGGTCGAAAACGGGCGAGCTGGGGAACACAGTTCCGTATACTGAGCGGACGGGCGTTCAAGAATTATACCGCGACCCGGCTCTCTTGCGACCCATTACGTCTCGTCGATCGTTGTTGCATGTGAGTACCCAGCCACAATTGTCTCCGTCGGTTGGGCTGATATCAAATCTTTGGTCACTTGAAGTGATTTGCGGATTCTTCTTCCATAATGTCACGTATGTCATCTCGCCTCTTGTAAGGCATGACACATCCTGAGCCCTCATGCAGAAATGATATCCCAGGATTCCAAAACAGATTAGGTATACTTTATCTTACCATTGACCATTTTGTCTGTTGACATAGCTTGAAGGCATATTTTTCTTCACGTTGGCAATGTTTGGTTCTCCTGCCTATCAAGCCTGAGTCTCTTTGCCAACGAGAGAATATTGTTTATGCGGGAACGGTATGTCGGTCTCCGATTTTGGATGCCCATCTTAGTTTTGGTTTGCAGAGCGAATGGGTACTATTCGTCATTCACGTACTTCTCGTCTAAGGTTTGTACCTTTCGCATGCTGGTAGTATATACCTTGATGGATATCACTTTTCAGATACTCTTCGACATACTGCCGTTGCGCGTTGTCCCCCTCGTGTTTGGCGGAATCGTGTACGGGCTGGTTGGGCTTGTCCCGACTGTGGCCGAGTTTTGGAAGTTCATGCTCACGCTCGTGCTCTTCAACCTGACCACGGCAAGCGTGATTCTCTTGCTGTCGATCGCATTCTCGAGCACGAGTGTCGCAAGCCTCGTTGGACGCTTGTCATGTTGTTCAAGTGCGTAGCAGTCCCGTGCGTTCCCATTGTCTTTGATCGACTGACGCCTTCCGATTCGCAGTCTGTTGTTCACGGGCTGCTAATCAATCGCGAGACGGTGCACCCTGCGTTCGGGTGGTTACACACCATCTCATTCTTCCATGCTGCTTTCGAGGCCCTGGCAGTGAACGAGCTGCGGTACTTGCAGTTAAGAGAGTTCAAAGTAGGTAAATTCTCTTATGTTGCGAGCAGCGACACTGACTATCATTGCAGTACGGCGTCGAGATTGATGTGCCTGCGGCTACGATTCTCTCCATGTTCGGGTTGCGCGCTCAGGTACGTCATAGCGAATAACAAAGTCCCGTCCATGGCTCATGCTTCTTGCAGTCGTTCTGGTGGCCGAATATTTCGCTACTCGGCATATTCTTCACGGTGTTCACGATATCGAGCTACCTGATCCTCCACTTCTACGTGAAGGAGCGGCGGTAGTACTTGCACATTACCGTGAGATGTGTCCAAGGTTGTGTTGTAGTGTATATTAATGAGCTCCGTCGAGTTCGTCCATGACGGTAGGTACGACTCGAGTGATTGCGTAGTTAACGTCCTGCGGGGCGGGCGAAGGGTTGAAAGTAGTGCAACACAGTACCCATGTTGATTCTGCGAACACTCATTGCCTCATATTGTACATACCAAGAATACCTTATTTTACCGAAAGCTGAGGGATAGACCCACTGCGGTAACGAGACCCGGATGGGGCAACACGAACACCAGAATGTGTCGTTCGACAACTTGGATTTTATTCTAATGATACATTGGCAGCGTGTGTTTCGTTCCAGGAACCAGATATGAGGCTTAGCTCGACACACCTTCCCGTGTAGCGGTCCCGCCACGAGGTATTGGACAGGCATTCGAACATGCGTCTCTGCAGGAAGTGGAGGAGCTCACCTTGAGGCATGGTGTACGGTCTTCTGTTGCTAATTTATGATCCTCCACTCCACCATGAGGTGACGCTCAATCCAGTGCTTCACATAGATGCAGGGTCAAGACAAAGAGATTGTCGCTTCGTCTGGACATATATACCATGAGCACTCCAACTTTGACCGATCCCATTACAGACGTGACAAGTGGGTCGGACGGAACTCTCACCGCAGACTTCGTAATAAGGGTCACCGTGAACCAAATCGGATGCCCCCCCAAAAAAAATTGTCTGTTACGTCGGGAGCCTCTGCTCATATGTGGCCGGGCGCCGTGTAGATTTCTCCGAGGAGTCGGAGATCAAATACTCTTGGCCACCGGGCTGGTTAGCTATGTCTTATATTGGAGTCCATACGTCCCCGAGCCCTGGTTCGATTGCCGATCCAGAGCTCGAATACACCGGTCTTCGATCAAACTGTGAAATTCCGCTCCGCGAGCCCCAGACGCAGAGCCTAGAATCCGAATGATCTTCCCCGATTAGAAGTCTGCGATTAGTTGATCAGCATCGGAGAAGTGTGTTGCATGAGGCACTGAACTCCACACATAGTTGAGAACCTTGAAAGTAAGTAGTGAAGTGTCCTAACAAAGGAAATGGTCCATAAACCTGCAATAAAAATATGACTGTCTGATCATTGACTATAGCCGAGAGGATGTTGTTTGCATCTGTTAGGATCAGAAGCTTTTGCTCCGTTTCGGGAAGGTTTGTTGTAGTCCCCGGGCCCGCTCAAATCCACACAATTGTCATACCTTGCGTATCCGAATGGTCGAAGTTCTCTACTACTACGTAAGTTCCCAAGTCGCACAAACTCCACTAATCGTTAAGTATCAAGATGCACACCACCTTCTCTTCTCGTGAGAGTACGCGTTGACGTCGACGGGGCCGATTACAAAATTTAGTTTCCTATGCGCGTCAAGTCACGGCCCGACGATGTCTGCACTGCTGACGTGACGTATATCTCAGCATTCCACGCAATATCATGCCACTTCGCCCAACTTTCTAGCACGAATATCAATATTCGACAAATGATCATGCCCAGCAAGGCTGGTTGACGGAGACAAGGCAATTATTCTGAGTCGGAGAGGGTGCAATGTTTATGGCTTGGCGGTCAGTATTTTTGCATGGCTTATGTTGCTGGCTTGTAGTAAGCCAGGATGACAACTTGTCCTAGTCTTGTGAAAGGATCCTCTGATACTTGGATATTGACAGAAGAACGGAGCGGTGAGAAAACCGCCCGACTTACACCGACAGGGGCAGTAGATCGATGACCACGTTCGATAGAGTCAAGTCATGAGAATAATACGAACATCCTTATCGCGAAGCAAATGGCCAGTGCATATAAATGGTTGAACACACGAAGGGGGACTACCATCGTCCTGGCGTTTCTAATGGCGAGCTCAGTTGGCCTGTTTTCGACTGTGTTGATTTGCGGAATCGCATGGCTGTTGCTGCGGTTTCTTCGCGGAACAGGAAATGCTGCGCTGCAAAACATTCCGGGCCCCCCTTCGCAATCGTTCTGGGCTGGTGAGTCCCCGGATAATGGCGACGCTGCATTACCTTTCCTGAAATCTAATATGCACGTCCTAGGCAATCTGTTACAATTCATGGACAAGAAAGGGTGGGCTTTTCACCGACATATCACCCAAGACTATGGTCCCGTCGTCAAGATGAATGGATTTCTGAACGTGGGCGCAACCGTTTAGAGCATTTTTGGCTTATCCTGATATCGCATCTCACCAGCGACCAATGTTATACGTGTACGATCCAAAGGCACTGCACAGCATTGTTCTTAAAGATCAGTATGTATACGAGGAGAAACACTCCTTTATCTCGTAAGCCCTATCAACGTGCTCATGTTTCTGTCACCACTTAAATTGTGCTTTGTTCAGAACGAACCTTCTGGTATTCGGTGGCGGACTGCTATCGACACTAGGTGAGTAAGAAGAAAAAACCTATATCTTACTGCCCTCACACATATTTTGTGTTGCACAGGCGATCATCACCGCAAGCAGAGGAAACTTCTGAATCCAGTATTCTCCGTCGGCCACATGCGATACATGTTACCCATATTCTACCGAGTCGTTGACCAGGTCTGCCTTAGTTGTTTCACTACATTACGCTCTTGTCGATTACTCTCATCAGTTGAGGCGCGCAATTGCCTCCCAGGTGAGCGCGGGGCCACAAGAGGTCGATGTACTGAACTGGATGGGGCGCGCGGCGCTCGAGCTTGTCGGACAAGGCGGCCTGGGGTACTCGTTCGACAAACTCGTCGAAGACCAGCCGAATGCCCTTGGAGATGCTCTCAAGAGTCTTATGTAAGTACCCATCCAACGTAACGTCATCTGTGCTGACTACAGACTCACATTCTGTGACATACTGTAACAGGCCTGTCTTGTTCGCTTTAGACATCCCACTAAGGACGTCACCATATTTTAGCGCGATCGGCTCCGCGACCTTTCGTCGACGAGTCCTCGACATGATGCCCCACAAACAAACACAAAAATTGAAAGATATTGTGGATACCATGTGGGACGCTGCATGCACCATCTTTGATGCGAAGAAAAGTGCGCTTCAGGCTGGCGATGAGGCAGTCATGAAACAGATCGGAGAGGGCAAGGATATCATGAGCATCCTCAGTAAGTTGTGGACATTTCCTGTCCTTACAATGATTAAACAATCAATCTACAGTGAAGGCGAACATGGACGCATCAGAGGACGACAGACTATCAGAGGCTGAACTCGTGGGGCAAATGACGTATGTAACAGATGAATACACAACTGTACATCACATTATTGAAACTTCTCCAGGACTCTCATTTTTGCGGCGATGGACACCACATCTAATTCGCTCTCGCGGATCCTGCACATTCTCTCAGAACGTCCGGACGTGCAGGAGAAGCTGCGACAGGAGATTGTCACTGCCCGTGATGGGCGTGACCTCTCGTATGACGAGCTGATGCAGCTCCCGTTTCTGGATGCAGTCTGCCGAGAGACATTGCGGCTGTGTGTTTTTCTTTTTGCTTCCACGAAACTGTCGTCACTGACCGTAGAATTAGTTTGCCTCCGGCACCGATCGTACTTCGCGAGTACGTGCTAACTTCACAAGCTGCTGTTCCGAAAGATTCCATGCTGATCAATGTATCTGAAATGCAGAACTCGCAAGGACATTGTCATGCCTCTGTCAGAGCCCATCCGCGGACGTGACGGAAAATTGATGCATGAGATCCCGATCCCGAAAGATACCCAGGTTTTCATTGGCGTATTGGGATCAAACTGCAACAAGGCACTCTGGGGCGAAGATGCGTTGGAGTGGAAGCCCGAACGATGGCTGTCTCCGCTCCCGCAAGCCGTGACGGATGCTCGTATCCCTGGTGTCTACTCTAGCCTGTACGTTCCAATGGCAACGATGTCACGGTTTCTAATATCTGTCCGACATTATTCTAACGGTGGAATGATAGAATGACATTCATCGGTGGAGGCAGAGCTTGCATGTGAGTGCGATTCATGCATGTCTCACTCGCTGAAATTTGACATGTGGGTGCAGTGGTTTCAAATTCTCGGAGTTAGAAATGAGCACGCATCTGGTTCTATCGACTTTTTGGTTGTTGCCGCTAATCATTGTGTGTTTAGAGGCCGTCTTGTGCACCTTGCTGCCTGCATTCACGTTCGAGGTACCCAAGGAATCAATTGTATGGAATATTTCGGGAGTGAATTACCCGACGATGGGCAGTGGCAACCAGCCACGGATGCTGCTGAAGGTGTCGGGGCGGAAGTGAGACTCTGCCTACGCTGTTGTAACTGCAATCTGTTTATATCCTTTGTTGCGGCATATGGATGGAATGATCTCTACCGCTTCCTGTTGGCCCTCACCTGCCGAGTCCAGCGTTACTCCAGTATCTCGATGTCACCTCATCTTTGACTTACTTCCGAATCGGGACACCATGACTTCTCGGTCGGAGGCGCGTGCAAACATTGCAGCATTCAACCTGCGTCTCGTCAGTGGCCATGTGAAGGCTCCTCACCGTACGGGCTATTCGACGACAGGTACGCCCTCCATATGACCCTTAAACGCAATTTAAAGGTATCGCGACACACGGAACATATCACGTATATCCAGTTTTAGGTATGTATGTCGTAAACTGCCAGAGACTGTCGGTTCTGTAACTTCTTTTGTACTTAGGGGTGGGTCTAATTCAGGAGGGGGAGATCTAGGTGACTTGAGGGGAGGATGGAGACATCACCGGGCTTTCCATTGACATCGTGAACATATAGGTGCGACGCGATGATCCAGGTGCTCATACCGTCGACATTCCCAGGTATTCTTCATTTGAATGTCTTGATTGTTTTCATCTGGGGCTAAGACAAAGTCTCGTACGCAGGTCAAGTTGAGAGGCATGGTAAGTACAGTGGTCGACGTTACGCACCGCCTGTATCTCGGCTTGTGCGTCACTCCTGCATCGCCGTGTCCGTATCCGCCTGGTCTTGTTCCCGCGGCATAGCATATTCTGCATGCTGCCACTGCCATTTCACAGGGGTCTCTGCTCTCTGCTGCAGATTCTTCATCATGCTCTCCATACCCAGCGGCTCTTCTCGTCTCGCGCTCTCGGCTCTTCGCTCGATTTCCCGGGGGGTCATCGTCAACTCGGCCTGCGCAGTCGCCGCGACCGCTGCTCTCCCCGCAAGCTGTTTTTCTGCATCCAGCGCAGCCTCCAATTCCTGCAGCCGCACCTTGAGCACTTCTTCGGCATTCCGAGCTCGGCCTTCTCGACGTCTAGTGTTATGAAGGTCTTGCTGGTATGTGGTGATTCGGGCACGAGCCGAAGTGAGCTGCAGCTGCGTCTCCTCCAGCACGTCTCTCGAAACCAATCCGTGGAGGGCAGCGTCCGTCGGCGCCAGGTGTGCAGACGACTCGGATGTGGTTTCGCAGGAGTTGTCGGCGGACTTTGGTTGATTCCTGTTCAGATTAATGCGTCGGGTCTGCGCCTTCTGCGCCTGAGATCTATGTTTAGGCATTTGAAGAGACTATCGCCGTGAGCATGTGAGAAGCAAGAGACGCTGTCGTGGAAACATTCGCTTCTTGAGCGGACGTGTTTGGAGCATCGGCTCAAATCGCCTCTTTACGTTCGGAATGACGTTTTGGAACATGATGGTCCAGTGCAAATCAGTGCTTGCTCCAACTCCCGGGCGCGAGCAAAGGAGAATATGAAGAGGGGAGCTGAGTATCAGGCGGAAGGCGTGCAACTTGTTTAGATTGAGGTTAATAGTACTTATGGTACGTATGGAGAACCAAGGCGATGCCATGCATATGCGACGGAGAAATGGGCATGCAGTGAGAGCGGGAGATTGAATGCTAGGATGCGAAATATCGTACGAGACAATGTGGGGGAGTACTGACGACGGACGAACGGGAAACATAAGTCATGAGTGCACTGGCGTTATAGATGTCAAAATGCACGGAACAAAAACCACGAACGAACGCTCAGAAAAAGCCTCTCTTGACGCCAGCTGTGCCTCGTGCGGTCGCACCCGTCTTCCCGTCGCGGCCCCTCAATGCCCCTGCTCCCCCAGTCGTGCTCGCTGGTGCTGGCATCCGCGACGCAGGGCGCGGCAGCGCCGATGCGCCAGCTGCGGCGCCCACCGACCCATAGCGTGTCGGGGCACGCAGCAGGCTTCCACCGGCCTTTGAGATGCTCCCTGATGCTGGACGGACCGTCGTCGGAGCCACAGAGGCGCTCCTTTGGGGTGCGAGGCGTGATGCGAAGCCGACGCCAACCTGCACGCGCGCATCCGGCCTCGCCCGGTGTGGCATAGGCGCGAGCTGCACGGGGTGTTGGGGGTTCGGACGCTGAATCCCCGCTGCGGCGAATCGCCGCGCCGCCTCTTCAGCAGCAGTGCTTGAGACCTGGGGCATGACCGGTGGGCGTTGCACGCCCCTGATGGTCGTCCGCGCTGGTGCTGGTACAAGCAAGTGGTCGTTCTCCGTGTCCTGTTTTGCCGACTCAACTTTCGTCGTGGAGCTGCTTTTGGCGCTGAAGACGCGCACTTCGGTCTTCGACGCCTGCGAGCTGGACGTGCTGGATGAACTAGTGGAGCTTCCGGCGCTGCTGGACAGGGACGATTCGGTGCTCCCCGTGCTCGTCGCGGAATCGGTGCGTCCATGTACTTTCCATGTCTTCTTCACGATGCGAAGAGCTGGGACGGATAGTATGGTTGAAGTTGGAGTCGCAACAGGCGAGCCCACTGATGCTCGCCGGAATGCCGCAAATGGCATCTCAGCAGGGACCGGTTGTGCCAGAGGTTCACTAGCTTCTGGTTCCGCTTTGAGACCAACGGCGCTCTGTAAGTTGCACATCGACAAATATATTATTGACGTACTGTTCTCGAGAACGAAAGGCGGGGCAACAGATTTGAGAGACTCCTGTTCGACACATGGTTTTTCCATGAATTGATAAACAGCTGATGGTCTAGTAGTTAGATACCATCAAGTGTATCATGCCATATAGAAGGCGTACCGGCACTTTGTCCAAGGCGGGCGGCTGTGGCAATTGCAACTGTCCCTCCGCACATGGCGGCACAGAAGCCGGACGTGCTGAGAAACAGTCAGCGATTATTTGGATGGATCAGATATTCTGCTTACAGTTTTGCTCTCGTTCATGAGACACGAAAAATCTATCGATAACTGGACTGGATGGAGCTGCATATCTCATTATGAGCTTAACAGCTAACTTCAACGTTTACACGTGACCTACCTGGAGCTATGCATACTGGCTGGCGCGCGTTCTCATCCCGCTCACATTCCGCGGCAGCAGCTTCCATATTCTTCATTTCGGCCTCCATATCAAATTCGTCGTCATCGGCACCCACCCAGACAGAGTCCTGGCCCAAGAACGGGATGTTGTCGTTGAGTAAGTCGAACGACATCTCGGGGGAGTGTATCTGCATGCTGAAAGATGCATGGAGGTCGACCGAGCACCGGCGCGGATCGTCGGCAGGAATGCTATCAACGGAGAGCGGCCGTCGAGTGGGAGGCGCAGAGAGGAGGGCGGGGAAAGGAGGGCTGTCGGTGAGGTCGGTGCAGACTCCACCTTGGTGGATTGGTCGGAAACGGGCGGAGGACACACAGTGATCTGTGGGAATGTCGTGTCCATATCCATCTCATTGATTTCGTCCGCTTTCTCTGCCACATCCACGGGCGTCCTCGTAACAAGGGAGCTTGAGGCTCAGAGACTGAAACAGACATCGCAGACAAGTTGATTGAGTTGATTACCTCCGCGAGCGGCGAGGTGAGGGGTGCTTGGGACATGGCAGGCGGAGCAGCAGCACCATCCGACACCGTTGCACGGAGGTTGGCTTGTGGCCACGCACCAACTGTACGTGGCCTCGGGGTCGCATCGAGATCAATGTCCGCCAGAGGTCTTCGCTGTGCGGAGGGACTACGCAAAGTCGTATCCAGAGAGTCGTCTCCGTCACCATCGAAGTCTTGGGCGCTACTTGCGTTCTCGTCACCCTCGAACGCTATGTCAGAGTCCCACGCCTCGTCCATGGTCGTGTTGAAATCGATGAGGCAGCCCTGGGGTGTTTTCGGCATCGAATGAATGGGGGCTTTGTACATTCGGTTGAAGAACATGGTGACCTCCCCGGGGGGAACATCGTTTTCCTTGTCTGAACCCGAATCAGGAGAGGATTCTCTGCGTGGAGTGATGGGAGCACTGAGGGGGTCGAAGAGATACAAGACGCTGTTACGAGGCTTGTTTGCAGTCATGGCTTGTGAGGTGAAGTCAGGGAGATGAATGTGGTGTGAGGAGAGGCGCGGGTGGCCGCAGGTTCGAGTTGATTCGGCCTCAACCAACCGATCCCATCACATGACCGCGACGTGCCACAAAGCCACACTTGTCCTGAAATGGAAGTCCACTCTGAATGCCTCTCACCTGTTGCTTGCTTGCAACTTGCAAAGCCCATCCAGGTGTTGATGAAGTAGTGAGATGAATTGCTTATATAATTACGTCCAAGTAGTACAGTAGTCGAATTATGCCTGGTCTCCAATTTAAATTCTGGTTCATGTCACAACGGCTTCGATTATTTTGTTTGAAACCGGCTATGTGAGCATATTTATATCACACCCGGTCTGGGTGTAACCTAGCATACTGTTTACCACGAGCCAAGACGGGGATTTAGCTCGGTCTTGATTCTTGAGCTTGACTTTGGCTGTGTCATTGGCCAAAGAAACCCACGTGGCACGGCTTACATAAACAATGCGTCAACCGGGATTGCTGGCCACTAAATCCCTTTCCTCCTGACTCCGTCAATTCCCTCATTCCACTTGCAAACATGGAGGTAAGTCTTCTCAGGGAATGGGTGCATGCATCTGACGTGTTGCTGCAGACCACGTACGGCCGCAACAGGCAATCAATCGCCGACCTGGAGCAAGAACTCTATGACATATTCGAAGAACACCCCGGCTCCCACCCAAACGAAGAAAACGAACCCGTAATCCCCGCCAACGCGCTCGTCGACGTCCTACGTGCATTCTCCCAGAACCATGATGCTGTTGAGCTTATGTCGAAGGCGGAGGAGGACCAGCTCATCCAACTGATCGAGAGCAATCCCGGACTCGCGGTCACGCCCCAGGTTTTGCTCCAATTTATCGCGATGCGGACCACTTTCGAAACTCGGCACAGTCCTGAAGGTTCGCCACCACGCGACGAGGATGATTTTGACGGGCGAGGGCGGTCAGAAGACCGTGACGAGTACGACGACGAATACACGGGCAACTCGCGCTCGTCGAGCAGAGACTCGAGCGGCACGTCTGTCTACAGACCGTCTCGCGTGGCCCACCGCAGACGCCTACGAACCGCGAGTCGCCCTTTGACGCGGCCCGCAGGCAGCGTTCTACACCGTTGGCTAAGAAGGAGGCGGCACCGTCGAGCTGGACGCGCCGGCCCCCGCCTTCACGGCGAAAGAGCGACGCGAGTTCGCACAGTCGCACCTTGAGCGACTCAGAGGTACGTCGTATCGCTTTGATGTATGCTATATGCTGATTGTCGTGCTTCGGCAGTCGTCGACGAGTGGCCGAGCGCCCGGACGCTCACGCGCGCCCTCGAACCCGACCAGTCCCGTCGGATACGGTTCCCCACCTCTGGTGCCTCGATCTCTCGGCCACACTCGCGTGCGCAGTCACAGCCCTATGTGTCTCTCGGTGGTGCAATGAACGACTACCACTATGGCTCGTCCCCAGAACGCGACCTGCCGTCAGGACACTCTCACGGAAACCCCACAGGTCTGATGTCGCCACCAGCTTCAGATGCCGACTTGTCGTTCGACGACGAGAGCCGGTTTGTTGACAGCATCTCCTCGCTGCCAATGCCGCGCCAGTCAGGGTCGGACATTGATTCGGACGAGGAAGGCGAAGACTCATCACTTGGTCTGGTGATGGATCGGTCGTCTGCTGCATCGTCGACAGTGTCGCTAGACATGCAGGAGCGGCTGGAGGCGCTGCAGCGCATGAACACTGACTTGGGGCGTAAGTTGGTCGATGCCGAACGGACACTCCAGAACAAGCTTGCAGAACACGAGGTGGAGCTTGAGGAGATGCAGGGTCGGCTTGAGGAGGTGCGCAGCGAGCTGAGTGCCACCAAGCGCGAGGAGAAGGAGCTCCGGTCGAAAGAGGTTAGTGGCGTTCCGGACGTCCATTGTTCTTGCCACTGACTCAATCTGCATAGCGCCAAAATTCGACGCAAATTTCGGCCCTGGAATCCGAGATCGCGAAGCTGCAAAAGAGCCTCGATACTGCCCGAATATCCTATCAGAGCCTGCAGAAGCAATATCAAGAACAATGCGGTGCGTCGCTTCCCAACTTTCTTCGCACTTCCACTCATGTCTCCATCCCCCACAGCTGAATCCGAGCGTTACCGCAACACGCTTCGGCGTCGGGACCAGGAGATCAAGGACTTCCAGAAGTCGCCGCGCTGCAGAGTATTGAGGGCACCAAGTGGGCGCGCGAGCAGACCAATTACGAGGAGCGTATCGTGTTCCTGGAGGGCGAGCTCGCGGTCGCGCAGCAGGCGCATGTGCAGCTGGACGAGCAGAAGCAGGAGAACATGATGCTCAAGGAGACAATCGACCGCATGCGCTTCGACATGGACGAGATGCGCAACAACGCTTCAAGCGCGCACCAGCCTGCTGGCGGCTCCGGCCCTTCGAGCGCGCACGGGAGCATGAGCAAGAGCCTTGGTGCGGAGCTGCTCAGCAAGATGAGGAACGGGTGGGGTATGGACGACGTTGACAAAGTGGAGGAGGCCGAAGTGTCCACGCAGCTTGCAGACATGGAGCCGGTTGAGGACGAGGACACGGAGGGCGAGGACATCGTTCAGACCATCATCACGCGGACAAAACGGGTCAGTGTTGCGTTTCATTGTTCATTGTAGTCACGTGCTCATGTGATATGTGTGATATAGAAAGTACCCAGCCGCGCGAAGACATTTGAGCAAGTCAAGGTCGACGAGGTCAAGGAGTATTCCGATACTGCGACACAGTATGACTCGTCGGAATTCACGTCCGACGGCGCGATGCAGACAGACCCCGAGCCGAAGATTCTCACCGCATCATTCAACATCCAAACGGACGAGATACCTCTCACGACGATGTCCATTCAAACCGACCCCGAACCAGCACCTGAGCCAATACGTGCCCCCCTCACCACAAACGTGCAGATCCAGACAGACGAACTCCCCGAACCATCCACATCGCAGCTTTTGGAGGACGACGAAGAAACCCTAGCATCCTCCTCGTCTACGCTATTGCCTCCTACTCCCAAGGCGCAACACGAGCATTTGCACGCGCATGATCTTCCCCCCGCATACAATCAGGTTACAAACGCTGACCGGGACGAGCTCGCAGTTCGCATTGCGAACGAGACGCTAAAGAAGTGGCACAAAGGCCTTCAGCTGCCCATCGAGCCCGTTGCGGGCGGTATCTCCGACGACGCTATCGAGGACTGGAAAGCACTTAAGGAGGAGCTGGGCGTCGAGTGCACCGCGATTGACCGGCTCGTCGACGAGTCGGTCAAGACCGGCCTACCCCGCCCGCCGCGGGACGGTCCTGCGCGCCGTCGCAAAAGCAGCCGGTTCTACAACATCTACAACACATATGTGTACGGCGACCCCGATGGCGGCCAGCTGGTCTCCAGTGGCCAGTTGTTCTTCTGCATCGGTGCGTCCGCTGCGGTGGCGTTCCTCGTCGGGCATGCCATGGCGCCGCAGTACGTGATCCCGGGTGGCGCGACATACTACGATCGCGCGGCGTGGACGAGCTTCAACTCGATGCAGGCGGCGGGCGAGGGCTTCGCCGGCGACACTGCTGCTGTCTGGGGCTTCCTCGGTCGCCTGGGGGGCGGAGCCGCGAGGACCCTCCGCGGGTGGCCGACATAATGCGCATCGCGTCCCCCCGCCACGTTTACATTATGTGCATATTGCATTTCTATGACATATCCAGTGCACTCCCTACCGTAACCCTCACTCTTTATCTTTTCCCTTGCTCTATGTTATTATGCTTCTCATTTCTCCGGTCTCTCATATGCCCCGGTGTACAGGTGTTTGTGGCGATACCGTTTATACCACTCTAGACCCCCACGCGAATGTATAGTACAAACGATGTATAACAGGCATGGCTATGCGCTCCTGTCGCAGAGCAGCGACCAGGCTAATTCTATTCCAACCGAGCGCAGACGGGAACGCGGTGGACACAATGGCACATGTGGTAAGCGAAGATGAAGGACGGGTACGCTGTGGTAGGGAAGACACCCGTCAGGAGATATCTGGTACAGGGACTGGTCTAGAGTAAGACAGAAGGGGGATTGGGGTGGACCTGTCCATCTATGAGCTGCGGTAGATATATCGTCCATGCATATACACGACCCACTATATACAACTGATCATCGGGCGTTCTCTGTGCGGGCTGTCCGCGCTCCGCGCGGGCGAAATCTCAGCGGCGGACGCGGACTGCCGCCGCGTGCGCACCTCGAGCTGGTAGCGCTCCGAGCTGTCGCTCTCCTCGTCCTCGTCGCGGTACCGCTGCGACGTGCTCGGCTGCAGCTCCACGTCGTCGTCGTCGTACTCGGCGTCCGAGCGCGACTCCGGGTCGAAGTTGCTCGAGGAGGAGTCGTAGTCGTCGTCCGCCGCCATGCGGTCCAAAGACGCCCGGCCGTGGTTGTACGACACCTGTGCGAGCGGGCTCAAGGTGCGCGACCGGCTATGGCCCTGCCGTGCAAGCACGCCCGCGTCCTGCGAAGCAGGCTCGTGCGCCGGGGGGTGCTCGCCGCCTTCCGAGCGCTGCAGGATCGCATGCGCAGCAGATATAGCGGGCGGGCTCGCCGCCGCGGGGCCGAGCGACGCAATCGACGAGACGGTGCTGAGGAGGCCGCTGGGGATCGAGGGCACAGGGCTTTGCGCGACGCCGCCCGCACCGAGGAGGAGCGTGTCGTCATCGAGCACGTCGTCCGCACGCTCGCCAGAGTATAAGCTAGTCAGGTCCTCCGACGGGCGCGCGTAGTCCGCGACCTCGCCCCAACTCGCCGCGCGCATCGCGAGCGAGAGAGGGCCGCTCGCACTGCTCTGGCGTGACGCGGCGTTGCTGTTGAAGGCATCCTCGCTCCGACGTGTATGACTTGAGCGCGTACCCGCGCCGCTCCTGCTTCGCCGTATGGACGCTGACGGCGCGGAGCTTGTGCCCGCCTCTTGCGGCGGAGGCCCGTACGAGGCTTTAGGTGTCCCGCGCCAATTGCGCATCCACGACAACGATAGCCGGCTACGCGGACGTTCTTCGGGCGATTGCTGGCCGGAGAGCTCGCCCGGGCTGGACGTCTGTGGAGAGGGCAGTGCGGAACCGGTGCAATGAGTTTTGACTGGGACCTGCAGGGTCATGTCTGATGGTTTTGAAGGAAAGGACCCCCCCGAGGTTTGGGCCCGGAGCCAGAGCCAGAGCCAGAGCCAGACCCCACATCGCCCAGGGCTCGAATCCTTTGGCGGTAGAAGCCGTGTTCACGTCCGTCGTGGACTTGTTCCGAGCAATTTCAGAGTGCGGGGCATCCCCAGCACGCTGTTTGCCCTTGTTGCGGGACGGTGGAGGATGGGCGGACGTCGCGGCATGCGACCGATGCCTAGTGAGTCTGAAGTTCGGCGCAGAGCTCACGCCGACGTCCTTACCCTCGTCCTCCGACTCACGCCGTGCGGCGTTCCGTCGGAAAGAGGGCTTCGGGCGAACTTGGCGGAAGATGGAAGAGATGCGGTGTGTTAGGCGATTCGACCAGCGGAAGCGAACGGACGACATGGCTGAGCTTGTCTCGTCGGCAGTTGGCTCGAGCGACGAGTGCCGGTCCAATTTGGTCTCCCGCAGCCATTCCTGAGCATTCGGCATATCCCGCAAAATCCAAGGATCTCTCTGCATGAGGTGGATGACATTATCAGCGATGCAGCGGTCAGAAAACGCGCATGAGCTCACCTTAACTTCGTCGAGTGTTATCCGCTTGCGCGCATCCTTTTCAAGAAGACGCTGGAGCAACTTCACGACAAGGTAGCCCTCGGTTTCCTCCCCTTTTGGTGGCGGCCGCTGGTGCCGCCCGCCAACCGGGATAGCATCGACGCCCATCGTCGCAGAGACATCCCAGTCCTGCTTCCGGATTACCTGGTAGATCTGGTAGACCTGCTCCGCCTGGAAAGGCAGATGTCCGAAGAGTAGGGCATAAAGCGTGACGCCGAATGCCCAGACGTCGATAGCCTTGGTAATCGGGGGCTTCTTGCGCGGGGTGTCCACCTGAAGTGTGCTCGACGACGCTGCCGTGTCCGTGGAGTCGCTTACAATCTCGGGCGCGAGGAACATGGGAGTGCCCGCGGTCTTCGAGAGGTCCGAGTCGTCCATGAGGATTGGGTCGTCGCCAGTGTCCAGGCGACCACCCTTGCCTGCGGCCGCGAGACGTTGCGCATAGGAGAAATGCGAGACACCGAAGTCCGTGATCTTTACAGTGCGCCGGTCGGCCGACCAGAGCAAGTTTGCAGGTTTGATGTCGCGGTGAATGATGCCCTGCTGGTGCACTGGGGAGGGGAGATCCTTCAAACACAATAAGAAGTCGATACGGAGGGAGAACTCACAATATTCGAGACCCAGAATGACGTCGCGACAAACGCGCCGTGTCTGGTCGACGCGCAACACTGGATCGTCCTCTTGGGTTCGCCACTTGATCTCACCACCGCCCAGGTACTCCATGACTGCTCAGGTGCGTTAGCAATTGGTGATATACGAGACACCGCAAGGAATATGACCCATGAGGACCGGCCTGGCCCGAACGGGAACGAGCGTGCAGGCCCGCGGACATGCACGCAGGGCGATATGGGTCTAGAACAAGAAGAGCGGTCTATGTATGCGGCAGGAAGCCACCCTCTTCGACAAGAATCGCCACACGGCAGACCTAGACGGGCCTTGTCTGATGGCGCACCCACGTTCAGCCCACGCAGTTCTAAAACGGGTGACTTTCAAATTCAATGCTTCATAGAGGTGTCGCGAGCCGGGTCGTGGAGCCCGAGCACGCCCCCCGCCAAGAAGTGCACAGCAATACAAAGATGGAGCAAAGCAGAGGAAGAAGTGAAGGACAGCAGATAGACGTACCCATGTAAATACGCTCGTTGAGCTTGTCATCGATGACTTCGAGCAAGCGGACGACGTGGGGATGACAGCACTTCTTCATGATCGCGATTTCCTTGCGAATCTTGTGCTCCGTGCTGCCGAGGTTGTCGGTGAGGGGTACGTGGGACGGGCTAGCGGGGATGTTGCGCTTCCTGAGTAGACTCATCTTGTCCACCTTGGGATTCTTACGTTTGATGGCCTTGATAGCCTGCGCACGGGCTGAGAGGGCTAGTGGCTAGATAGACAGAAGACGACGTACGACGAACATGCCGTGCTGCGAGGTGTCCCGGGCGAGATAGACGTCGCCGTGCTGGCCCTTGCCGACACGCTGGTCGAACTCGTACTGGTTGATCATTTTGCGGTTGACGGTGCGGCTGCGAGTCGAGCGTATCTTGTCTGTCATGACGACGTCGCCGAGGGGGAGTGGCTTGGTTGGGAGAGGAGTGAGCTGGTCGTGCGGTAGTGGGTCATGGACGACTCTTGGGGCCAAGTCACCGGTGTGGCCTGAGCTGGAGATGGCGCCCGCGGACATGTTGGAGATGGTGGAGGACGCGGGGTGGCCAGGATGGTGAGGAGAGGGAGGGGGAAGGGGGCGGGCAGGGGGAGGGGGAGGAGGAAGGCGTTGAGGGAGCTAGTTAGGCACTCCACAGTGGGAGGCTAAGGACGGGCTAACCGCGGGCGCTTCCCACCCGCGCGGATGATGAATTTACGAAAGGCGCGTAGGCGCCCACTCTGCTGAGATCCCGCTGCGCCGATCCAAGTTGCGCAATAATATTGAGTCTAGTCCGCTCGCATTCGTACATTCATTTCATTTCATGGCCTCCTCGTCCCGTCCGCACATACAGCCATCGATAGCTCCGAACTCGAAGCCTCGCTGCTATTACCGTCCCTCCCCATTTGATTCCGTACCGCTCTCGGGCAGAATCAGCGAGGGCACGTGCACTTGTCCTCCTCCTTGACGTTCTTCATCACCTGCGTGAGAGCACCAGACATGATTGATCCACGCGAGAAGTCAGTAACCGGCCACCATGTACGTCAGGATGAACAGCTCGCAAAATTAAACGCGAGCATCGTGTGCTCGCCGGCGGTCGAGCATCACGCCGCTGGTTCGCTCGGCTGCAGAGGGGCACAGGACCTTCCAAGACTCCTCTCTTCGCCGCCTCCACGGCGCATTCCTGGTCTAGTCTGCCCCCTGACCAAAGAGGGGACCTATCAGGAGAGACAGAAGCTGTTCACTCACCGATTCGATGTGTTGACCACAGCCCTGTGCATGACGACGAAACGTAACATCAGTACAATCACAATGCAGAAAAGAAGTGGCCAGGTGTGGAGGGAAGGGAACGCAAACCGCATGCGTGTGATTTGGCTGGAGGGGGGCGATAATAGCCCGGTCGAGAGAGGGCGGAGAGCAGGCAAGGGTTTCTGATGTACGTACCTTCCAGGTTGTCTTGCCGCACTTGTCGCACTTGACTGCGAAGCAGGCGTTGACGGGGGTGGATTGTTCGGTGGAAGTCATAATGGCTGACGTCAAATATCTCGTATGTGGTCCAGGTACCTTGGCGGATTTCTTCTTTATGGCACGTCAATTGACAGTGCGAGCATGGTGATACCGGGTCAGTCCCATACATTATGCAGAGTCCGCAATCAGGAGGCTCACCCGTTGTGCAGTGGATTGTCTTGGATGAGTGATAGCAGGTGATTAATGAGCAGGCACTTAAGGTGAGTATGTTGTGACGTGTTGTGACGGTGACTTGGACCTGACCAATTTGAATGACAGGGTCGATCACCTGCCAAGACAGCGGGATGTCGGCAGGTGCCGATGCTCATCTCTTTCGACCCCCCGAGGGCCGACGCCCGCCCCGCCAACGTCGACCTTTATCATTAATTGCTGTCGCAACCTCGTATACATGCTTGAGCATATCTGCGACGCATGGCGAGCCGAGCAGATTTATAGCCTTGCCGGGCCAAGACTGCCGCCTCCGTTCGTTTCGCATCTTTGAACTCGCAACAAACTGCTAAATATGCCGAGCATATGCGCAGTTGGAGTAACGTCGGCAGGGTGCCTGCCTCAATGTCCTAATTCATCTGCAGACAGTGCGCGGCATTATACTGTCGGCGCTACTGGTTCTTCAGATGGTGCGTTGCCAGCGAATCCACACTAGACTACGTTCGACGACGTTCTAACTAGAATGCGCTAACACAAGGCTTATTTACATATTTGCCAGTCGTTGACCAATGCTGTGGACAGGTCGGAACAATTTCACCCGCAAAATCGACGTCTGCTGCTTCCGCTGTGCATGCGGGTTCGTCCTCAAGTTCATGCTTCTCTAACACATTCTATGGCCTGCAGTTAAAGTAGGGCTGACGGTTGCAGTGAGCTCTGGGCCAGGAGCATATACTGCACGGAGGCAAATGCCCGCAGGATCTTGGCCAGGGAGTCCGATCTAGCCGACGTCCGCTCTCGGAGGCACATTTGGCACGCCGTCGGAATTGTGGGTCAATTTCTATTCGTAGCATCGTCACCGGTTCATGATCCAGAGGCTATACCTCTTGTAGTGTCAACGTTTCAACCCTGGCATAGTCTTCTGATCCCGTCGCGCACACCGGTTCGACTAGTTTAAGAATATACTTTCCGCTGCTGCGGTGGTCGGTATATTCACATCCCTCGGTGAGCAGGCTCTCAAAGATCTGCTGCAATATTTGCTATCTTCATCCAAAAATCCTGATTGATGAATGTAGTATTTCCCCGGATTTCGCTGTTGCCATCTCGAATGTCTCAAGATCTGGATACGATTGCTCCAGGTGCTGAGCGCTGAGTAGTACTTTTGATTGCCGCTCGACTGGTGGGCACCAAGACCATTCGTTGTGCCTGTCTTGAATTAGAACCATTGCGTGCTAGTGGGCCATTTTTTGCAGCAGTCGCGCTCAGCACATGCGATTTGGACATTGCTCAAGAGCTATCCACACAGGCACATATTCCTAGGTGGACTTGACCCAGCTACTGTTCTCAGAGTCTCGAGGTCATCTCGCTAGGAACCATAACCAGTATTCTGTGTCTTTCTTGCTCTCGGACTTCAGGCCCAACGGGAAGTACAGGCACGCCACTGACAATAACACATGGTGGCGCCACAATGGGGACTGTTCTTCAATCAATCTGTGCTTGGTATATATGCTGGCACGTATGTGCACCTTCAACAGTGTACTAGACTAACGGAACTCTTCCTTGCTCGCACAGCTAGGCTTCCGTAACATGTACAGTTCACGCCAGGTATGTAGTGCTGAACTCAGGCTGCCGATTCGCAATGATACACGAAGATGCCCTTAATTCATTCGAGGACAACTGGCATAAATGGCCATGAGACATCCTACGAGCTCTCACCCATTAGATTGCACAAAGCGACGCGTTGGATCCTGCGAGAATGGCTTTCGCATCAAGATGCACAACTCGCGATCCATGGGCCCCAGCAACAAATGTAGGAGCTGAGCGCTGTGTCGGTACATACTCCATCATGCGCGCGAGCGTCCGGCGACTCTTGCACGCAGCACAGGTCTGGCCACCTCGAGAGATACGTATCCCCAAGTGGAAGCTGATGCTATACTACGCGATGGGAATGTCAAGGAAGCATAGGTCGGTCCTGACACACAACATCAATATAGCGCAGCAGGGGATAGTGATCTTACACATTGTTGATTGGAACTTGAAAAGGTCCGTAGCGCGGAACAGACGCAAGATACTCAGTGATCATAATAAAAAAGGCTGGACAAGAGATGACAGCTCTAATCGAGCCTACCACAGCCTGGTCCTTCGGAACCCTATTGATGATAGAATTCGTGTTCGTCTTCATATTTCTCAGCGGCAGCAGCATGCAACGCAGCCATGGACCGGCGGAGGCTGCACCCGACCCGCAGTCAATAACACAACAGATGAGTCCGAGACGCAACCACGACCGACTCAAGACGTACCTCATCTGCTCCTCATAATACTCACGAATCGTGCGATAGCGGTTGATACGTATGCGTTTGTGTATCAAGACGAGCATTACGACCGTCGTGGACATCGCTGTATCGGAAGAGGTGAGTCGAGCTGAGCTGTGCATAGCAAGGACAAGCTTGCCTCCCACAACGCTCAGGATGGTGATAGCATATTGCCAGGCCGGAACACGGAAAGGCATCTCAGGCGGCTCGGCACAGATGCCTTTGCCGTTGCAGTTGTACTACGGAAGTTCGAAAACTCAGTGCGATGCTTGTACATGGGCCGGCAACACCTACGGTCTGGCATTCTCGATCTTCTGCGCATTGTGCACCGATGACCTTCGTTGGCACACACACCGCAGCATTCTTGTCGCAGTAGAAACGCGGCGCCTCGCAGTTATCTCGAATGACGACGTTGCTGAATTGCTGGCCCTTATAATCGGTGGCGGGGTAGGCGACTTCGTCCGCGATGCAGTGCTGCCCCAGCGAGGCATTGGCAACCCTAGAAAGCAGACAAAGGGAGGCCACAGTCGTCTCCTCCGTAGGCGGATATAAACGAAAGGCGGACGTACGTGCAGAGAGACTGCAAGCAGAGCGATCCATTGAAGTTGCGGTTGCTCGCCAACATTTGCCAATTGGGCGGAGGCGCGCACTGCTCGTCTCTATTCATCTGGCATGCCTGGCCCGCCGGAACCAGCGGCTTGCATCCACTGCCCTCGTCCGGGCAGAAAGTACCCCGCGGACACAGCGCCGGGAGAATGTCCCGCGGGTCGTATCCGAAGGGGAATTCGTCTCTGCGGCATCGACGTTCCTGACAAGTACCATTGATGCCAGAGCAGAATGTCTTGTCATCGCAGTCACTCTGGAATTTGAAAGCCGTGTCTAGACCATCGCCGAGAGTCGAGCATGCACCATCCTGGGAGACACTGCCGCATTCAACGAGTAGCAGGAGAGGGAATAGAGATAGCAAGATATTCCGAAACATAGCAAGGCGGCGGTCGCAAGTCGGACTTCAGTTGTCTCCAGACGTTTCGCGCTTTGGTGACCGCGATGACTTGAGAGGACCCAGGAATGTGTACTTGACAGCTGCAGGAAGTCAGCCGCAGCAAGATTGCGAAAAGACCCGCAGACCAGATGCGGCGGCAAAGTTCCTGATGGCGAAAACTGTGTCGCACGCAGTGCTCTAAATCAGGAATCAGGTTGAGATACCCAACCGTACATATCGCGCACCGCATGAAGCAATAAAAGAGCAGCGACCTCAAGCTCACTGTAGACAGAATCGAGCAGCTTAGAAATATCATTTGAAACCAGATGTCGCATCTAGTGACACAGCGTACGCACGAGGCACGTATACTAGGTGACATAGATGTGATAGTAAGCGATTCGTCCAGCTCGAAGCACAGACTCACAGGACATTTCTGTCGTATTCATTACAACCTCCCTCCCACGAGTCCCAAACCACATGCTTCAAGTTCTCGTCAAACCATGCCTTGTCCTCTGGCGCGATCTCTCCGCAGTCCTTCACACTCATGCGAGCGAGTGAGATGACCGCCTCAAAGTTCCTGTTGCTCAGCACAAAGTTCCTCTTCTTGTGCTCCGTCCAACGGGCCTCCACCATCTGCCGCAGCGCGCGGCTTGTGATGTCAGGGCACCCCTCCACGTACAGAGTTCGGATCTTCGGGCTTGTCCAGCTGCCATCATCTGCATGTGGCGCAGCGAGCTGCGCAAGGAGTGCGTCATTGAAGCCTGCACAGCGCTCAACGCTCAAGTTGCTGTGCGTGCAACCCATCCAAGCCTCTAGGAACGATTCCACCTCGTCCTGCGCAATGAGATTGAGGTGCTGCGAGCAGATCTGGGACGGAGCCGTGGTACATCGCTCCAGGGTGATCACCCCATTAACGCTGCACAACAACGGGGTGAGGTCCTCAACATCCATGCCCACGAGGGTGAGCACCTCGAGCATCGGTAGCCTGAAGTACTCATGGTGGATGTCATGCTGTGAAGCGTCGAGATTGAGGTCGAGTAGCTGGAGTTCCACCACTTTGCGCAGGCGGCAGACGCAGCGGAGCAGGTCCCACGCAGTGAATGTGAACATGTCGCGCGGTGTGCGTCTGTACCCCGATATGGTCAGTCTGTTGAGTTCAGAGAGGGATGATGGGGCGTTGAGGAAGGCGTCCCGGAAGGTGGCACCATCAATAGTCAACGATTTTACAGGAGCGACGAAACTGTCGTCCCCGCGTTCGAGTGTTCTTGGTTCCGCATCTGCAATGCGAGATTCTAGGCGGAGGTCGACCATGTTCTCTGCGTGGATATTCCTGTCAAGAAAAGGAATGGACGAGGCGTGGATGACATTGATGTGGAGGAACCTCCAACGTGTCATGTGTGGGTACAGCAGGTTCATTGCTGCTGCGATACGTGCTTTCTCATGTGGGTCTGCGGCGGAAAACGTCTGCGGCCGTCGAGATATTGTGATGTCGAGCGGACGTTCGCCAGACAGCGTCAGGTAGGACTGTATCGTAGAGAGAGGGGTAGAGTTGTCGTCTACAGAGATGATGAGGCGCGTCCAGAAGGTAGAGACACCAGACAAGAGATCTCTCCATTGCGTACACACCGCTGCCGCGGTCTCGGGGAAGGATACAGGAGCAAAAAGATCCGTGTAAATGTCTTCTTCATCCCAGGGCCACGAAGGAGCAGCCAGTGCCGAGCCGTCTGGTATGAAAATGTCTTCGGCGTTGTCTCCGTCCTCAGTCCCGTCAGTACTCTTGTCTCCATCTTCTTCGTCTACGAAGTCTTCTCCATTTTCTTGGAAAATCTCGATAACATGCTGACCCTCTTCTTCTTTCTTGTCCGACCAATATTCTCCGCTGTAGAATGTCGCGATGCTGTCGATATACTCAGGGTCGGGTCTCCGAGCGACCTCGTGCAAACTCTTGAAAATCAGAAGGAGAACATCTCGTGGAATTCGACTGATTGGTGCCATTTCATTCCTTCCCGGAGAGGGGACCAGAGCAACGCCGAGTGTCTGTATGATATGCAGACCAGACGGCGTACTAGTCAGAAGAAAATCAGGTAGCTTGATGCATGAGGACGCACCATTTTGGAGATAAAATTATGGCGGTCGGTCGTGCAGACGAAAGACCGTGTGTAGCAGCTGTGTCCGGCGAGTTCATATATATTCGGAGAGACAGAGGGATGCTGTGACACGAAGTCAACCGCGTATCACGTGTTTGTGACATGCGATGAGCGCCGCGGCTCAGTACACCGCCGTTTTGGGACAAGCCGGATCTCAGGCGAAGTGAATCAGGTACCGAGTGGTCCCGGACCATGTTGCCCGAGCATCCGGAGGGTCTGACGATAACATGAAAACACATATTAGCCAATCCTTGTCCAAGGTCCATGTAATGCCAGCCTGTTTCGTTCGGCCTGGTACCGGGCTACGGTATATATGTTCGCAACCATATCAGTTCGTCTTATTGTTGCAATGTCATAAGATGTGTCTTCAAGCCGAGTGATTTCCTGCTGGCCATGTCAGACATCCGAGCATGAGTATCTGAATGCCCAGCCTGGTCTGTTGTGTCAGGGTATGGCCATGTTAGCTCTCTGTCCATCTGATGTGTAGCTTGCAGTACTGTGATCTCAATCTTACGATTGTGGTCTGCCAGGCTTGTGCAGCTGTCCAACGAAGGCTGTAGCAACCGTGTCATTTGTTGGCGCAAAGCTGTCGAGAAGCTATTTCACAGGTGGACAAGATCATGAATGTGGAAACCATCATTAGGGCATATTGAATGCTAATATGGTAGTACAACGGTATGTTATGTACGAAATGCAATAGAACGAGTGTAGTAGAATGCAATGAACGGAAGGAAGTAGTACTGGTGGAGACGAGAATCCAGACGTGGACGTATCGAATGTAGTGTCCGTGCGCTGCGGCGTTGATGCGAAACGAATCAGTTGTCGTCTTCGTCGACAAACGATCCACCCGCTGCGCTGTCAGCGACAACCTGCTTCGTGTTTGGCATTGCCCCGGCTTCCAGATCGTCACGGACGTCTGGTTGTCCATAGTCGCGCCGATCATTGTTAAGCATCATTGTCAGGATACTGAAGTAAATTGGCTGGTATCAGTAGTTACAACACATTACGAGATGATACATACCGTGTTATTGAGTCCGGATCATCCGGGTATTGTCCCCGCAGAAGGTCTAACTGTTTGTCGACAAGGGGCCAGTACGACGCATCAGCCAATTCGGGCTTCTGCAGCATCTGCAAAAAAACGTGCCGCTGAATACCGAAAGTGTCAGCAAGATGTAATCACGAATGGTTGGACGACAGAGAGCGCACCAGAAAGGCGAAGCGGGCACACATCTGGACAGTCACCACTGCCTCTGTGGTGCTATGCTCGTTAGCAATAACGGTGCAAAGTTTGACAATGTCCTGTCGAACAGCCTCGACCCTCTTTGATGATGTAGACTGTTCACTTGCTGGACTGTTCCGCGGTTGGAGCTCAGGCCCGAGGGATAGCATGATCTAGAATATCAGTATTGGGTCACTTCACCACTCGAAATCATGACGATGATCTACGAAAGACTTACAGTTCTCTTGATTACGGCACGCCGGTCTGTGAGACGGACCTGAACACGCATCTTGACCATGTCCGCTTTCGACTTATCATTCTTGACTTCTTTAGTATATCCCCACGCCGGATGCTTCTCAAGAATGCCCTGCTCTCGTAAACAAGCCTGAGTAATCCTAGTCTATATGATGAGAATGACGAGAATGGACTAACCATAACTAGCTTGATTGGTGTTGAATCCTTGATATAGAATGGTAAGGCAGGGGAAATAAGCCCGGCAAATGTGTAATGTTCAATCTTGTCCTACATGAGATGTTGCAAGTATATTCAGCAAAAGCGGACATAGAACAGAAAAGAGAACATGCCATGAGTGTCTGAGGAATCTTCCATTTCGCCTCGGCAGGCTGGATGTCTTCAAGTCGATCATGAAGCTTTAGGATCTGAGCCGCGGTCCATATCTCACGTTGTGGTCCCGAAAACTATACCATTGAGCCGGATACTCAAGAACTCCATGAGAAGACGAGACAAACCTTCGCCACGAGATTGAGTTCTTTCTCGGCAGATTTCTTGAGGCGAACTCGACGTGATGCGCTGGCAGCAAACTGGGTTAGATCTTCAGCGGCACGCTTATTGCTAGTGCATGGATGATGCGTCTCCGATGAAGTGTCGTCACCAGGAGTTGAGGTCACAGAAGGACTTGAACGTTCTCTGTCGACAGACGGCGATGGATCTGCTTGGCCTTCGGAGGAATCGCCAGCCTGAGAGTGACACGGTGAACCAGGAGGTGAAACGGATGGAGGGTTTGGGAACAATTGCAGAGACATTATGATTAAAAAATATCGCAAGATGATTCCAAGGAAAATGAAGACGGAATGAGACAGACAGTGAATGGGAGACAAGACGAACCGCCGAAAATTTGAGGCCGGCCGCATGATCACGTGGACCAGTCAACACACTGTCGTCTGCATTGGGTCCATTCAGTTGTGGTCGCACATCATGCCAGTTGTAAGAGGCTCACCGCACGACAATGGTAAGTGCCTGGGGATATGGGAGTTGAAAGGTTTCTGAATTTAGGTTGATTAGGTTGCTTCGAGAATATTCCGGAGGACAACACTCGCCTGCGTTGCATCCCATGCACAGCAAAGTATTTCGGGGATGCTCTTGTCCGAAGGAATGGAATAAAACGTCACCTGGTCACGGAGAAACACAAAAACGCAACTAATGAACCCGGCCCATCTGCACATCGAACAGAAGATGTCTCTGAGGACAATCCTCTGTTTCCTCCAGCCCCCGAAGTTCCACATGCGAACATGCTGGATGAGTATTTCATAGCCATAGAGAACGAAGACAATCTAACACACCAAGATCATCCCGCCCATGATCCTTTCGCCGAAGTCACGATGGATGCTGAATACTATGTCGATGCGAACGACGACCGGATACAGCTATCAGCTGGAGTACTGCACACAGACTCTAGTCAAATGCGACTCACCAGGCAGCTCGATAACATACAGTCTGGGTACCATCTCAATCTAGATGCAGCTCCATTGACCATGGACAGTCTCGACGATTCCGAAGAGAGCCATGCCAATACGGATGCATCAGTCCCTGATGTGATCGCGGCCTTGCAAGCAATGGGTATGTCAATCTGTGTTATATTTCTGTCCCGGTGGTGTTGACTCACTGATAACAGGACTTGACGAGTTCGATCTTGACGATGACACAGACAACATTTTCCTACCACATTTGCCGCAGGATCGTGACTGGGATCCATATGGATCCAAGACGGTTAGCTCAACGCCTGAGTGGCTGTCTCTCCGTGATGATCAGAGGAAGAGTAATACTCACCGATCTAATGCAGATGTTCTTGCTTGATCTTCTTGACAATCTACCAAGATTGCGGCTCTCTGATGATCAGTTGAAGATGATCTTATGGATTATGCACGAATGCAACACACCTAACGTACCGTCCTTCACGTCTTTAAGGAAAAAACAAGCTGGGCTCGCCAATGACGTTAGCGTTAAAACTGAGCACCACGTCTCAATGCAGGGTAACGAATTTTACTCAAATGGCCCCGCAGAAACATTCCGACTGGTAGGTGATTCTATGCTTCTTGTAAACAACATGTTGAAATGTGCACCTATGTAAGGATTTTGCAAATCCGCTTGTACGACCGCACATCCAGTTCTATCCGGAACTTGGGGGTCCAGTTACCGAGTTCCGACAGGGAGAAAAATGGAAAGAATATAACGAGGAGACTGTCGATATCAATCAGTTGATGTGGGCTGATTGGATCAACGCACCTCACCGCCACTTCTACATCAAGGAGCTTGCTGAAGCAGATGACGGTCAGCTTCTGGTGCCGATGCGGTGGTTCCAGGAGAATGGAGTGGCTTGCGCAGATGCATATTCGGTGGCATATTATCCTGCGGTACGCCGGGACTGGTGCACTAAATATATGTACATCTTCTCAGTTCACGATACTTGGTGCAGATGGAAAAATTCATTATTCACAGTGACGTTCTGGTCAAGATCGAAGCAAGTGCATTGTGCGCTAATTACCTAGATCTCCAAGCGCGTGGCTTCAACCCTGATTTCGGCGGTATGCACATGTCTCACGCAATGCTCACCAGAGACTGATTGATCTTGATAGAGTTCGCTCCTCAATGGGCACATCAAATGCCGCATCCGGTTCGTGTTGAGGCAGAAGGCCGACCGACGTTCACACTTCGCATGATGTGCTGGAGTGACGATGTTTCTGGAAATAAAACGAAACAATTCAATCCGCATACAAACGTCTACCTCGCGAATGTAAACCTACCACACGACAAACTCCAGCAAGAATACTTCATTCGATTCTGTTCAACTTCGCAACATGCATCTTCGTCCGAACAAATGGAGGCCGTCCTAGCAGACATGTGAGTAGGTTTCAAGCTTGAATGTTCTTGATAATGAACTTGACTTGGGACTGTGATTGACCAGCGGAGAGAATCGATGGCATAAGGCCTATGATTGCGTGCTGGGGCAAGAAGTCCTCTTCCGCGTGATTCCGCATGTTCTTCCGGCCGACAACCCTCAGCAGGCTGAGCATTGCTCTCATATAGGCGGTCATGGGAACAATTCATGTCGTCAGTGCAAGGTCGGAGGGAACGCATCGCAGCGTGAGAGTGACCAAGGCTACGAAGCATTCTTCTCTGTGAGTGATTTCCCACAGCCTAATATGCATATCGCTCACTCATCATGCATTTTGAGCCCGGATCTCCTCGCACACACACGGAAGTCGTACGTGAAATCAAGAACCAGTTGTTCGTCGCAGGCCTCGGGGTCCAGGACGAAGTTGATGCCTTGCAGACTGCGAGTGGTGTCAAAGACAAGACAGCACAATACTGGATTGGTGCCGTCATCGCGAGGGCCCGGCTTCTACAGACTGCGCGCCTTAGCGATCCACAGACGAAGGATGTTCGGCTGAAGGATCGTAAGTTGAAAGGAGATGAACGGAAAAATATCAAACAGGAGATTAAGCGCGACATACAGCGTGAGTGCAATGAATGGCTCATCCAGCAGCCACCCTCCAGGTATGATGCACTTCCGGATGATTCTCGTAAGTCGTTGGATAGCTTTTTCGCAGATAAGGCTCACCATGTGATTGATTGTAGCGCTACGGAAGGAACTTCGACCGGGAGACCACTTCAATGTCCTCTTCTCTTGCCCCAAAACATTGAATCCGGCCCTCGATACACCTTGCGAACTGCTGCACACGTTCTTGCTGGGGGAAGAGAAGTACGTGTGGCACAAGACAAACAACGAGTGGGATAAGAAGCAGGACAGCGTCTTTGCTGTTCGGCTGCGAGCGTCTTCAATTGACGGACTGACACTGTCATCAGTGCGTAGCGACTACATCGTGCAGTACAAGAACGCACTCGTTGGAACACACTTCAAAATCTTACAACAACTTGGAGTATTTCATCTCTACGACGGATTGTGCTCCGACCTCGTGCTCGATCTGTGGAAAGCAAGTGGGGAGCTTGGTGCCATGTTATGGTATCATACCATTCGCAACATGGAACAGTACCTGGTTTGTTGTAGTTCATTTTCATTGTTGCTAACAGATGGACTGACCTTGACGCGCACGAACAGTCCGATCTTGAGATACTGATCGCAAACGTTCTCGACATCTGGGTCCTGCTAGATCCGAATCGCATCCTTGTCAAGCCGAAACTCCATGTACTTCCCCATATTATCCAAGATATCCGTCGCTTTGGGCCAGCGGTTCTGTATTCCACCGAAATCTTCGAGTGTTGGAATGCAATATTCCGATTTTGTAGCATTCTCTCGAACCATCAAGCTCCGAGCCGAGATATTGCGATCACCCTGGCCCAAACAGAACGGTTCAAACATCAGGTTAGCGGTGGATGGTGGCGTGACGAGAGGGGACAGTACGTCTGTGCTGGTCCACGGGTGCGGGCGTTCTTGCAGTCAAATCCGGCCGTTCAGCGTCGCCTAGGCTGGGTTGATTCGGACACTGTTGTATCTGGTGCGTAGTCAACCTCCTGCATATGTACAAATGTTTTGACATGGTGTCGTAGGCACCGTGAAGCTCGAGACACGAAACAATCAAATTCCCGCCCCCTGGCAAACAGCATGTGGGCCGACAATAGCCGCACCTCAAACAAGTGTCAGCGACGTCAACTCGGCACCCACTGACCTTTGGACACCATGTCGCTACTTGGTATCGCAGTCCAAGGACATTTGCAAGCCGGGGTCATGGGTATTCTTTCGCCATGTGCAATCCGAGGTCCTTATTCTTGTCAATCTATCTACAGTGTGCTGACTGCATTCTTTCAGTCAGTTTTGGCCGGCCGAATCATCAAGATTCTAGCCCCGGCGCGCACATGCGATGCTGTCGCACTCATCCAGCAATTCAATGTCTTGGGTGAACGGGATCCCTATCTCAATATGCCGATCTTGACTCGAGGTGATGATCTACCGTCGGTCGTAGTGCCCAAGGTAAATTGATTCCACTTCTGATTCATTGTTCATAGCTGACACGAGGTTTTTTGTTTTCGGTAGGATGTTCTATTCATCTTCAACGCACAGCACGATTGCCGGACGGCGGGCTGTTTACCTACTGACATCGAGAATGTCGTACAAGAGCGGCAGACTACCACGCGGACACGTTCGGCAGTCGCCCATGCCCCTGCACAACGATTTATTCTCAACATGCACGCACTTCACAATGCTGCACTCATCCGAGAGACCCTCCCTCGCGCACTTACAGAGCCAAAGTGTTATGTTCAGGACAGATTAACCAAGCATCACGAGATTGCTGCCGGTCTACGCGTTACGGGACCCTTACAACGAGCACAGGCAATTGCGAAAGCGGCGGAGACACGGGCCCGTAACAAGGCGAAGGGCACAAAAGCTTCGACGGGTCACGGTGTACTAGCTTCGACTTCTACGTCTTTGGCAAGTTGACCATGATTCAGATGTATATATTACTGCATTGTGTCTTTCGAATACAATCGGGAACCCTGGTGGTCATGGTACGGGCTAGCATCACATCTCCGCAAGACGGTCACGGTCGCTCGCAAGACTATCCCGCAGCTGATAGTGAAGGTTGCAAATGCCACCCGACGTACGGTTGTCGACAGCCTGTTGGCAGGCTATCCCAGCATTTGACTTATTGCTATAGCTATATATTGGTATAACCTGACGGAGCGGCGAAGAGACATGATACCGCTGGACGATCGCCCAGGCTGCGACCAGCTGAAACATCGGCTCTCGGCTACATGATTTCGACCCTCCAGTTGCCTGGCTCACCAGGTGACTTCCAGCTTGGTCGGCCACCTTATGAACGTGTTCGAGAGCCCTGAACTGCCTCTGGTTCCTCATCTGACATCTACGCTAGCCGCTCACACCTCAGTCCCCTCAGACCAATTTGGCGGTGTAAGGTTCAACTTCTTGTAATCGGACCACAGCAGGACTGCGTGATTTCTCGGCCGTGTGCATGATACAGGCGGAAGAATTACGAGTACTTCCCTGGCTGGTGCAGGGCTTAAGGTTGTCAACGACGATGCAGTGGTGTCCAAAGGCGGTGCCGCGGATCCTTGCAAGTTGCCGGCGTACTAGTCAGACTCGGTATCTACGGCGGGAGCGGTAGGATGTCTTGGAGACTCGCTCACAGCCACAACTAGCATCTACTTATAGCGCCGGACTGATCCCTGCAACCCCAAACAGGACCAGCCCGTCACAGAACACGAAGAGACAATGGGGAGAAGAAACAAGAACTGGGTAGTAACCCCCCAGCGCAGCATACTCTTTCAACACTATAGCCATCTGAATGACAAGGTGCGTCTAGCATTCGCAGTGTCGGCGGCTACCGCCATTGCTCACACGCATATTAGTCTCTCCGGGAGTATAGATATAGCAGGAGATGGGACCATACATTGCCAACACGCAGGGTGGAACCTCCTTTACCCAAGACACACAGCCGGCGCAGCCGCGGAAAGGACGCTGGTTATTATAACAGTGTCAGGTTCATCTGTGCCGCGGCGGTCGACGGCGATAACGACTCGGAGGTAGACGGAGACGTGCCGCACCGTGGCAAGCAGCACGGCGTTCGTGCCCATGACGCACGGGACGATATTGGCTTAGTCGCGGAACCGGCTTATGCACCTCCAGCTCTACACGAGATTTCGCTGCTTGACTTGGCGAAGCCGACCAAGCGTAGAAGTGAGTAGGGTTCTATATTCGTCTGAATCCAACCTAAACGCTGACTTCGGTCTCCACAGCACGCAGGAGAGAATTTGAAACAGTTGGGACAATTTCGCAAGTGGTTACGTTTGAAGTGGAGGATGGCTGGTCCATCATGGAGGGCGAGGATGGAGACTGGGTATTCGTCGAGCAAGACGCGCAGCCTCGTAGGACATATTCGTCGGTGCTGCGTGATGACCCAGCATCTACGTGAACTGAGTTTAGCGTCGCCTATTGGGGGAGTGGGGGAGTGGGGGAGTGAAGAGATACCTAGAGGAGCCGCGTACCTTAGCCTAGAGCAGGAGCAATAATATTTGGAAACATGATCCGGTAATCATCACAGGTCTCGGGTGAGCTGTACTCACGGCAGTACTTACATTTCATTTCAGCGACCATCTCTGGCCAGCTCAGTACTTCTAGTGGGATGATTGATTGTTGAGTAAGGATTTCGTAGTTACACGCTCGTCGGGTCGTAGTCTGCAGGGAACAAAGGATACTAAACAAATTTCAGTTACGACAGCGTAGGCACAATCTCACTCCCGTCCCGACACCTTCAGCAGCATCTGTGGCTGGTTGCCGCTGCTCATCGTCGGGTAATTTATTCCCGCGATGTTCCACACAATCGATTCCTTGGGTAACTCGAAGGTGAATGCGGGCAGCAAGGTGCACAAGACGGCCTCTAAATATGCAATGATTAGTAGCAATAACCAAAAAGTCGTCAGAACCAGATACGTGCTCATCTCCAACTCCGAGAACTTGAAGCCACTGCATGCATGTTAGGATTCAGTGAGTGCGGAATGCATGGATCGCACTCACATGCAAGCTCTGCCTCCACCGATGAACGTCATCCTATCATTCCACCGTTAGAATAATGTCGGACAAATACTAGAAACAACACCGCTATTAGAACGTACAGGCTGGAGTAGACACCAGGAATACGGGCATCCGTCACGGCTTGCGGGAGCGGAGACAGCCATCGTTCGGGCTTCCACTCCAATGCATCTTCGCCCCAGAGTGCCTTGTTGCAGTTTGATCCAATACGCCAATGAAAACCTGGGTATCTTTCGGGATCGGGATCTCATGCATCAATTTTCCGTCGCGTCCGCGGATGGGCTCCGACAGAGGCATGATAATGTCCTTGCGAGTTCTGCCATTTATCAGCATGGAGTGTCCCAAAACAACTTGTGAGATTAGCACATACTCGCGAAGGACGATCGGTGCCGGAGGAAACTAATTCTACAGTCAACGACAACAGTTGTGTGGAAGCAAAGAGAAAAACACACAGCCGCAATGTCTCTCGGCAGACTGCATCCAGAAACGGGAGCTGCATCAGCTCGTCATACGAGAGGTCACGCCCATCACGGGCAGTGACAATCTCCTGTCGCAGCTTCTCCTGCACGTCCGGACGTTCTGAGAGAATGTGCAGGATCCGCGAGAGCGAATTAGATGTGGTGTCCATCGCCGCAAAAATGAGAGTCCTGGAGAAGTTTCAATAATGTAATGTACAGTCGTGTACTCTGTTACACACGTCATCTGCCCCACGAGTTCAGCCTCTGATAGTCTGTCGTCTTCTGATGCGTCCATGTTCGCCTTCACTGTAGGTTGATTGTTTAAGCACTGTAAGGACAGGAAATGTGCACAACTCACTGAGGATGCTCATGATATCCTTGCCCTCTCCGATCTGCTTCATGACTGCCTCATCGCCAGCCTGCAGCGCATTTTTCTTCGCATCAAAGATGGTGCATGCGGCGTCCCACATGGTATCCACAATCTCTTTCAATCTCTGTGTTTGTTTGTGAGGCATCATGTCGAGGAGTCGCCGACGAAAGGTCGGGGAGCCGATCGCGCTGAAGTATGGTGTCATCCTCATTGGTATTTCTAAAGCAAAAAAGATGGGCCTGTTGCAGAATGTCACAGAATGTGAGTCCGTAGTTAGAAGGATGACGTTACATTGGATGGGTACTTACACAAGACTCTTGATGGCATCTCCAAGGGCATTCGGCTGGTCTTCGATGAGTTTGTCGAATGAGTACCCCAGGCCGCCTTGTCCGACAAGCTCGAGTGCCGCGCGCCCCATCCAGTTCAGTACATCGACCTCTTGCGGCCCCGCACTCACCTGGGCGGCAATTGCGCGCCTCAACTGGTGATAGTAATTGGTAAGAGGGGAATGTAGTGAGACAACTAAGGCACACCTGGTCAACTACTCGGTAGAATATGGGTAACATGTATCGCATGTGGCCGACGGAGAATACCGGATTTAGGAGTTTCCTCTGCTTGCGGTGATGATCGCCTGTGCAATGCAAAATACGTGAGGACAGTAAGATATAGGGTTTTTCTTCTTACTCACCTATTGTCGATAGCAGCCCGCCACCGAATATCAGAAGGTTCGTTCTGAACAAAGCACGATGTAAGTGGTGACAGAAACATGAGCACTTTGATAGGGCTTACGAGATGAAGGCATGTGTCTCCTCGTATACATACTGATCCTTAAGAACAATACTGCGCAGTGCCTTCGGATCGTACACATATAAGATTGGCCGCTGGTGAGATGCGATATCAGGATACGTCAAAATTTCTCTGACTGGTTGTGCTCACATTCAAAAATCCATTCATCTTGACGACGGGACCATAGTCTTGGGAGATATGCCGGTGAAAATCCCACCCGTTCCTGTCCATAAATTGGAGTAGATTGCCTGGGACGTGCACATTAGATTGAAAAACACGACATTGCAGCGTCGCTATTATCAGGGGACTCACCAGTCAAGAACGATTGCGAAGGAGGACCCGGAATGTTTTTCAGCACAGGATTTCCTGTTCCGCGAAGAAACCTTAGCAACAGCCAGGCGATTCCGCAAAACAACACAGCCGAGAAGAGGACGACAGAGTTCGCCATTTGAAACGACAGGACGATGGTAGCCACGGCCCACGGTTCGTGTGTTCAACCATTTATATGCACTAGTGGTTCGCTTGGCAATAAGAATGTCGTATCATCTCATGACTTAACTCTATTGAACATATTCATATTGGGAGCCCCCGCTGGAAGTGGAGCGGTGATTGCATCGCTCCGTTCTTCTGTGACATCATCAAGTATCAGAGGATTCTTTATCCTGGCTTACAGCCAGGCCGTGCAAAAACACGCACCGTTACTAGTAAGCCATAACCATCATACCCTCTCTGACTCAAAATATTGAGATTCAAGCTAGACAGTTCGGCGAACTGGCATGATATTGCATAGAGCACTGAGATAGGCATCATGTCAGCAGTTCAGACATCGTCGGACCGTGCTTACCAGTCAAAAATGCAAGCGAGGCGGCCTGATCTGATGTAGGGAACTATACTGCCAGACAATTGTACCCGTCAACGCACACTCTCACGAGATGGCGGTGTACACTGTAGATGGAATTTATGCGACTTTAGTAGTAGAGAACTTGAACCATTCCTTAAGCCTCAGCTATCAGATACGCAAGTTACGGCAATCAAGTGTGGATTTGAGGGTCGGGGCCGGAGACTACAACCTACCGTGACACACCTTCTAGAAATTTACCATGAAATCGGTGTCGCTTTCTAGAACTGCTAGGTCACGATGTGTTGGATGGTGATCAAATAGCCAACTGTTGTGTTTATATCACTGATCCTCTACTACAGCAACCGGACATAAGTCAGTGAATGACACACGCGCCTCTATGCAACATGTTGACTTACGTGGATGCAAATCCAGCCTGGTTGTTCGTGGCGCCGAAAATCTATTCGAAGGGTGAACATCAGTATATCGCCTAGTCAACAGTACTGACCGCGTAGAACCATTCCATAAACTTCTGTCCGATGATGAAGTCGAGCCCTTCCGAGCAGCTGAATGCACCCAGAGGCCCGACATACCCATATCGAACTCCAGGTACAGCGCCTCACGCCGTACTCTGATCCTGCGGTACAGGCTAAGCAGCGGGTTCAAGTGTAAAGACTGAGCCGCCGATGGAGAAGTTCAGGCAGGGACGATTCGGGAATCACTATGAGCCCAGTGTTGCTGTAAACATAGCTGCCTGGTATGTCGTGAACCAATTGTCGGCGATGGCCAACAGGTCAAGGCTAACAGTTGCATCTGAGGATAAGGACGCAGCTCACGTGTGGTTCCTGTATCAAAAATGCCGGCATATGATCCTGGGATAGTAGTCTTGGTGCTGGTCGCGCCAGTGATGCATTGATTCCCGGGTCCCAGTAATAGCTGGAAAAAGTTTGCGTGACTGGTGTATACGCAGGTCGGCACAGACAAAGCAGTGACTCGCGGTCAGGATGCGTTGATGTGAACTGTCGAACACACCGTCAACTTTGTCTGCGCCGTCGAAGATGATGTTCGGGGCTTGCCTCCATGCGGCAGGCGCATACAGCCACCCACGAGCACGTGCTGGACGCGTTGAACGGCGACTCGGAGGTTGAACACGCGCCTTGGTCGTTCTCGACATCGACCTCCACTCCGTCGGCATCGTCGACAACCCTGTCGACCTTTCCACCTTGATCTGGATGGATTCCTCGTCGTTGGCTCAGCTGAACAAGAAGCGCGAACAGTACAGGATCCAAGTGGCAACAGCTCTCCAAGAAGACGCCGATCCGCTCGCCGCGTACGACACTTTCGTCAAATGGACACTCGACAACTATCCGACGAACTATTTTGCTCAGTCAGGACTGCTGGAGCTGCTCGAGGAGGCGACGAGACAGTTCAAGGATGATGCCGCATACAAGGGCGATCTCAGATATCTTCGCTTGTGGTCCTTGTATGCGAGCCATGTCGAGGACCCGACCATCATCTATGCCTTCCTACTATCCAACGAGATTGGCACCGTATACGCCCAGACATATCAGGAATATGCCAACGCTCTGGAGCGAAACGGGCGGTAAGCCTCTGCCTCGCTGCCGCCTCGATCGCCCTTACGCCTGGTTTGCTGCAGCCGCGCAGACGCAGACGCAATCTACCGGAAGGGCGTCCAGCGCCGGGCGCGCCCCGTAGAACCACTCAAGAGACGATACGATGAGTTCAAGGGACGCTCCGGCGCGCCTCTCCCACAGACAAACCCGTCCTCCCTCTGGAACAATGCACCTCCACACACACAGTCCCTCCGCCGAAATCCGCTAAAGCATTATCCCAACGTATCGTCTTCCTCCACACCCTCTGTGCTGCCGGAATCCTCTACGTCAGCCACCTCATCCGCATTATCTAAGGCGGACATCTCAAAGCACACACACGACCGTTACGCTCCCATGCTCGCGCCGCCAGCCCCGGCAAGCGCCCTGAGAAGCTGCGTTTCAATCTTTCCCTGCTCTTTACGGACGATGGGACAGAGTACAGTATGCAAGAAGCCCGTGCACGCTCGATGGGGCTCCTCGGGAAGAAGTGGGGGCCACCGCCCCCGAGCGTGCAATGCGCACTGACTTCGCCGATGGCTCACGCCATACGCGTACCGGGAGGACCATGGCTGAGCCGACGGTCACGCTCGCAACGAAGGAGGCGCTTGCGGATGTGTTCGGGATGTACAACTCTCCAGAGAAGTCTATGCGTTTCGGCATTGTCCCAGGAAGCAAGCATGTGCCTCTGCGCAAGATCGAGACCTTCAGTGCTGGCCCGCTGATCAACCAGCTGCGAAAAGTTAGCAACGAGAATGCTGGCTTTCCCGCAAGGACACCCGGTGGGTGTTAGTTTTCGTCGTGGGCAGCATGGACCTGATTTTTCACTCTGTAGGCGGAGGGTCATTCCAGCCTTTTGTTGACGAGACGACAAAGCAATCCAAGGTAAATGCCCGTGTGGTGACCTTCAGCGCGGCTAATATGTCGGACAGAATAAGTCTGCCGATCCCGAACAGCCTCCCCGGCTCCCAACGGTCACGCCCAGCACAAGCCGCCGCGTACTCGCGGTCAAGGACTCCGCTCCGCTCTCGGCAAAGCCTCCTACAAACGAGAATGCTCCGGCACCCAAAGCCGCTCCCGCTTTCCGCCCCTTCTCCGACGAGCCCAAACCAGTGTTCTCGACCGTCTTCACCCCTCTACCGCCCGTGCAGAAGGACCGCCCGACAGCTTCAAGTGACGTCTTCACCGCAGCTATACACAAGTCGGAAAACCCACCCGCAGAACCCCCCACTGTCTTCCACGCGATAGCACCGGAGCCTGCCAAGATTGTGCCGTTCGTCGACCCACAGCCTGTGAAAGTGTTCAGCCGCCCGCCCCCACGGAGCGAAAACGCTCGACCCCCTCCGAGTGTGTTCACGCCGTACGTCGACAGCGACGCCGCCGCGAGCAAACCCGCGCCTCGCGCAGTGCTCGGGGAGCGCATGCCGTTCCGCGCGTTCACGCCGCAGCCACGGCCCCCGCCATCGCCGTCACCAGAGCCGGAAGCGGAAGCGGAACCAGAGCCATCAACATTCTTGACGATGATGTGTCGGACGAGGACGAGTCGTACGTCGAGTACGCCGAGGAGGGCATCGAGTTCGCGCAGGCGCCGCCGGAGGAAGAGGACAGCATGTACGACGACGGAGAGGACGCGCCCTCCCGTGCGCCGCCGCTCGGCGGGAGGCTCGGGCAGTTCGGCGTGATGACGCCGATTACGGAGCGCACGCTGGAGTACACGTCCAGCACGCGCGCGGCGAATACACCGAACGACGCGCCAGCGCTATTCGTGTTTCGCGATGCCGATGCAGTTCAGGCCGCGGAGCAGCTTGCGGCAGAGCTGCGTGTAGAAGAGGACAGGTCGGTCGCGGAGTTTAGTGAGGCTGATGAGAGGACGGGGACGCTGAACCTGGATGACGCGCTCGCTGCTGCGTCGACCTTCGTGCCCCCCAACCCGTGCAACCCGTTCGACCCACCGATCATGACGACGTTGTTGTCTCTCCTTCCGCAGGATCGCGACTTTCATGATATGAGGCACGTGGAGGCGGGCCAACTTGATGCGCTGCAGAAGTTTGCGAAGAAGAAGAGTCGAAGGACGAGTGGGAACACGACGTCGTCCAGGAGCTTGGACGACACCGAGACACTCAAGGTGAACTAGCTGACCGACGCTTCGCCGTAGTTGATAAACTCGGTGAGGGTGGATTCGGAGCTGTCTTCGAAGCCATGGATCTCGATATGCTATCTCGCGATGTCAACGATGACGACGAGGACGAGGACGAGGACCAAGAAGAGAAGTCTAAGATTGCGCTCAAGGTCGTGAAGCCGCGTAACCTCTGGGAGTTCCATGTCCTACGCAGCGTGCACCGCACGCTCCCACCCAATCTGCGCCATTCTATCGTCATACCACAAGCCCTGTACGCATTCCGCGACGAGAGCTTCCTCATGCTAGAGCTATGCAAGCAGGGCACGCTGCTCGACATCGTGAACCGCGCCGGTTCTATAGGCGTCACCCAGCAGGGCGCATGCCTCGACGAACTGCTCGTCATGTTCTTCGCGGTCGAGCTCATGCGCCTCCTCGAGGGCCTCCACCGCGCAGGCTTCATCCACGGCGATGTGAAGATCGACAACTGCCTCCTGCGCCTGGAAGACGTGCCCGGCCCGCCCGCCGCATGGATCGCCATGTACGACCCGGCCGGCGGCGGCGGCTGGCGATACAAGGGCATCAAGATGATCGACTTCGGGCGCACGATCGACACGCGCCTGTTTCCCGCGAGCCAGCGGTACATCGCGGAATGGCCGACGGACGCGCGTGATTGTCTCGAGATGCGCGCTGGGCACCCTTGGACGTATCAGACGGACTATTTTGGGCTCGCGGGGATCATATTCTGCATGCTGTACGGAAAGTACATCGAGGCTGCGTCTGTTGTTCCTGCGGAACCCGCCGCGGACGGCATGCAGCGGTACAAGCTCGCGACTCCGTTCAAGAGGTATTGGCAGGTCGACCTATGGACGCGGCTCTTCGACGTGCTGCTGAATCCGACCCTGGTGCGTCCAGATGGGCAGTTGCCTGTCTGCGGCGAGCTGGCGGGGCTGCGGACAGAGATGGAGACATGGTTGCAAGCGAATTGCAATCGGGCGAGTAACACCTTGAAGGGGTTGCTCAAGAAGATCGGGATCGCGCTATTGGGTGGGAAGGACAGATCAGCCTGAGCACCGTTATTTCCGCATACCTCTCATACCCCCTACACATACGTACCATAAGGATGACCCTCTGTGTTCTGAACTTCGCGATATGAGTTATTTTTTGTTTGTTTTCCGTTTGCATTGCATCACAACAAATTGCAGCTGACAACATGACAAACTCGAGACAACACTGTAGCAACGGTAGGTACACGGCCGCCGCCCACTCATGCCGATACCCAGGCAGCATCCTCCGCACGCCTCGGGACGGGCAGCCGGCGTGCATCCTCTCGCAGCAGATAGAATCGTACCACAACTTCAACCGTGGTTGACGCCGCCCATTTGGACCGGCGGGGCCTGTGAAGGGTCGTATGGATGAGGCGGGCCGCCGGCTCCGGGCGGAGGCATCATCATAGGGTAAGGGACGGCATGTTGCACTGTCGAACGCGCAGAAACGTCAGTCACGTACTGTCGGGGGGATGAGAAGAGGAAGCCTACGCTGCGGACTTTGGTGGTAGTAAGGGTGCGCATGTGATGGGATAGGGGTCGGGGGCATAGATGGCCGTGGGCCTGCGCCGTTCGGCGGGGGAGGATATGAACCTGGCGGGGGAGGCTGCATGTACGCTTGTGGTGCTGAATCAAAATCGAACGGAACAATGGGCCTGTCAGCGATGCAGGCGACGTCAGAGAACGGCGTACTTACGTGGCATTTGCCCCATTGGTGTGTTAGGATACATCGCTATACATTGGTGTCAATATCGACGAGCGTCAGTAGCAGCCCAGGCGACGTACCATTGGGAGGGGGCATGTGCGGATAGGGCATAGGCTGCATGAATGGACCGGGCATGTACGCGCCGGGCGGAGGCGGCGCCATCCCAGGCATCATTGGTTGCATCAAATCACCGACATCCGATAAGTACCACATTGAGACGCAGACTGCAGAAGAGGCCGACACACCTGTCCTGGATAACCGTAGGTTGGGTAGGCATAGACGTAGCCCCGGGCAGCGGCCTGTGCCGCCGCATCGTCTTCGTATGACTGGGGAGGCATGGGCGGCGGAGGGCCTGGGGGTGCCATATGTGGCGACTGTTGCTGCGGTGGGGCGGGAGGCGGCGGGAACATTTGCATGTAGCGTTTCCCGTTGAATGGCCAGGACGCCGCTGTATCAACCGCATGTCAGTGAATCCCAGTCATGTCACTGAGGAAGACGCGGTGAACAGATGGCACGTACAGACTTCGGAAGCCTTGACTACCTTGTTGTACTTGAACGGGTTGAAATCGTCCTTGATGTTCACAAGGGGCGGGCCCTTCTTGGTGACACGCGTACCAAAGAAGGGGTTGGGCGGGCCTTGTGCCTGTGGGGACTGGCTCGCACTCGAATCCGAGGGCTTAGTCTTGGGCGAAGCAGATGAGGAGGTACCGTTAGGATTTGGCGAACCGCCCTACGAAACACAGGCCATCGATGTCAGTCAAGATCAGCGGAAACTTTGAACGAAAAGGATTTACAGGGGGAGAGAATGCCTTGACTGTCGGGCGGAACGACGAAGCATTGACATTCAGTCTGTTCTGCGCGTTAGGCGAAAGAGGGCTGGCCGCAGGCGCTCCGTTCGTGTTCCCATTCGTCCGGCCGCCCGAGGGGGCGGGGCCAGCGGACTTGCCCTTGAACGGAGGGATGGCCTGAATGACCATGCTAATGCGGCCTTTTGCGGCCTCTCCAGGCTTGCTGGGCGCCGTCGGGGCCTTCGCAGCGCCAGAGGCGGCACTTGCCTTACTTGCAGGCTGGCGAGCTGTCTCCGAGCCAAGCTTAGTCAAGGGCGGCGCTGCACCCGGCGAGGCACGCGCGATTGGAACGGCGGTAGTCGCGGCGCCGGCAGGGGCACCGATGGAGCGGGCGTGAGACGATCCCGCGTCCTTGGTCGACTTCTCGCGGATCTGGCGTTGCTTGTCCTCGTCCTTGGCAAGGATGGGGACAAGGTCGTCCGGGATAGGCTTGTTGAGCTTGAAGCTTTGTGAGAACTTGACGAGGTCGGCGACGCGCTTTTCCATTTCGTTCTTCATGATCGCTTGCTTCTTCTTCATCAGCCGATCCTTCTCGCTCGACACGAACTCGCGGAAGGCCGGCACTGCGTCCACCGCGGGCTGTAAACGATCACATCAGTCATCATGACTTTCGACAGCTATTACATACACGAACCTGGTTAGCTGCGTTTGGTGCAGGAGACCCAGTCTTTGATGGTGTCGCAGTCGAAGTCTCTGTTTGAGCAGAGGAGACGGTGGCCCCATCCGGAGCGTTGACAGCCAACTTTGGAATGTCCGACTTGGAGCCAGTTCCAGTCGGAAGGGGGCCCTTCCGCGCCCCGGGAGGGACGTAAGCATTCGCGCCACGCACGACGGCCCCGTACCTGAGGAGCAACATCAGAACTCGCCCACCAGGACCATGACAGCACTCACTTGTCCTCCTCATTCGTGTTATCGCCCGCAAAATTCTGCGTACGTTCCTCCGCAATATGCGGGTTGTTCGCCGCCGACTGCGCCCAGACAAGCACGATGTAAGCGCCCGCACGCCCACAGCATCCCACGACTCACCCCCAGTATCTCGTTTGCGAGCATTTGCGCCTTCCGCTCGCGCTCCTTGAAGTCCGGCGCGTTCCTGTCCAGAGGCGTCGTGTACACGTTCTCGTCGAAGTTCGCGCGCACGCCAAACAGCCGTTCGTTTGCCGCGAACTGGTCCCATGACGTGCCCCCCGTCGTCGCTCCCGGCCCAAACGTCAGCTCATCACGCCCGCCCGTGCCCGCGCCCGGTGCGGGGGCCGGTGCCGTCCCGTTTGTGTCGTCTGTAGCTGGTTGCCATGCTTGCAGCTCGCGCTCTCGCCGCTGTATCTTTTGGCTGATATCTGTGTCGGTTTTAAAACCTGCATAAAGGGAGTCAGAGGACGCTCATGGATTGTTGGAAGAGCAAAAATGGAGAACGCAGTAGAAGCCCCAGAACATCCCATACGCTGGCAGCAGACTACCCAGTTTCTGTCGTATACTCGGTCCCATTATGAGCGCTTCATACGCAACTCTGCCATCACATTGCCTTGTAACCAGCAAAATCGTATTGCTTCGTCAACGCAGCTTTTTCTTGCCGTATTGAGCATTGTCCGCTCGTTGGCTGAAATGCATAACAAAGAAAATATTCCCATGTGTGTGCTCAATCAAGTATGAGTTTCACGCGACGGGGTCCAGGGCTTTACCACGTCCAAGATGGACACCAAGGGTAAATATCGCACACGTACTTTCACCGTTTGGCGCTTTCGCGTCTGCAGGACCCGAGGTCCACTGTTCGATGTTCGTGGCGGCAACGAAGAGCGTCTCCCGGAGGGGCGCACCCGGGTTGGTAAGATCCTTGACGTCCTTCAGAGTCACACCAGTCGTGTCGCCCTCCGCGCTGGTGGAGAGGACGGAGCCCTCGTAGCGGATGTTCGTCTTCGTTGACAGTGTGATGGTAGTGCCCTGTGCACCAGACATGAGCAGACGCGAATTGAGAGATGGACGACAGGGCGCACCGTCAACCCAGAGAGCTGCGCGAGAACGCGATCGTGCGGGGCATCCTTGGGAGCAGGTGTGGGGGCGGGGGAAGCGATGCCGTTGGGGTGGCCTAGAGGTGGAAAGGCGCCTGGGCTGGCAGGCGGTACACCGTTGGGGAGGCGTGCGTTGGCTGCGCCGGGGGAGAATGTGGTGACGCGCGTGCGGTGCCCCATGCAGGTGCACGGCTGGATGCGTTGAACATGCGGACAGGTCAGCGGAAGACGCGCCCGTTGGACGGGGAAACAGACCGAGAGGCGGGTTCTGGCATGCCCTTGCGCGAGGGCTTAGGTTGTCTGGCGGTCGTAGCCATTAGAGAGACGAAGACAGAAATGGGAGGAAAATGGCGCTAGAGAAACGGAAAAAGAGAGGAGAGAAGCGTTGAAGTGCAGAGGCCGGAAGACAGATAACAACACGGTCGCCAGGAGAAGCGAGCGGCGACAACAGACCGGTGCTGCTGAGAATAGAGGATGCTCGTGAGGGGGCGTCGGGGCAGGGGGAATGTCGGCGGGGAGAGGAAGAGTGTTTGGCTCGAGGAAGTCGAGAGTGAGGGAGACGGACACTGTGCTGGGCGATATTCTTCCAATTTCATGAAGCTTCAGAGCTTCCACCCTGGGACCCCGGCACACCTGTCTATCACATCCTCCATCACATCCCCGCCGCTCCCTGCCCTGCCCTGCTCTCTTGGCCAGCCTGACCACCCAGCGCAGATGCATCGTCTTCCCCGCAAAGACGCCGTTTGTACGGCCGTCGCTCTTTCTCTGCGCACAAAGAAGTGTGGTAACGACGGCGCGGCAGTGGTCCGTGCTCGCGCGTCCCGGGGTCCCGCCACGTGTTGCCGTTCGAGGCTCACGTCGCTGCGCTGTTTCCTCCGCGAAGCGCTCATGCCGCATTGTGGCACTGTACTCTTCCAGTGTTCCAGCAAGGCATCATCTCTCACAGCTGCTCGAAACATATAGTTCATCACAATCAATAACTTAACCATTGCTCAGATCAGCCGCAGGACTTCCTCGAAGAAACGGACGCCAAATACTCGTCCTCATTCTCTGTCTAAATTCCATGTCTCTGTCAGCGCTCCTAAGGGAAGTTGTGTTCCAGTAAGTCCCCGGTCCTTTTAATTTGATGTAAACGGGCCAAGTCCGTGAGGATGATGTATCGTTCACCATGGGGCCCACGGATAAGGACAACCATTCCTTATTCGACATCGACTGAGAGTTCGGCCTCAACACAGGTGCGTCGGTAAGTCACTGTCATCAGCCATCCCATTGAATGTATCCTCACCGGCACGCAGGCATACCGAAGTGAGCCCTCCGAATTTATCAACTGAGCATGATTCAATGCTGTCGTCATATCAACGCCCCACCTTCGCCGACGCGCAGTGCGAAGCCAGACGAACCGATGCCTGCGCAGAAAGGAGAAGAAGTGCCCTCCTTAGCAGAAGCGACCATCCCTATCCGCTAAATAGCATTCCGTTCCGCGCTTTCAAATCCCGTGCATCTCTGGTCCACTCACCTCCACGCATGGTGCAGAGGGCGCGACAGCACCGAGGACAGTATTATCTGGACGTCGCGAATCCAAGCTGACCCGTCCAGCGCCAGCTGTTGGCCGACTCACTAGAACCACCACCACCAGCGCCGTCCCACGGTCCGCCGATACAGCAATAGCCCCTCTTTCTCCCGCGCACACACCTGGGAACATCTCCCCCTTGCAGAACACCACAGTGTTCTGACCGTGCAGATCCGCGGCGAGAGGCTGATACCATACACAGCTCGGATGTACAATCCTTCGTCACGCTTGCACCTTCACCTGCATCTATCAGATTGTGTCCTGTTTCAAAGTTCGCCGTAGGGTCTGTTCCTGGCCGTGCTAAATCCACACACAAGCCCGCATCGCCCTGCCTTCCGTTTTGTACTTTGGATTCGCACCCAGCCTCACGCTCAAGTCCAGTCGGCGTGCACGGGCGCACAAGAGCATATCTAGAACTGACGCACGCAAGTCTATTGAGCTGTACTGTACTTGCCTGCCCGTAGAGGCATTATGTACGTCGTGCAACCCGTGCCTGCGGCCGGGCGTCCACCAATCCGGCTACTTACTTGCTCTCCTTCGCGAGTCCGGTAAGCACACCCTGCTCGAGCGTCATTTCCCACAGCTCCACCTTCGCACGTTCTGCCGCGGCCACGAGCGCCTTGCGCAATATCCGTGCGCGAGCAAGCAGCTGTGCGCGGGCTTCCTTCGCCGTCGGCTCCTTTGCCGGCTGTGCATTCGCCGCGAGAGCTCCCTGGGCGGAGGAACCAATCGTAGGAATAGACACATGTGGAGCAAATGGAGTTGGTTGCGTCGGCGAGCCGAAAGTAACATATGAGCTCTGGTTTTGGAACGATGGTGTAGGCGGTATTTGAGCCTGAGCCTGAAGAGAATCACGGGGTGTCGTCAGTGTCGACGGCCCACTTTGGGAGTGGTACGCAGGAAAGATGCTCTGTACATTTTGGGTCGGAGCAGGACTCTGTGAAGGAGACTGCACGGTGAGGTCCATGGGCATCATCGCTGAGCCGGTTACTGGGGACGCTGTCGCATTCGAAGACATCTGACTTTGAGGGATGCATGCTTGTGCTTCACCGTGTGACCCCACGCCAGCAGAAGATTCCCCACCCACGCCTGCGTCGAATGCGTCCAAGTCAACCCCAAGGGAACGCATTATCCTCTCAAACGACGCACCTTGCTCGTTTTGCCATGCCTCTACTACAGTACTTCCGACATCCAACTCGTTCAATGACCATGCCAAATCTGGCGTCGAGGGGTCTGGAAGAGAACTAGTCGATGGAAATGGGGAAACAATGAGCCCGGGCGTCGATGCCGTATCTACCCCTGTCCACCCGCCGATATCAGGGCTTAGACTGGAGTTAAGACCTGTGGCAAAAGTCGACGGGAAATTTAGAGGCCGAGCAGCGGATGAAGATGCTGTGGTGGATCCCAACAAGACTGGGTCGATCAAGAAATCAGGTATCGTGTTTGCGGTGGAATGTACACGTGGGACAGGAGCAGCAACGGCAGCAGAGCTTGAGGTGGAAGGCGAAGTAGATGCGAAAGTATGGTCATCATTCGAGAACGGCGCACTGACTGAGGAGGTATCTGGATCACCAGGCGGACATGCACTGAGGAGAGAAAGCCAATTATCGAAGTAGGGCATTATGTCATCAGAAGACATCGGGAGCGACGAAGTGTCAGATGTGCTGGGTGGAGGATATGTGGCGGGGGAAGCGGGCATAGACTGATTTGACGCAGCGACAATTGATGCCATCAGCTCATCGAAGGGCATCGCAGACTGAGATGCGGCATCTGTGGCAGGAAGACCTTCACCGGGAGATTGTTGAAATGCACTGGGATTGTCGTTGGGGGCTGGAGTGGTCGTACCTGGCCCCAGACTTGGAGTTGGCGGCGGAGACGGCGAAGGAGACATCGCAAGAACTTGGCCCGGTTCCAACCCGTACAGCAGTGTCTCCGGCCTGTAGTGACGATGGACTTTCGCCCCATGTTCATGATCCCAATCCCTCCGTCTCCTGCGCTCTTGCTCCTGCAGGAACCCTTGCAAAGACGCCTTTTTCGCCGCGCTCTGCACCACTCCAAGAAGATCTGCCAAAAGCCGACGTGCGCGTTCCTGCTCCCAAGTTGTACGGTACTCTGTGGGGCCTTGTCCGGCCTGAAAAGGGTATGGCACATCCCAATCGGCTGCGCCAGCAGGTACGGAAGATAGCTTCCTACGCTTGAGCGGTGGACCCTGTGACGTGGACGTTCGCTCCCAACCCGTGCGCCCTGGGTGGTGTGGCGGTGCCGCTGGCGGAAGCGCAGCTCCAGGCACCAAAAGACGGAGGAGAGACTCCACGACGGGAAAGATATTTTTCTGTCGCACGAGCGCTGCAAGAATGTCCTTGCTCGATGGAACTGGGAGCTGTCCAGGGTTGATCGCAGCAAACTGCGGGCGGCGCCCTGGTGCAAGCGACGGGGGTTGGGCGTAAGTCCCAGAGGCAATAGCTTCTTCGACAACTATAGGGTTCTCTGCGCTAGAGCCTCGTGAACGTCGAGAGGCAGGGAGTTGTGCAGGGTTGACACCTCCGATGAGACCTGCAAGACCTAGAAGAGCCTGCTGATTTCGTAAAAAGTTGGGTGGCAAGGGCTCGTCTGGCAATGGAAGCTCGATTGGCGGCGACCGAGGAGTCGGCGAAGAGGAAGATGTGGATATGGACTTCTCCTTTGCCTTCCTCTTCCGTGGAGCTGGAGCACGGATAGCACTGGGCCCCGGAATCGATGGGCGCGAAGATGATGGCGGCCATGTCGTTTGGAAAGAATGCGACGGAGTTGCCCACGATAGTGCTGGCTGTGGCGCAATACTCACCGGCGGCAGTACTGGCGGATGGACTGGCAGTTCAGCGACAAGATGGGAACCAGGAAGTGCAAGGGTCCCCACGTTTTGTGCAGAACCGACACCGCTAGGAAACGCTAGCAGTGGCGGCGTCGGTGACCTACCTCTAGTAGGGGACGAAGGAGGAGAGCCAAACAGCGAGTCGGAATCTGCACCCGCATCGATATCATCACGCGATGCATTTTCGGATTGCATAGTACTTTCTACGGGCATGAGTGGACGTTGAGACATATGTAGAGTGATGAAAATACCTCGTCGAAACGTCGTCTTTAAGACAACGAGCGTATTGCAGATGTCAATATCTTGTGGAATGACCAGGGCTACGAGAACATAGGCTACGGCACATATCTGTCAGCAAGCTATACACTCGAGAAGGTAAGTTGCATGCACCTCATGAGATCCCCGAGAGAGTAGGATGAGGATTGGGGGTCAAGATGGATGTAGGGAGTAGAGAAAAAACCTGCGAGGAAATAAGTGAGGTTCAAGATGACATAAGCGCCCTTACCCGAGGAGGACGTTCATCGGCTAATAGGCGCCCATCGAGGCCAGATCGCCGGGTTCAAATGTCTTCTTGGAAATAAATCGGCCTCATACGAGGAGCTCGAGGTCAAGTTATTCAATTATGCAAGCCAAAGTGCATATGTGCTACAGATATCATTACACGGTCCGGTAGAGTATATACCATTAGTTACTGTAAACAATCTGAAAGAGCTTTTCCACAACTTCCCCCTGTTCGTCTCGGTCGTTCATTGCCACCAGGTTCATGTTTTCCGCCAATGGTATCCCTCTGCACACCAACCGCACGTCCGTGCCTTCCAAGACCTGCACCAGCTTCCCCTTGGACACTGTTCGCACCTCAATAAATCCCGCGGAAAAGAGCAGAAGATACTCTCCCATCTGAACATACGCAGTCGCCTTAGATTCCCATCGGATGTACGCGGATGAACGATTTGACACGCCGAGTCTGTCGATGTAGCAGCCAAGTTCTAGGAAAGGCTTTCAGGGACGGCAACACTGGTGGCACAGACAACATAATCGTACCTTCGTACACGACCATAATATACTTGTCCCACCCCACGAGGCCCAATGGCCTTGTTGCGGCGCAACGACTCTCGAGTATCAGTGACGGTGTCGGGTTCATTGTTCCAATTCGGGACTTTGGAAGCGTCCACAAATTTGGGGTGGCTGCTGCACTGAGTTAAGATTATGATTGGGAAGTAGTCCTGTACAAATTATACGGCAGGAAGCGTACTTCGTCGGGTCCACGATATATATGCCCTTGCTATAGCAAATTCCGATAATACCATTGAACGTACACAACTCATGCACGTCTCTTGGGATATTGATTGGCTAGTAGGGGTTATGGCTCAGCATGCTGCTTGTAAGTCGTCTAGAAACCGTAGATATAGTCTCACTTCACCGAATAAACGGAATGATGGACTCATACGCGTCCCGGAGGTTTGGTTATGCATCTTCCCACTCTGTCTGCTGTCTTTGTTTTGCACAACTGACAGCAAGCGGAGAGTGATACGCAACCGGTCCTTACATACGTATGCAACTGAAATCAGAATGTCGGGAGGATGTTGGAGATGTTAACAAACAATTACGCACTCATCATCCTCCTTCCACTGGCAATGTACATAGCATGGAACAACGTCACTTCGCTGTCCTCCGGTGAGATCCACTCCACTGACGTGGACAGATCTGCGTAGGCTCTGCTTTGCACAACATGGACAATGAGATCAAGTGAATATGCAACAAGACCACCATCCGCATGTACAATTAACTTGTCGTAATCGGGAAGCGCTACGATGTTCCGAGGACTGTATAAAGGGATGACGAATTCTTCTTGGAACCCTACTTGAGAATATACGTCACACGGGGAAGTGTAAATTCCAAAGAAGTGCATACATACCTGACTCCATGTACTGATAGATGTACACACCCGAGAGACGCCCAGTAGCAATATAGTGCTTTCCGCCATATGCTGTCATTCTCTTCGAGGAGGCTGAATAAAAATAGAATAGAAAATATGACGTACAGAAGGGCGCCGCACATGTCATATTGCTAGACACTTGTTTGCCTGATGGATCGGTGAATTCCTCCCCAGCGAGCAAACCAAATATCTATTGCCAACGTGGATTACGGTTACATGGCGCATTGCATGGGACAGTGAAACACTCGCCATGTTCGTTTCCTGGCGTGCCTTGAAATCACTCAAGGCACCTTTGATAGCAGTCACCCATTCGTCGCGTTTGTCTGCGCTTTTTGCATAAAGTTTGTAACGAGTCTTCGGTGCAGATGCATGGTATATAGTGAACGGGTACATTCCGAGTCTGTTGTCGGACGGAGGGAGCTGATTTCTGCTCCAGGCCGGATCCTCTTCCATACTTTCAGCATCCTGATCTTCTGGTGGAATCGGCGACCGACTAAAGCAGTTGAACAATTTCAATGCTCCCATTAGCCTACTGCTCTCGCTTCGTATTCCCCATGTGTCTGGTCCTTCGGAGAACGACGTTATACGGAGGTACTGTAAAGGGATTGGCTGCGCGGTAGGCAGATAAGCGAGAAGCCAGAGGTTTTTATTAGACATAAACTGACGCGGGACATGATGCAGTTGGTTGTCGGGTCGTTGGGATATGTTTGGTGTTTGAGCATTAGAACTGTCGACGAAGCTTCAGCGTTAGGCACTGAGAAGTGTCAATTAAAGTGAACGCACAATAGTTGTCCAGCAATGCTACGTATAGCCCGGCATCCTTGTAGCCAGAGGAGGACCGGTACCGCCGAAGAAGGTCGCCCTCGTAGACCAGTGTCCGTCTTTCATCAAACCAGTCCATATGCTACCAATGGGCAGATTGATTAATCCGCAGAATAGCAGCGCTACAATGATCTCACCAAAATTTCCCCTTCATAATACGCTGGCACACTCTTGTAGAGGTTCCAAAAAATCTCCTCGCTTTTCGCAATCTCCACGGCCTGGTTTGCATGTGTCATAAAACCTTCAAGAATATTCGTAATAAACGGAATTGTCGCGCGGTCAGGATGGCCTGGCCCTGTCTCCTTTAGAGGACGGTCCAAGAGCAATTTCAAGCGGGAAAGGCGATTGAAGGGGCGAATTAGGAATGTTGTGAAGTTGCGCTTCTGGGTACGTGGATCAAGGAGCGCCTTTTCAATAAAGTCGTGATATCGAGGGTTCTCTTTATATTCGTCGCGATGGCACTTTTCAGCAGAGTGATAATTCAGGATGTATGCCTCATATTCAGGTAAGAGCTGCGTGCTTGCTGTAGACAGAACATATGTGAATATTTTACGCAGTCGGTCGTAAAACAGAGGTTGAGCTCACTATCCAGAATAATGTCTGCAATACTTTGTATGCAAGGATGTTCCTTTCGCTGACGGGCATAGAGCGCATTCAGCAAGCGCTGATGGTGTACATGAATCTCATCAAGGTTGAAGAACACCGTGGTAATGAAGCCACGCAAACGCTCGGACGGTATGATTGACATCTTATAGAGCGGGAAAACGAAGATCTACGAAACGAGTCAGGGTAATCCAGCATAGCCCGAAAGTTCTTGAATGACCTCTTTTGTCAGCTCGAGGTCGCGGACATAATCTTTTTCGCTTTTGATGATCTCGAAAAGCGCGGATTGCCTCTGGATTTCCTTGTTGGGTAACGTTTCGCGCACTCCTTGAGGGACGAGTATGTGCCACTGTTCCTCTTCCTCAGGAAGTTCCCCGGCTTGGAAGCGACGCAACGGCTCAGGCCTGCAAACCAGCGGGGCATTAAACTACTGTCACTCTGAGAAGTGATACACGAGATAAAACGTACAACTGGTCTCCTGTTGATGTGGCATTCTTTGGAACACGCTGCTGCTTCGATGAACTAGAACTAGAACCCGCGGAGGACGAATTACTACCGGGAGGCCCAAGACGAAATCTCTTCGGCGGATTCCTGAAACTGAAAATGATGCTAGGAACGGCATCCCGTACATGCGGAGTGGAATAGCGCCTGTCTGCCCAGATATTTGATGGAGATCGTGGCAACTGAGGGAGGCATCCATATTAGTGTTGGATGATGTTATGCGGTAAATATAGCAGCAAGGGTCGTCGGGATTCATTTGAACTGCTTCCCCCAGCTCACCTGATGCTCAGGCGCAGCCATGTCCATGTCTAGAACACCACTATCACGGCGGATGGGTGATATTGCTCTCCGTAATAAACTGGGGCCGTTTCGAGGACGAAAGAAGGGTAACGCGAAGGCGAAACTGGCAAGCGTAGGGGAGTGGCACGAAGGGGTCGCAGCAGACACAAATCGCGTCCGACAAGACTGGTACTACTACTAGTAGTCTTGAAAATGCCACCCGGACCCGGAGCGCACTCCGGATCCGGCGGCATAATGCGATATATTCCCATCCAGTTCCGTCAGAGATTATCTGAGAGGACACGCAGCTCGACACTCCCTACGTGACTCCGAGTCCTGGGAGGACTAGTCCAAAGGTGAGAAGCGCGCGTCCAAACACGGACCCATACCTCCAAGCACCATATGCGTCGGGGCTAAACTGGGAATACATGAGGTGATGCCAGCAGATAAACGGGCATACATGAGCTTGACATGAGGCCTTCAGGAGTCCGACGTGGGCCAATCCATCATGCATCAAGCCCAGGACACTTGATGCATCCTTATTCGCGCAGATACTGTAAGCAGCGGGCAGAAATCGTTACAAGCTGTTGCATGCTCAGCGAGGATCCATCCTAGAAGAAGAGCACAGAGATCTGAGAAACAGACTTCAATGAGATGAGAACCGGCACCTTCCGGTAGATTATGAGGCGCCCAATCGACTGGCACGTGCACGTACGAACTAGACATGCACCAAGAAGCCCTTCTACCGAGATACATTCGACAAGTATGCGTACCATTAGTACAGATAGGTATAATCTACTACTAGACGCAGAAAATAAGTTAAGTTCGTCCGACCCGCCGCCCGCATCGCCGCTCCGTCAGCTCACGATGTTGTCAAACTCGTCCCACAGCGCAGGCACCGACGCCGCAAGCGGCGTCGCGAGCTCCGCCGTCTCCACCAGCTCCATGAGCTGGTCCGCAACCGCGCCGCGCTCGTCGCGGCCCTTCATCGCCACGAGCGTCGTCTTGTCCATCGGGAGCAGCCCCGCATACACGAGCCGCACGTCCGCGCCCTCGAGTACCTGCACGAGCTTCCCCGTGTGCACCGTGCGCACCTCGATGAACTCGGCGAGAACAGCAGCAGGTGCTCCCCGCGGTGCACGTACGCACTCGCCTTCGACTCCCACCGGAGATACCCCGACGAGCGGCTCGGCACGCCGTGCTTGTCGATGTAGCAGCCGAGTTCTGGCACCGCGGTGAGCCTGAGTGGCGGCGCGCTGCACGGCACGAAGACACGCACCGTCGTATATGACCAGGATCTCATCACCTTGGCATCGCACGAGGCCCAGGGGCTTCGTCGACGCACACCGCGTCTTCAGCGTGTGCATCGGCGGATTGGACTCTGCCCCGGTGAACTTCGGGATGATCGTCGGGTTCGCATACGACACTGCAAGACTGCACGCCACAATTCGCGCCTCAGCGCGGTTCCGTCTGACGTTGCGGCAGCACTCACTTGGTCGGATCCGCCATGTAGAGGCCTTTGTCGGTGGAGATGGCGACCATGCGGTGCAACGCGGCGACGTCATACGTGTCCTTCGGCAGAGACAGCGGCTGCGGCCCAGATGCTCGTGAGCAACACGCACGCATCGCCAGAACAGCACACCGAGCGCACCTCTCCGAACGAGCGAAATGAGAGGCCCGTGGGCGCGCCCGCCGAGCTGCGCCGCAGGTGCGCGTTCTTATCCACGGGCTGCACCACCTCCAACGCGTGTAGGTTCACCTGCATGAAGCTCTTCGCGGCGTACAAGACTGGTAGACGGGTGTCAGCGTCCAAACGCGCACTACATGCACGCACGCACTCATCGTCCGGCTCCCGATCCGCCCCGCGCGGAAGAACAGCACGGTGCTGTCCTGGCCCGCGATGCGTTCGAGGGTCGCCTCGAGGTGTTGCGCAGACGCCTGGCCCTGCACGAAGCGTGCGATGAGGTCGAGCGAGTACGAGACGAGGCCGACGTCCGCGAGGATGAGCAGCTTGTTGAATTCTTGGAGTGCGACGATGCTCGTCGGGTTTGCGACGCCGAGCACCTTGTAAAACTCTAGAGCCGAGGTGGCGGAAGACGTCATTCTCAGGTGCATCCAGAGATCAGGAGATGGCGCATACCCGCCTCGCCACGCTGCAGGAGATACATGCCAGAGGGACAGCCCACTGCAATATAATTCTTGCCCCCGCTGGCTGTATGGCTACTGTCAATCTGAACAGATGCGAGGAACGAGGAGATGTGACGTACATAATGGCGCTGCACAGGTGATCTTTCCCGTGAATTGCGCATTGGGCATACTGCCGATGCTTGGATACTTGAAGAAGACTTCGTTGATGACGTGCGGCGCGAACCACTATACGCAGAGCGTCTCATATCAAGCAGTAGTCGTAGACGAGCAAAGGAGATCAGACAGACCATATTTGTCTCCTGTCGTACAGTCCGCACACCCAGTGCATCGACAAGCACGTCATGCCACTTGCTGCGCTCATCCTCTTTCGCTGCATATAGCGTGTATCGTCGCGTCATCTTCGCTGATGCATGGTACACAGTGAAGGGGTACATCGAGCGATAGCGCGTGCGCAGCATCTCCCTGATTCCACCCTCCTCGCCTTTCTCCTTTCGATTTTCTAGAGGACCCGAGAACGTAGCAAGGCGGAGGTATTCGAGGGGGATCGGCTGCAGTATTGCACGTGAGCGTGAGTGCGGAGCACTCTATAACAGTTGCATATGTATACTGACCCGCGATACGATGGAATGCTTGACGATGCCGCCAGAATGCGTCTCCGGCTTGAGCAGAAGCACTGCGCACACACTTGCAGCGTGAGTGGATCAGCAGCAAGTGCACAGTGCAGACATACAGTAGTTGTCCAGCAGCGCAACGTGCAGGTCGGCCCAATTGTACCCATCTCGGCGCGGTACCGGCGCGCGAGCGGGCTTGAATGCACGAGCGTCCTGCTCTCGTCATACAGGTCCATGTCCTGGCGGCGGAATCAGCACGCGAGCGACAGCGGAGGAGTTTCTGCGCACCATGATCTCACCCTTCTGATACACCAGGCTCTCACACAGATTCCAGAATTGACCTTGCTCTCCGCAGCGGCAATCCCCGGCTGTGTGCTCTTGATGAAGTCACTGAGGATGCCGAGGGTCAGTGGAAGTGTCTCCATGTCGGGATGGTCGGACTCTGTCTTCTTTAGCGCGGCCTCGAGCAAGAGGTTGAGACGTGGTAGGCGGACGACGGGTCGGAACAAGAATGTATCAGGTCGCGTTTCCGGATGCGGGGGTCGAGTGAGCATTGCTGGATGAAGTACTGGTACTTCGTGTTACGTTTGAGCTCTGCACGGTGACACCGTTCTGCGAGGGGGTAGTGTTTGATGTACTCCTCGTAGTCGGTGCGGAACAAGAAGCTTGCTGTGGACAGAGGTGAATGTGTGCGAGGAGATGAGACGGGACGGAACAGGACGACGCTTACTGTCGAGGATAATATCTGCTATGCTCTGTATAAGGGGATGCTGGTCGCGTTGGCGTTCGAACAAGGCACCCAGCATCCGCTGGTGGTGTGCAAGGATCTGGTCGAGGTTGAAGAAGACCTCAGAGATGAAGGCGTGTAAACGCTGTTTCGGCACCGGCGACGTATTGACGAGTGGATCGACGAAGACCTGCACGGCAGGTCAGAGCTGGCCAAAACGTGAATACACCGCACTGACCTCCCGGATGAGCTCCAGGTCATGTACATAGTCCTTTTCGCTTTTGATGATCTCGAACAGCACTGATTGTCTCTGCACCTCCTTCTCATCGAGAACTTCGCGCGCCTCGGCGGGGACAAGGCGGTACCAGTCTTCATCGTTCTCAGGCAGCTCTCCGGCTTGGAAGCGACGAAGACCCTCTTCAGACTCGAGTCTGCAAAGTAGCGAACGATACTCGGTGAATGATGGCACTACATGTGATGGCGAAAACTGCATACGTCTGACTGGATAGCTCATCCGAGAGGACTCGAGGGGCAAGCTAGACCGAAAGGGTTGAACATCCGTGGAGTACAACGAAGATATGAACACACACGTCTGGACTGCTCTCAGTAGACACGAATGACGGCGGCCTGGACTCTCCGCGGAGAATACCAGGACTGACATCAAGCTCGCTCTTTGTATTGCGATGGGTCGGTGACGGGTTGGGTCGGAGAGTAGAGCGCTGCGAGGCAGATCGGTAGAGCTGGGGCTCTGGGAACGTAAAGGTGGTTGCGTCGGGATGATAGACACTTGTGGCTCGGCTTGGAGGACGACTTGGTAGATCGAGGCTAATATTGGGGGCTTCTGAAGCCGGAGGGGATGTGTAAATGGTGGCGGAACGTTGGTCTGCCCAGATGTTGAGTGGATCTTGCGGGGCAGGCGATTGAAACATATAAGAGGACCAGGAGGAACGCGGAGAGGTATTCACAGGAGGAGCAGCGCCCGGAGGGATGGAAACGTGAGGGTGTGGACGATGAGCCATTGCTCACCCGTGGCTAATAACACAAGGAGTGGCTTAGAATGTATTCCATGCACCGCGACTAACTTGAAGACAATTTCTGCGGCAGACGAGCGTTGCACAGACGAACAGAGCAGGGCGATGCCTATTTACACGCAAAGAGAACTCGGAGACTTGTCAGGAGATGGATATCGAAAGCAGCAAGCCTAGGAAGGGGGGAAACGGAGCTGTGGCGACTCGGTCTGGAAGACTCGGAGCAATTACCGCGCCTCTCGTGTGGAGGATCGCAGCACGTGGATATGCGCGTCGAAAGTACTTGCACATTCCGACAAGCACGCGTACTGTTCCAGACTCTCGAGACGATGCATACAGTCGTGGTCGCCAAACAGCCATGCCGCCGGGATCGTCGGGTCGATTCACTGCATTAGGGATTTGCGTCACCGTTTCCCTCTACTGACACCAAGCGTACATGCCGACCATACATTTATCGGCGACTGCTTCACGGAGCCACTGAAGCCGGAGGCTCCTTCCTACCTTGTACCGCTAGGAAATCGAACAATGAATTACGTATATCTGGGACGATTATGATGTTCAGAAGCCATACAGGAGTGTTTTGGACCCGATACTACCAGTCAAGAGTGATCGGCCTTGGACCCGTCCACTCCGCCATCATCACATCGGCAGAGACAGTGTCCATGTTGAACTCCACATCGTCCGACCAGGGTGGTATTTCACTGACCGACTGCAGATAGTCAATCGTCTTGCTCATCTGGGTCGGCGTGCGTATCAGCCTGCGAAAGTAGAGGACATTGCCTTCAGTTACAGCTACGAGAAAAACCGCCAGATACACGTACGTGCGATACGCAGCCCGATCCTCGCCGAACACGCTCAACGGTGGCAGGCCAGACGAAACGAGGGGTACAAGGGGTGCTCAATTCTCGTCGCTCACTCGTCGCTCACTCGCTGCTCACTTGCAGTGCTTGCCTAATCAAGCAGTGAATTGTAAGTCCGCTTGATGTTGCCTAATCGAGCCTCCCTGATCTCGATAACCTTCGACGCGTGCAATTCGAGTCAGAACACGTTCTCTCTGCCTCTCTCGCTCACGCAAATGCCACGGGTGCCCCTGTACCAGCTTCAAGCTGACATTATTGAATCTGCTGAGTCTACTTTTCTTCTTGCCGAGCTTCTTCAGGACAATATCTTCCGATTTGATGACGAGGAAGATGATATTGAGCACGAAGATGATGATGAAGACTGGAGAGCAGATGATAGAGCATTTTATGAGGCTCTACAGTTGTCTGCCATTGACTGGGCTGAATTTGCAGCCAGTTTGACAGGCACAGGAAGCCGAGGGAGCTACAATTCTTGGCCCAAGTGCCAAGAGTATTTTCGGATTGCTCTTCAGGCTCCCGATCGTTGGTTTCGCCATATGTTCCGGTGCGCTGTGAATTCCTGAACACTGATAAATTGTTCTAATTTTTTGTAGGGTCGGACGAGACACATTTGATCAGCTGGTTGCTATTTTGGCTTCCAATCTGATTTTTGTGTCAACAGGTCGCAAGCCGCAGCGTCATATCAAGTATCAGTTGGCCACATTTCTCGTTCGCTATGGACATCGTGGTACAGACACCATGGAGGTTGCACGTCAGATTGGGCTTGGACATGGGACCGCAACAAAGTATTGTCAACGTGTGTGTAGAGCAATCCGCGAGCTACGTTCGACATACTTGCGGTGGCCTGACGAGGCACGAAAGGAGGAGATTTCACAGGCAATTGAGGATGCTTCAGGCTTTCCAAAATGCCTGGGCTTCTGTGATGGGAGTCTCATTCGGTTCACAGAGGAGCCTGGACAGTTTGGCCATGTGTTTCGATCTCGAAAGAAATTCTTTGGTGTGAGTGTTTTCTTCTTTCTGGATTAAGAACTGATTGCATCAGTTGTTATCCAGACCAATATTCAAGCCACCGTTGATCACGAGCTCCGTTTCACTTCCTATGAACTTGGCTGGCCTGCCTCCGTACCAGACGTCAAAATCTTCAAACAGTCTCGCATCTGGATGCATCGCCATGAGCGCTTCGCCAGGGGGGAGTATCTGCTTATGGACAAAGGTGTGTGAAGGTCTTGAACAGAGTTGCCTCAGCTTATTCTATTATTGCTAGGATATCCATCGACACCATACACAGTTCGGCCATTTGACGAGAATGAGCTTCGACGTGTGCCACCTGAAGACAAAGCCCGTATGAAGAAGTTCAATCAGCGGCTGTCCTCCATGCGCATCCGGAATGAGCATGCATTTGGCAGGCTGAAGGGGTGTTTTCTTGGTTTGAAGGAGCTAGGTACCCATCGTAACACGCAGGATGCATACAAGGCTATCGAGGCATTGCTCATTCTCCATAACATCTGCATCCACCTTCAGGACAAGCCAGAGGATATTTGGGACTTTAACCCAGATGATGACATTGACGATGAACATGGTCCGGACACACATGACGAGGATATATCCCCCTACACAGATGAAGTGCCTGTTATCCCAGATTACGAGACGGAGGAGTGGTTAAAGAGGAAGGGGTTTGAAAAAAGGCTGCAGTTGTTAAACTATCTATTTCCCAATGATGCATAACCATATGGAATAATTATTCCAGAAGTCTAAACAAAACTTTCTCCGCTGCTGCCTTAAGATCAGCACTTGCATTGGGCATTTGTAAAATGTCCTTTGCTGCCTTCAAAGACATCTCCTTCTTCTCCAACTCCTCCTTGAGCTTTAGCTGCGCTTTCTCGAGCTCGAGATGCTCCTTCCGAGTTGATAGCAGGTCGCTATAATGCTGCCGGTCAGCATCAACCTTCTCCTTGAGGTACGCACCAAGACCCTCAACTGACTGCGATGCAGCCTGTCGAGAGCATTGAGCAGCCTTGTGCTTCGGTTCAGTCACCTGCGCACGAGGACTGGTGGAAGCTTTCGGCATCCGGGATTTTGCTCTGCTGTCACGGGCATCCTCGTCACCATCCGAGTTGTCAACCCGGTCGATCTCGTCACTCGACAGCGGAGCCTCAGAGTTGCGAGGAACCTCACGCTTGAACTTTGGACTGTCCTTGTAACTGTCTCAACTCAGCCTCCGAGTATACATCATATGCAGTTGTACAAGCTCACCGTGAGTCAAAGAGTTCCTTCCAATCATTTGCACACCATTCACCAACAACCTTAGCCGAGAGAGAGCCGATATTATGACCACCCCGCCGCGCAGCATCAATTCGCTCCTGGTTTACGAAATCACCATCCCCCGCACCACCCGTAAATGCTTCATACTCGAGGATCCAGCCGTAGGTCTTTAACGACCGGTCCCACTGGCTGCGCACTGCATTGTCACTGTGGCGGCCAGGGAAAAGCCGCTGTGCAACCTACAGTCATAGTGTTAGCAGGCAAAGAAAATTGGATACAGATGCTCACCTTTTTCCAGAGTTGGCCTGGATTCCGCTTCGACAACTCGAAGTTGTCATCATTCTCCGTGCCGAGGACAAAGTCGAAGAGAGCCGACCTCTCCGCAACTGTCCACCGATTGCCGAGCACATCGTCGTCCGACTCCAACTCAATCACAGCACTGCCATCACGATGACCAGTACGCACACGGCCATCATCCGCGCCCGTATCTGCCATGTTGCTCTCTGCTTTCACATGCCCATGATTCTGTGCCTTCCTGCCACCTCTCAATCTCTTCTCGATGTTCCCTGTTGTCGTCTGAGCACGCACGCGTTTGACACGAGATTTCTGCGTCGGGTTTGAATCCACGAACTTGATTTCCGGTTCATCATCCGCCTGTCGCTCGATGGGAACACCAGCGGGTGGAGGGGCTACATGATGGGGCGGGGGTGGCAAGACCTGGCCAGGCTGATGGGGATACCCGTGCGGCGCGTCGAACCCAACATTGTGGCCAGGCGGCGGGAAGTTGTAACCGGCGGGTGGTGGCATGTCATAACCGGGTGGGTGCCCCGGCGGAGGCGGCATGTCGTAACCGGGCGGGTGCCCCGGTGGAGGCGGCACGTTATACGCATGCGGGGGAATGCCCTGGTCGTGTGGAATGTAGCCCTGCGGCCCGGGGGCATTGTAGCCCTGCAGTGTGTCGCGTCCATGTACGTAGGTCTGGGGCAGCACGTAGATGTGAGCTGCGGGGGCATCAGAAGCCAGTTGGGGCGGCGCGTAGATGTGAGGCGCGGGGGCGTCGAAAGCGGGCACGCGATCATCGAGAGGGTGCAGCTCTTCAGAGGGAAGGTGCTGCCGGGGTGGATACAACTCCCGGTGGTCCTGTAGAGCAGCCTGAGGTTTCTGACACTGCGGATGAGCCAGCAGTAGTACAACAACGAGAATAGAACACTTACCACAGAACAAAGAAGTGGGTCAATGTTCTCCTCGTCATCGTCTCGGAGGTTGTCATCCGCGCGCGCTTCTCTACGCACGGGAACAATGTATCTGTGATGAGATGTGAGTGTTTTTCATCAGTAGCTGTCAGCCCAAACATACCTCATTGTCCCCGCGCGTTCGTTGTGTCTGGGTAGAAGTTGTTCTTGAGCCGCGACGAAGGCGTCAGCACCAGAGGAATGGTTGAAGATCTCATATCTCGGCATGCGCCGGCCTTTTGTCCTACTATGGTAAGCCACCAAGTGAGCGACGAGTGAGCGGCGAGTGAGCGACAAGAATTGAGCACCCCTACAGAGGTCAGGATCCGCGCAGTACCCATTGCCGTCCATGAAAGGATGTGTCGAGACAAGACTGTGTTGCAGCCGGGCAGCGACGGTAAATGGATTTGCGACTTGACCATCGGTGGCCTGGAACAGCTCAAAGACATCCTGCATCGACCGCAGGACTTGGTCGTGGTGATGGAAGACAATAGGATTCTGGCCGTTGATGAAGACAGCCTGGCGCCGCCATTCCTCCACTGGAATGGAATCGATGAGTGCGTGACGGATGTTCACTCGATATGCAGAGGCAATGATACAGCGGTGGATATAAAACACTACTTGGCCCCGGTTTTCCCTTGGACCTCCTTACACAGTTGTTCTTGCACACTACCATTGAGACTTGTCTTCAGAGATCCTGCCTCTCTGGTGCCTGAGGGCATAAACCCGTACCGGTGTACCATATTGCCAATATTTTATCGGCGCGGACTGGGTAAGCGTGGCCAGGACCAGAGCACAACGGATGTAGTTGACGGGGATTCGACACCTCGACCTCACGTAATCCCTAGCTAATTAGCCTGACGTACCCCATGGGTACGTCAGGCTAATTAGCTCCGAATGCCAATGTCCCGCACACTGCGAATAACTCCGCGGATACCTCTGGGAGGATACCTTTAAGTCAATAGATCAAATACTGTAGATAACACTTGTGATAACGCCCGTGCTTGCCCCCGATAACGACGCCGCCACGTCGGCAACTTCGCTTGCCGCCGGGAGGTTTGCACGTGCGCCGCTCAATGTGTGCCGACTCGCGCTCGTCGTCGTCGACAGCGAGCTCAATATCTCCCTTAATTATATGTCATAGAGCTCCGCTTTTTTTGCTATCCCATCATGTATGCTACTAGGTATTCTACAAGTCCACTGGTTCGCATTTTCAGCATGTACAGTCCCAGGGGATCAGTGTCCACCTCAGATGAAGGATGAGGGCTTAGCCACGAAAAAAGCGGTCATAAAATATATTAATAGTGTACCAATAACAGACAGGATGCATGGGGGTGAACATGAGGTTATGGAGGTCACGGAGGCAGGCACCAAGAGAGACTGAAGCCTCGCACCTCCCCTTCAAGTTTCAAGTTCCCCCAGACTCAGAATGAGCCCCTCTGCTCTCGGTCCTTCTCATCAACCCGGAAGCCTGCCCTCTCTCTCATCTGCTGATTATACTGTTGGAGATTCCAGTCAATAGCCGTAATGCCAGCTGGCGACTCCGACGCGCCGTCGGGAACACCGTGTTGGCCTGGTGGAACAATGTCCCGGCATAACATAAGCGACCTGAAGAAGAACTTGAACTCACCAGAGCATGTACTTCTGAGGCAAGCACGGCACTCGTTGTCGTTGTCGTTGTATTGTTGTCGGTGATTGAAGAGAACGAATGGCCCCACATGACAGTTGAATCAACTTCCAAATTTGGGTATGTCTTCCAGATCGGGAACTGTGGCTGAAGTCTCTGTATCTAACATTTTCACTGTACACAGCCTTTGTATGTCATTCAGGCATTCAGAATCAGTCCATGTCTGTATATATGTACATTGTATAATTTATATTAGCAATGCATTGAGTACTGGGAGCATAATATCCTCAGAACAATCAGATATCTTCGAAAGGCATAAAAAGCAATATGTTTCGACTTGGTACAGAGGCACAGATCTCCCCGAGGTCTTCTAAAGCTCTGGGTCATAAGTATAAATTCATATGAGTGTAAAGTATATACCATTAATGAGGCCTTGGATTCATACAGCTGACCAGGCAGCAAATTTGAACTTGAGAGGCAGCCGAGAGAGCGACTCGACGCGGGCAAACCACGCGTCCTCATTGGCTCTGCAATAGCTCGGGAGCCTCGGACACACCCCTGTGCTGTTCAGTCTCTCCGTAATGTCTCCTTTTTGTTCTCAAAAAATCTGAATTACACCACACAATCTATCTGAACTTATTCCGAGGTTTCGGAAGGCTTTTCTCTTATGCAAAGTCACCCGCAAGCTGTGGACGGAGGTGCCAGCCACAAGCTCGGGATTTCCCGAGCCGCCGCCGCCCACCGCCAGCTCACCGCCACCGTTACCTATCGTTAACGTCTTCGACAACGCGGACGTTCTGTCCGCGCTGGAACACCATCTGCACTATTATATTATACTCTTGTCAAACCTCTATGGTGAGTTGTGACCAAATTCCCATCCCCGCCTGCGCGCTATGCACACCACCAGCGCCCCACCATCAAACCCGAGCCTCAGCCCATTGCAAACACGCCCGCCTTGCTCCCATACGGTCCGTTCGAGCTCATTGCCCATGTCCACGCCCGCACACACCGGACAGCTGCACACGGCAACGAGGACGATGCTGTGTGGCTTGCGGAGCAAGAGCATCCCACCGGGTTGTCGAGCAGTGCCTCACCCAATACACTGTCTTCGTGAATTGGCTCATGGCATAGTACTACTAGGCTAGTCCACGATATTGTGTGAGTTCTGTGCTCAACCTGTTGGAGATCCTGTACATGTTGCTGCCTGCCTCCATGCCAGTGACCTCCATAACCTCATGTTCACCCCCATGCATCCTGTCTGTTATTGGTACACTATTAATATATTTTATGACCGCTTTTTTCGTGGCTAAGCCCTCATCCTTCATCTGAGGTGGACACTGATCCCCTGGGACTGTACATGCTGAAAATGCGAACCAGTGGACTTGTAGAATACCTAGTAGCATACATGATGGGATAGCAAAAAAAGCGGAGCTCTATGACATATAATTAAGGGAGATATTGAGCTCGCTGTCGACGACGACGAGCGCGAGTCGGCACACATTGAGCGGCGCACGTGCAAACCTCCCGGCGGCAAGCGAAGTTGCCGACGTGGCGGCGTCGTTATCGGGGGCAAGCACGGGCGTTATCACAAGTGTTATCTACAGTCATTGATCTATTGACTTAAAGGTATCCTCCCAGAGGTATCCGCGGAGTTATTCGCAGTGTGCGGGACATTGGCATTCGGAGCTAATTAGCCTGACGTACCCCATGGGTACGTCAGGCTAATTAGCTAGGGATTACGTGAGGTCGAGGTGGGATTCGATGTAAGAAATATCACTGACGCCGCATTCGGCAAGGTACTTGCCAAACCAGGAAATCATCGGCACCAAGCGTCGATCTCAGATCCACAAGATAGGCCATCCCTTCGCTCCGGCAGGCATAAGTAGCTAGGCCTAGGGCGTGTACTTGACAGATCGTTCTCACAGAATTCCCGGCGCAGTCTCGTACAGCAGTACTCAACATTGGTCTGCATCGCGCTCTGCCGCTGCCGAGCCATAAACTCAGCAGTACTTGTTGAGTACTACATAGTACTGTTGCCAGTGCGGCGTGAGACAACTTCCTGAACTCGAAAGCAAGCAGACGCACCCTGACCCGGGACGCTGAGATGGACGTAGAAAATCTTCCGGTCATTCGGGAAGCTGGTATGTCGCATTCACTCCATCGCAAGGGTCCTAGGGTTCAACGTTCAGTTTTGGGACAGGGTTGCTGGAGCGCTATTACATCGCTCGTCGCGTCCTCAACATGGATTCCTGCGTCATGGTGGCAGCAACCTATACATCCGATGCAGGTGTCCTTGACAAGCCAACTCTCCTTTTAGCTCTTGAGAAAGTCGTCCAAAGACATGGTGCTCTTGGCATGCAGATTTCCCGAGCAGACACCCGTCACCCGGTGTATGTACGCTTGCCAGAGATAGACCTAACAAAGACAGTCGTGTTCGCTAGGGATCAACCTCGTACCCTACAACAGGCCATGGAGGCACATCTACAGCGTACGTTCGAGTTAAACACCACGTCACCACTTTGGCGGGTAGAAGTCCTCGAGGACAACACTGTCATATTCGCATATCTCCACGCCATCGCCGATGGCCAGAGTGGTCGCGCTTTCCATCGCGCGCTGTTGGAGGCGTTGAATGAGTCGTCACAGCCCGAGGCAGCGCGTGCTGCTCCCGACATCGTATCGGTTCCGACGGACACAGTGCCCCTCCAGCCCGCCGAAGCCCTCACGGATCTGTCAGTATCGTTCTTGACAGCCTGCCGCGCCATCCTCGACCTCTTCATCCCCGACTCGTGGACAGCGCACGCCTCTGCCTGGACCGGGAACCCCGTCGCGAAGACCCCCACCCTCGCCACGCGCGTCCGCCTCCTCTCGCTCGCCCCGGACGAGACCGCGCGCATCCTCGCGCGCTGCAGGGCGCACAACGCGACCCTCACCGCGTTCCTGCACACCCTCGCCCTGCGCGTCCTCTCCGCACTCATCGCCGCGGACCCCGCGCTCGCGCACACGTACCGCACCGTCGCCTCCGCCATCCCCGTCTCGCTCCGCCGCTTCGCCGGCATCTCCGCAGACGAGTTCTGCAATGCGATCTCGGTCTACGAGTCGCTCCACCCGCTGCTCGCCCCCACAGACGCGGACGCGTTCCCCTGGGACGCCGCGGCGCGCTTCACGGTGGAGCTCCACGCAGGCCTCGCGCGGACACGCGAGCAAATGGGCCTGTTCAAGTTCCTCTTCGGGAACATCGAGGGCTGGGTCCGGGGCAAGATGGGGCGCAAGCGGGGCCACGGTGTCGAGCTTTCGAACGTGGGGCCGTTTCCCGGGCCCGCGGCGGCGGCTGCGGAGGCGACAGAGGCGGAGGCGTGGCACATTGCGGCGGTGCAGTTCGCGCAGCCGTGTCATGTCTTTGGCGCGGCGCTCATTATTGGGCTCGTCGGCACGCCGCTGGGGGGGTTGGGCATATCCGTTACGTGGGATGAGGATTCGGTGGATGCTGCTTTTGCCGAGGCGTTCGTGGAAGGCTTTAGGCAGGGGTTGCAGGACCACGCTGGGAAGCAGTAGGCTGAGAATCGACTTCAGCCACCTGGAGCGCTCCGTGGATGTCGCTACATGCATATAACCATTGCGTCCTTGTATGCCGGGCCGTAATGCATAATGTACAGTCTGTCTCGTGTGGACCAACTGCGGAGCCACCCAGTTTATGGACGTCGGGATGGGCGCCCCACAAGCTACTTGCCAAACCAGGAAATCGTCGGCACCGAGCATCAATCTCAGTTATGAGAGCGATGATTCAATGCAGAAAACACACAGCTGGTATAACGTATACATCTACACGCGTAGGAGCTACATTCGGCACACCAGTGCCGGCGCCGCGAACTCTGAACCTAGCTGACGGGTGCCAAGCAGCGGTCAGCGGACAGATTTTCATCTGCAGAGGTATGTCCATCAGACATAATCTTCTGGGAACGAATTCGCACTTACCGTTCCCCCACCACTGCGGGAACGCATGAGCGTTTCCTGCTGCCCCGAAGATGGCCTGCGCGGATAGCCGAGATGAGCGATGCTACCTGTACCAAGACTTGGAATACGCACGAAGTTCAGGATGAAGACGATCACCTGCGTCCCGCCGTCCAAAGCCGCAGCGACAATGTAACTACGGGCAACCCGAATCAACGACTGGCGGACGTGATGATTAGAGAGAAGACACGTACTTGTACTTCGTGAACCAACGCGGGTAGCGGGTCCGTACCCACCACTGGGAGAAGATCCCGAACGCCATGCTCGTGCTGGTTAAAGTACGTGTTCAGTGAATGTACCAAAACTGTACTGAACGGATATACACGCACTTCACTTGCGTATTCACTCCCACTGAAAGGACACACGAGTACTACGGCGGGCTACGTCAAACACGACACCCGAGCTCACAAAACCCAGCGCACCTGCAAGATGATCGAAGTGTTGAAGTTCTCAAAGCCGGCCTTAGGCCACAGTCGGTACTGGGGCATGCAAGTTATCGACACGAACGAAGTGATGTACTTGGCCAGCTCACCGCAATATAGAACGGTAGAGGGCAGGCAGCACCGATGACCAATGAAATAGGGACCATGTGGTAGATCCCATGCGGCCCGAACATCTGCGGTGCGAGAGCACCCCAGGAGATCGCATTGGCTGGAAATACGCCAGTTAGGATATTCGGCATCAAAGAGAGACGCAGGACAAACAGTTGTATGCCTGTGCGTTCTGGCCGGACCACAATCTTAACATCGACTTCAGTCATTCGCACACCACGCTACGATCTAGATGCACGTACCGAGTCCCTGCAATTGACAGAAGTGCTGCGTAGCCCTCGGAGGTCAACAGACTGACTCGCACCGGAGACGGAAGTACACACCTGGTCTATTCGCATTGATGATCGACAGCATCATCACGTCTGCATCCCTGCATCAGCACTCAGTCGATATGATGCATCGTCCGAACATACAGTTCAAGAGCGCGCCAACAACCGTGCCTGAGACGCCTTCAATATGGCATGCAAGAGACAATCAAAAAGGCGCTCACCGCCCATTTGGAAACAGAACGTCACCCGAGGGGCCAACTTAACGTACTGGCCAAGCTTGAGGTCCTGCAAGAACGCGATGCCTTGCTGCATCGGGTGCTGTCCGTAGAGCGCACCGTACATGTTCGCGACGGGACGCCCCGGCACCATGTACGCTGGAACGCAGCCTTAGCAACGCACATGGCGGAGAGATGGCGATCACGGTACTGACCGGTGATCATCTGGAAGAACCCGTTCCCCGAGGTAGTGAACTCCTGAAACCCGATCGTAGCGGCGAGTGTTGCGTAGAGCGCACAGAAGATGAAACCGATGAAGAGGAGCACCGTTAGGGCCCACCAAGGTAAGCCTGAGTCGCCAGTGTAATTGGCTGCGAAGACCCCTCGATTGGTTACAGAACGTGCGACATCGATATGCACTCACTTGCTTGCGCAATACCGTACGCCGCGAGGAGGACGAGAACGTACCACCAGCGCGGAATCGCTTTGTACGCCTTCATCTTCTCGTAGTGCTGTAAAGCCCTTAGGAATCAATACCGTACTTATTCCATGGCGATGCCTAGCGCCATGGCTTACCGCGTCATAAATTAGATACTGCTTGGTGTTCCAAGGATTGAGCGAAAGTACAAAGGGCTTCAGGTCGTTCCAATGGAAAAGCGCGACGTGCGTGACAACGGCACCAAGAGACAGATTGGATGTGATAAGGCTAAGAGCATTGGTGGCGGAGAAAAACGCAGGCTACGCGGATGACCACCGCATCAGTCATCGGGATGCGAGTCCCATGAATGTGGACACGTACGCCTAGTTCCGCATATTTGGTGGCGTCGAACTTTCCGTCGGTGAGCAGAGCGGTCTGATTGTACTGAGCCCCAGTCTCGTCCTGCATCGAGCCGAATCCCGGTATTCAGCTACCGCCCTGCACATATACGCGAAACACTCACAAAGATGGCCTGGCTCATGAAAGGGAAATCTTGCGCCCTCCACAGGTTGCCGTAGTACACCGCAGACATGAGAATATATGTGAATATGGTGCCAATATACTGGTTGATCTGGAGCCAGAGTGGACTCCATAGAGATCCGCTGGTGATCAGGTTCCAGTCGAAGCACCATGAGAGCAATCCCATGCCCTCGTTGTTGCTGGCACCACCGAATATGTTTCTTATGACAGCACTGTTGTTGTCAGCGAGGCAGAAGATCGAAACCCCGGTAAGGATAGGGAAGATCCCTATGGAGGGTTAAGAATCAGAAACCAAGTGAGAGAAGAATCGTAGGATACACACATTGTGGAATAATCTCCCAGACAAACATGAGGCCGAAAACCATCCAAAACAAACGAACACGTTTTGATGTCATCTGCCTATCATAGTGAAGAGCTTGGAATAGATTAGCTGTATAAACTGTGTCGCAGTAAAGACGTTACACTAGCAAATACGGATAAAGACGTTTGCAACGTACTATCCATAGGCCAGAAGCACTTCGTCGGCTTGACAAGGACATCTTGCAAAAGGCCTGCGTAACCATAGCCGATGAGTTGGGAGCCAATCAAAGTGAATATCGCAACCCCTGGATTCTGAGAAGGGGTCAGAGAAACCTTGCAGTCATGAAGTGAAATATGAACGCACCATCTTGTTGTTATAGTACACTGATTGTCAGGCAGAACATCAGCAACTCCATGCGCACTGGAATTGACATGACTCACATTCTTGTACAGAGATGACCTGAATCGCAACAGCGGAAGTTGCAGCCGTGGAAGACATGATGATGATCGCGACATGTTCTTTGACTGTTCCAGGCGTGAGTTGACCAGTCGACTGGTACGATTCACAACGCACTATTGAACGGGCCAGGATTGATCCACCGGAAGATGCCCTTCGATGGCAAGAGCATGTGCATGCCATTTCCGAACCAGTAAGACAAGATCAGGAGCAGCAAAGTAGACACGAGCAACGTCTGGGGCTTGAAGTAGTATATTTGTGCGAGAACGCTGCGACGTGGAATGAGGAATGCGGCTGGAGTTGGGGAACAAACGGACTCACGCTCCGAAGGACGAGAAGCCAAGGCCGAGGAAGACGCTGCGGAAGGTGACCGCCTGCAGCTCGGGGTCGTCGGCGGTGGACAAGACCTAATATGGCAACCCCGTCACGTCCAGATTAGGCCGACGGTGTGCAAGTTGCGCGCGCACCTTGATCGCAACCTCGTAAGCCTCTTCTACCCGGTATTCTTCCTCTGTAGCCTCGTCTGCCGCAATGCGCTCCTCCAATGCATCGACCTCCCTTGTCCTTTCTTTGTTTGCACGCTCTTCGACATCACTGGTACTATCGCTGCCCAGCGCCCCCTTGTCTAGTGTGCTGGCCTCCAATGACTGCTCATCGTTAGCGAGCTTCTCGTTGTCGGGCTTGAGAAGGTCCACAGTGGTGTTGGCCATCCTGGCAAAGGGGAATGCTTCGATTTGAACCGGCGGAGGTGCTGGCCCATATATACGTGACACGCGCGCATCAATGGCACGAACGCCCATCTGTCGACGTCCACCTGGTCATCGACGCTTCTGACAAATTGACCCGGTCGTTACACAACAAACACAGTCTTCTTTCGCGTCTCTGCGTGGCTTGTTCCACTCACGAGCACCTGTAAAGCCTAGCTCACAGTCTATTCACACGCCGATGTCCCCGTCCGACATCCACAGGTCGCCTGGGGCATCTGCAGAAGTTGTCTTTCCATGTGGGATACGATCAAGCTCCACACCCTAGAACAAGCGCGGTGAGGAGTCAATACAATATGAAGCATGCGTGCTATCTATGTAGTTGGCACCGGATTCTTACTGAAGGTGTGCTCTGGGTCAATCTTGCGTATGCCCTTACTCGGCGTCTAGTCTGGTATCTTGTTTCACCTCCTCATGACATGTCCACAAATACCGAAAGGTCTCTTCAAATACTCAAGCCGCGTGACTGCCTGCAGACGCTCACCCTCGAGACGGTTTAATCCCGTCTTCTCAGAGCTTTTCTCGGCAATTGCAATCTCGTTTGGGTTTGACCTAAGTACAGCAGAATTGAAGCGTGAGATGGAGAATGAATAGAGCTCAAGAGCGTACGTGTTGCAGGCTATCTTGATCGAGGCTGCAAGTATCATGGCTGCGGGCAGTGACGCCGCCCACCGCATGTTCGTTCACACCCGTTTCGACGTCCTCATGCTGCACAATACAATTCGCTAACGACATTCGCTAGGAATCCACCCATACTTTACCTCTGCAAGAGCGCCATGACAAGCTCCGTTCCGCCCACCATGGCGCAACATATGTTTCGATTTGTTCTCACCTGCACCTTTCCAGTAGTCACGCCACCTCTGCTTCGTACGCCTGTCTCTATCCCTGCACTTGCCGGAGCAATGTAAGTTGCAAATTACAGTGGCTGCCAGTCCGTATCAATGTAGTATGCTCCAGCTAAATCTCCAGATAAATCTTCACAGCGAATTTACTTCCGTACAAGTGGTATACTTCTGACGTTACATCCAATCACAGCGCACCAATAACATTTACAATTTGAGTCCAATATTGATATGAATGACCTTCACCCTTGTGTAGCTGCGACAGCCCCAATTAGCATGAGGAAAGGCTGCAGATTCGAGCAAGAGACGCACTTTTCGAGGGCATACTCGCCCAAGTCCTTACCGATGCCTGACTGCTTGTATCCGCCGAATGGAAGACTGATCTCGCACTGGTTCGCGCAGTTGATCTAAGTTTGACACAAAGCAAATAAGCATCACGTTGATCTCAGATTATTGTTGAAACCCACCCAGGTGATGCCAGCCTCGAGATTGTGCACACAGCGCAGCGCTTTGTCGATGTCCTTGGTGAACACACCACCGGCAAGGCCGTACGTAGTGTCATTTGCCATGCCCATGACCTCTGTTCCACCGTGGCGCATCCGCATCAGGCACAATCACGCGAACACACTCAGGGGAAGAATACGCACCCTCCTCGGTCTCGAATCTCAGGACGCACGCAACTGGCCCGAAGATCTCCTCCTGGACGATTTTCATGCTCTGCGTGCACTCCGTGAAGATTGTCGGCTCGATAAAGTAGCCTTTCTTCCCGATCTGCTTTCCGCCGAGGTGCAGTGCCGCGCCCTGTTCCTTGCCGGAGTCGATGTAGCCCATAACGCGCTACAGCACGGGCCGCAAGACATCCGATAAACACATAGAAACTACACCGGAACGCAGACACCGACCTGGAACTGGTTCTTCGAAATCTGCGGACCCTGGACAGTGGAGGGATCGAATGGGTCGCCGACAGTGATTTTCAGCGCCTCCTGGGTAAAGCGCTCGAGGAACTCGTCGTAGATTCCTGCTTGGACGAATATCCGCGAGCCAGCCGAGCAATTCTGTCCATGGTTGAAGCTTCAGGCGCAAATATAATGAGCTGCCCAAGCAGTTTGAGACAAAGAGACCACGTACAATATGCCGAAGGAAGCCCACTTGACCGCCTGGTCCAAATCCGAGGCATCGTCAAACACGATGGTGGGACTCTTTCCGCCGAGCTCGAGCGTGACGGGCTTGAGGTTGCTCTTGGCGGCAGCCTCCATGATCTTGCGCCCAGTGAGGGTGCTGCCGGTAAATGCAATCTTGCCAATGATGAGGTTCTCGCTGATTGCCTGTCCGACGGTGTAGCCGTATCCATTGACAATATTGATAACACCAGGAGGAAAGCCGGCCTGCGATACAAGAGTGCAGAAGAGGAGGGCAGAGAGCGGGGTCAGCTCAGAGGGTTTGAGGATGACGGTGTTGCCCGTGGCTAACGCAGGTGCGATTTTGAGGGTAAGTGAGAACACTGCAGCATGTCAGAATCTCGTTATTTATGATGCAAGTAGAATGAGGTTACTTGGGACATTCCAAGGGATAATTTGCCCCTGTGGAATCAGTGCATCAATTAAAAATAGGCGCATGTTCGCAGGTATGATACGCACAACTACACCGATTGGTTCGTGGCGAGTGTAAGTCACCTTTGTCTCGTTCGTCTGTGTGCGAGTCAGTTGCATCATCAACCTGGAGAAACCAACAACATACTTCGATGACTTTACCAGCAACCTTGCCTGCCCAGCCGGCATAATACCTGAGCACAGCAATACCACCAGAGCAGTCATTGTCATGAGCGGCCTTGAACGCCTTGCCTAGTACCATAAGTGTGAGCAAATGGTCTACCATTGTTGGCAAGTGTCTCAGATCACCATTTGCTAGCGCGTCGAGCGCCGCGAATTCGTCAAGGTGCTCCTCCATGAGATCGGCGAGCTTCCACAACATCTTTCCGCGCTCTGCGCCAGGGACCTTGAAGCCCCACGAAGACTTGAAAGCCTTCTGGGCAAGCTCCGCGGCAATGTCGACATCGGCCTTTGTCCCGGCGGCGATAGACGTGATGACATCTCCAGTGGCTACAGGTGGACTGCATTCAGTGCATACACAATTCGAGGCACATTGAAGAACATACACGGGTTCACGACGCTAAGCGTACACACAACGCGATGAGTACGAGGTCGAGGAGAGGCCGGGACGGTGTACTCACTCGATGGTGCCCTTCTCGACGGGATCGACGAATTCACCATTGATGTACAGCCCGAGAGGGACTGTAATCGTGCCCTTGTAGGCTGGAGTGTCAAACTGGTGAGTGAACGTAGACGGCATGTTTCAGAAGGGAGTGGCACAACAAAGAAAGCGGGAGACTTACCTTCTTATATGCCGTCCCACCGCCACTGAGACAGTCATCCGATTTCGCATGATAAGGTATATACTAGCTGATAGGCACAGTGCTTGCTCTCCTATCCCAGTCCTATTTTTGCGAAAGGAAGTCCAGCAACCTGTGAATCTTGATAAAGATTACACTGGTTCGAGAGAGCTAGAGGTCGATCACGCCCAGATTTACCAGTCCGTCGGTAAGGCTTAAGGCGAGCAACCAAAGGTGTATCAGACGCAGTATTGACAACCACTAGATTTTGGACTCACCTCGAGCGAAGTACTTGGTGGGAACCTGGCGGGGAACTGCAGCTACTTCAAGTGGGGAGTGGCAACCTGTGCCAGGTTTGAACTCCGCATGGGAGGTGGCGCAAATGATGGGGTTACTATATCCGGCACTGGACGCTCAATTAGCGCTCATCCGCGATGGTTATATTCGTACAGCTCGGTACAATAACTGTAGCTCTTACTTTGAGTGAGGAAAAATGAAAAGGATCTCTATGGAAGTATTATTTCTGGAATGGATTTATCAATTTCATACAACAGGTGCTATATTCCCCACTGAACACCGGGCCAAGCTTGGTTAAACGAATTCTATTCCAAAGATATCATTAAGCATGGTACAAACAAATGAATGCCAGGTTTGAAATTTTATTTGACATGTTTCCTGTGAAGAATTCCGCTCAACGGATGTCAGAGGCTTATGAGCGCTTACACGACCTGATCAGGCCAACGCGCCCAACACATCGCGTCGGGCGGCGGAACACAGCGATGCGGCGGTCTGAGTGGGCGGGAATGGCTCTGTTGATGTTGTCACATATCATAAAGTTGAACAGAATTTGAAATATGCTCATGGTTCGTGCGAGTCACCCTGTATTCCTCTGGACCATCGTTCAAAGTGTTCGTGTGGCAAGATTACTACTTCGGGTTGAGTTTACAGATGTGATCAGAATTACATAAGCGGACACTTTCCCAACCGCGGTTGCCCCTCCCCACTTCAAGAACGTCGAATCATGTTTAGCCCACATCATGTGATATATGTTTCCTGAGACATTCCAAATCGGGCGTGAATGATCTCAAGCTCAGACTCTACAGCGTCAAGGAAATCGTCTGCACAAATGCACGACAAGAACTACCCACTGGAGTCGGAGGCGTTTGCGATGCTCAGAGTCGGACATCTGCGCACACATGTTCATGGCAAGACACAACAATAAAAGAATCCAGAAAGGAGCCGCAGGGCGGCCGGGCGAGGAATGCGAATAAGTAAACGGGAGTAAGCGAGTCCGTCCCCGCGTACACAAAGCAAGCGGTGGTACGAATAAATGCTACTTATTTTACTGTACGCGAAATGCAACAACGCAGCGTCCGAGTCCGAATCCGAATGTCACAAGTATCCGTACAGCCCGGCGAGGGGTATATGCGTAGTGATGTCCGTTAACTCCCCTCGCAAGGGGGGCCGTGATGAAGGGGTACGATAGATCAATCAATGTGGCAGTTGGGGATGGTGAGGGGCTTCATCGTTTTGCTGCGCGGCGTATGTACATCAGTACATTTCGAACACACAAGGAAGATCATTGCTTACTTGGCATAGTACAAGCCCCAAGAGCCCTGCAAAGCGACGAGTCAATACTATGTAGCAGCGGAGAATAAAAGTGGCAAACCTCAACACCACCGAATTGAAGCGCCTGGATCACAGTCAGCATACTCGATTCACAAAAGATGTCAAAAGTTTCGCTATCAGCTTACCTGCCAAGTCTCATCCATGTACTGCAAGAGGGACAATGAGAATCTTAGCAAGGCCAATAGCACAAGGACGTACCTCAAAGAAGAAATAGCCTGTCCCGTTCGTGTTAGATTGGCACACGTATGTGTCCAGGAATATCTGCAAGTAAAGTGAGCGGGCCTGCACAGCAACACTATTTCAGGCATACCTGGAAGTTCGCGATCGATGCGTTCGACGGGCCGTTGCTTTCATTCTGGATGTTGGTCGAGCTCTGCAGGTCATAACAATCACGCTCAGCACCTTTACGGGCAGGCCACATGCAAGGGGCATATACGCACTGATGGCCAACCGGTCTCGCCGATGTAGAACGCGGGCTTGTTCGAGACTGCCTGGGCGGCCTGCACGTTGTTGTCTTGGAAGAACTCGTACGTCCAACCCGCAGACTCCTCCGCGGACACGTTCGCGAACCACGGGTGCACGTTCGACATCTGTATATATCCCGAAACATATCAGTACATCTGTTCTGGCGATAGGACGACAACGTACCGCATAGTCGACGCTTTGCAGAACCTCAGTGTTGAAGTACGCGCCTGCATCGGCAGTACCGACAGGAAGATTGACGCCCATACTCGAGAGCTGTTGGCGCGTGTCAGTGATGTTCGAGATGAGCATCTGCGCGCCCTGGTTGCCGACCGCGCCGTTAGGGTCGTTGCCGCCGTTATAGTCACCGAGGTAGCTGTGGCGTGCCGCGTCAGACAGGCGCTTGTGTTGAGACGCTTAATACAAGAAGGGGCTTACTCGAGGATGAACTCGTTCCCGACGCTGATACCAAGGATGTGGTCCGTGCCGTAGGTCTTCACGGCGTCCAAGACGAGGTCGCGTTGCTCGAGGTACGCCGTCGCGTTGGTGGGGACGTTGTAGATAGCGAGATACACGCTCATGTTCACCTTCGTCTGTTTGATCGCCTCGAGCTACATCACATTGAAGAAATTTCGACACCAGTCCAGATACGATAGTGAAGCACGAGTGCCTACCACGAGAGCAGACTGGTTGCAGTCAGCGCCATACAAGTGAATCCGCTGCAGCGACTATTAGACGTTGCACATAATGGGAGGGCGGATGAACATACCGAAGTGAGCTGTGAGATGAGCTGCAAGGACTCTGTCAATTTCGGCGCCAAAATGCGGGATCAGGCACGCACCTGAATGTCCTCGATGACATCCTCTGCGCCCGACATATGAGCACAGCACAGGTGGAGAATCGGAGAGCTCACCGAGTGAATTCCCACAGTCCGGTAACTGTGAGTTGCTCGGGGTGTAGGCCATCCCGTAGAACGAATGGAACAAGTTCGGGTCCAGCGCGAATGAGCTGGGGTCGTTCGAGCTTGACTTGCCGCTCTTCGACGTGGCCGCCGACGAGGAGTGTCTGGTGAGGCCGATGCCAACTCCGACACCAGCACCGATGAGGATGAGGAGAGTAACAATCGAGCCGACAACCTGCGGGGGTCCATTTGGTGGTGCGAGACACGGGCAGAAGAAAAATACTTGCAATGCATTTTGACTTGCGAGAGCCCGCCTGCTGCTTCTCAAGCCATTGACTGCTGCTGTACTCTTGGTTGGAGTACGGCGCGTCCATGTTACTATATGCATGGGCGTGAGGCATGGCTGCTGCGGAATCAACCGGGGCGAGGTTTTGTGAGGAGGCGTAAGGATCGTAGGGGCCGGAGAGGCGGTGGGAGGGCTGCGCGGCAGACGAGACAGTGATAGAACAAGAATGAGGAGGACAGGAAGGGCTTAGGCGATCAAGAAGATATAAGACTTGTTGGGAACGGACGTACGGTTGGCGACTCGGCTGCGAATGGACTTCTTAGATCTGGGTTTGAATCCACACCCGCACTCGCGTACGCATATCTCGACATTCCGGTGTAACTTGTACCTGGGGAGATCTTCAGGAATAATTTGGATTTATGTACGCGCGCCTTCGCTGTCCTCAACGGCGTCCACGAAGATGAAGGCAGGTTACAGCCGCCAGGCACTCGTGTTCGCCTGTACACAAATAGAACTGCTGCGCGCGGCCGTGGCGTGCGGGTCCGGGCACGGTCGCGTGTGCATCTGGTACCTCTCAACCAACCATCTGATGCTATTGGAGCTGGCCTCAGAACTCTCATAGGGCCGCAATTATAGTCCGCTGCATATCAGCGTCCTATGTACGGTATGATTGTTCGCGAGCAGGCGAACGTACAGAACAGAATATGAACACATCGTCGACGTCAGCAAAAATAGTACTGAAGCCATCAGCACGACTACTGAAACAGGGAGGTAGCATGGGGATGGTATATATACTCGAATAGCAACAACAATATAAAATGACACAACACGCCTCCCATTAACTATACACCCAACTCCGGCCGAGGCCCGATGCCAACGAATCCTCCAGTGGATAGCAATTCCACTAGCCAGCAGGGGTGTCGCTCGTAGCCGGCCGTTTGGACGGCGTCTGCATCGACCCGCGCTTCTGCTTCTTGAGCAGCTTTGCATGCCGCTCGTCGTCCGACGCAGCGGGGACCTCACCCCGGCGCGCCTTTGACGGCAGTGTCCGGCTGCGCGTCACGCCCGCGCCCTCCGAGCGCAACGGGGGACTCTCCTGCACCGGTGACAGATTAATGGCGTCCAGCGGTGGCTTCTCTGGATATATGCACTTAGGCTATGAGTGATGTACCGACTGCGACCGAGCTCGTGGCACTCACCCGCGGAGCGCTCTGTCGTCGTCCGCCGCCGCGTGATCCGTCGTGGCACAGCATCCTTGTTCACCAGCTTCCAACCCCCGGGCTGCTCCTCGTCGCTGCTCGGGATTACGTCGACCGGGTCTGCAGACATCTCCAGCGTCGTGCCGTCTGATGGCCGTCTGGTTGGGGGTGCGGGAATATCGAGGATGAACCAGTCCTGGTGCGCGATGAGAAACTCGAGCACATCCTGGCTAAGCTGGTGTTCCTGTGGCGAAAGTTCGTGACTTGGATGGGCGATTAGCGCGGGGCGGAAGATCACGGCCAGGTCTGCGCAGGCGTCAGTGCATACGCCGGTGGATTCGCCCAAGTTAACGTACTCTTCGGAGTCATAAGATTCTTCTCACACTTGCGCGCGAAGACAGAGAGCAAGTCGAGCACGTACAGCAGCAGATACTGATTTGCGCGAGGCATAGACCGTATCAGCCGCTTGTATGTCATGACGATTTCATCCTGGTTATACGGCTTCTTTGCTGAACTGGACTGATGAGAAAATTACGGTGAACAGAACGGGGCGGCTCACCGAGGGCATCGCGGAACTGGAACAGAGTCAGCGTTATCGAGAGGGAAGGCGTCCACGGACTCACATAATGGTACATATCGTGGGGTATCACAGATTCCTGTTGACTTATCAGAAGAGGAGGGTGCAGCGCGGGAGGCGACGCACAGGCATTTGTGTCAGGTATCGTCGGAACACGCTTGCGACGTCGTGAGTAGTGTAGTGCTCCTTTTTCCAATCAAGGTTTTTGCCATACTGCACGAACATGAGTGTAGTCGGATGGTAGATGCATGATCAACGCACTCTTGGAGGGGCTTCGAACTGTGCTTGGAGCTCGCGCATCCGCTTGTTCGATCCATTCACGCGGAACGTCCCTTCCACCTCCGTCGCTACACAGTGTCAGCCAGTCCAGGTCCACGACGGAGCGTGAACACAAGCGTACCGTTCTCTTTAAGATAGAGTCCACTGGGACCAGTCAATAACGCCACGAGCGCAGCATAACATCGTGTGCACGTACCACTTGGCGACGACGACAGGGATATAACCCCACACATAGAGCTCGCCGTTCGCATTGGCGGTAGAGATCTGCACGCTCGCGTACTTGAGGCTCTCCTTGAGCGGCTTGGCGAAGACGACGTTCTGCCCTGCTGCAAACCGCTGAGCACCGGACGGTATGTCCGCTTCGGAACGCTGCATGTACTCGCCTTGCTTCTCCTCGGCCTCCTTTTTCGCTCGTTGGGCGAATGTGAAGTGATGCCACCAGGTCTTAAGGCCAGCCTTGGTGGGCGGGACGATCTCGTGCGGGGGGGAGGTAGAAGATGTCATAGGGGTAGGGTGCTGCTGAGACGGAGACGGAGTAAGGTTACCGGACGGACGAGAGAAGGAGCGGGAGGGGAGAGGGGTGTTGTCGACGGTGTTGGATCGGCGGCGCTGGCCCCTCGGAAGGAGCCCCAAGAGCGGTCGTCGGCGGCGCGAGGCCAGCGTGCCACAGCCTGAGATCGGGTCCACCACCCGTGCGCGACGTTGGAACAGCAGAAGGAAGTACTATCCTCACAATTGGGCCGCGGATTATTCGAATTTATTGGAGGCGATTCTCGGGCGGGACGGCGTACGTATCGAATTGATGCAGGTACTCTCAGTCTCAACCCCCCGCTGCGCCTCCACCCAGACACGTTCGGTGAAATCACTCCATCCCCTGCCTGCTCGCCAGTGACTCACGTACATACTGCCCTCTATCTGCACGCTATCCAGTCTCTATCGCCGTTCTCAGCTGCGTCCAAACTTTCCGTCGCACCGGCTCCGATGAGGGCATAGACGATTCTCACCCCAAAATTGACATCGTGTTTTGGCGGGATCTCGCTGCCACGTCGCGTGGATCTGGCTATGCCAAGCTTGCAAGCAACAATCTCATCGTTATGATGGGCCACCGCGCCGCCGCAGTGTGCTGTGCTCGCAAGAGCTGCGCTTGATTCAGATGATATCCGCCACAGTTAGCATTTCAGGTCAGGCAACTGTAGGCCTTCGCCAGGGAGATCAAGGACAGAGAATCGACATCGCAAGTCCACGTATACATGATGTACATGGCTCCCAATAATAGTGACAATGCAATGTCTTCGTATTCCGAGGCATCGCAGTCGCTCTCCCAGGTTCGTTTGCCGAGAACATCGCGGAGTGAAACATCTACTGCGCATGCCGAGTCCCGGGCTCGTGATGGCCTAAATCGTAGCGAATCCTGTTCTTCCAAAATCGGTGATCCTCGATGTCTGGATGCGGACGTCGAAATATCCCGTCCACCTACCTGGATATCACTTTCACGAAATCCCAAGAGATGCAGGGCGCCGGAGGGATTTCACATATCGGGTCCCAGTCAAACTGATGCCAAAGTCAGGAACAATTGTGGGTTCATCGGAATGCTCGTACTCACATTCGCAAAATCAGCTATGACATAACATGCGAACATGTACCTTCACCTCGTGATCCCTCGCCGTCACAAACTCTGACCGCACGTTCAGAAAGGTACGGTATCAGCCAACAGCTGGTCATCGCCGTCGAGTCCGAGTCTGCTGCCTGCATACTCGGTATGTTTCGCTGGCTGTCTGTCTGTCTCCAAATAGCACTGCCGGAGCATGTCCTTCCGTTTTGGTGGAGCACGAATCGGGTGCGACGGCATCGGATAGCTTGCAAGACGTAGAACCAAATGCTATACCACTACCAGAAAGAAGACGGGAAAGGATGGGCGAAAACAGCTTGATGTAAGTCGTGCCTCTGTTCTCAACGCCACCTACTCGCAAATTGACTCGCGGAATTGAGAGTTTCAGAATTTTGAGGCGTACCTATGACTGGATATGTCGATGCTTATGAGTGAGCTATTGCTCACCTGTCCGCGACCTGGGAGCCACAATCCGCATTTAGAACGAAGCGCACGTTGCAGGTGACACGGGCTCTCGAGTTTCCTTTCACAGCGCCTAAGAATACATACCTCCCATGCGCACGAAGTGACGTTGGCTGGAGTGGGTAACGGGTGAGCTCGGTAAACGACACATACTTTGACAGAAGCTCCAAAGACGATACCTTATAATGAGACGCAGACTGAGAGGATTCCCCAGCACCTGCGGACATGACAACCCAATCGACAAACCCGAAAGACTTCACAGTCGCAATCGTTGGTGGCGGAATATGTGGATTGACATGTGCCATTGCTCTGACGCAAATCGGTGTCTCTGTGCAGATATATGAGGCTGCGGTGAGCTATTTCCGTGCCGGAAATGATCCCGTCTAACGGAATGATCAGCACAAGTTCGAGGAGATCGGAGCCGGCATCACCCTTGGTATGTCATTTTTATAGATTATTACGAGTTTGCAAGATTGACATGAGGGGCGGTTGGCGACAAGGTCCGAATGCGTTGAAATTGTTAAGGTCGATCGGAGCGTTGGACGCAGTGCTTGAAAAAGCTGTAGAAACGGGTCCGAATTCGAAACCCATACTGTTCGTGTCGGGGATGGAAGGACACGAAGTGATCTACGACGTGAGTGTTGTCAGCTATGTGGATGGCAGCACCCCGACGAGTTACTAGTATGGTCTTTATTCCGAGGAATTAAGCCTGAATATCCATCGGTGAGCTATATTTTGCTTCTTGGCAGACAGGGGAATGGTCGACATACTCATATTGCCGCCATGTTCAGCGCCGCTGTGCTTGACGCCCTGATCCACCAAGTAGATCCGAAGATCACGCACTTCAAGAAGCGCTGCACATCGGTTTCCGTCTCCCCGACTGATCCCTCACGCACAGTCATTCACTTCGCAGACGGGACGAATATGACGCAAATGTCGTCATCGGCGCAGACGGGATCAAGAGTGCTGTCCGTAGCGCGGTCACCCAAGATGGGGTAGACAGGGTGGCGTTCAGCAATACTGTCGCATACCGTGGCCTCATACCTCGTGAGAGGTCAAAGCGCTCGGAATGAAGATAGACCTCACCAAACGCTCATACTGTATCATGGGAAAGGACAGGAGTGAGCACATATGGACCACTGCTCACGTCTTTACTAAGGAAGGGATAGCACCTCATAACATATCCAGTTCTCAAGAGTGATGTCGAGGTGGTAAGCATACAACATATTTTGCAGATTTACGCCTCACCTTATTCAGATTAACCTTGTGGCATTTGCTACAAACCACGACATACCCGTGGGATCGGTGTCAGTCCCTGCCAAAGACTCGTGGGTGACCACTGTCTCCGGAGCAGAGCTAGTGGAAGAATTTGGAGGTTGGGCCAACGACATAATCGCATTCCTGCGATGCGAGGACAAACCAAGCAAGTGGTTCATTCCTATCGTTCATCCGCCGTTGGAGAGCTACGTGAAGGGTTGCATTGCGTTGATCGGCGATGCTGTAAGTGTAAGATATCTTTTTTTCCGATCGGAGGTATTGACATTCGTCCTGGAAAGGCGCATGCGATGCTGCCACATCTAGGCGCAGGTGCGGGACAATGCATTGAAGATGCCTTCCTCCTCGCACATTTGCTGGGGCACCCGCAAACGACTGCGTCAAATGTCGAGGTCAGTCCGCGTTCAAAACCAAAGATGCGCGTACCTTACACAATGTTTCTCAGCATGTCCTGCAAACCTACGACCGAGTTCGTCGGCCTCGGGCACAGATGGTCTGGGAAGGAGCTAGATCGGCGGGAAGAGTATACGAGTTCCGTGGTCCCCACGGCAGTAACATGGAAGGCATACGCGAAGATTTGACAGGGCAGTGGAGTCCCGTCTGGGATCATAGCATGGACGAAGACATCCTGAAAGCCATCTCTTGGCTGAAGGACAGCGGGGTCTTCGTTGAATCCTCTTGATGGCTATTCAGCCACGATGTTACGGAACGTGGCCCATAGTCGCCGGGTACTGATATCGATATATAAGTAAGACGAGAATTTTGGATAAATCACAATACTGTTGGGTCTGTGTACATACCTGTCCTATAGCAGACTGTCTATGATCAGCACCGGAGGGATGTCTTCCTCAGCGTTGAACTTGTATTTCACGGTGACGGTCGACGAGCCCCTCGGCCATTTCCAGATCCCGGACGTCTACTTTAACGAAGTTATTATTATAACGGACCGACGCACCTATGTCGCCGACCATGTCTCTGAAGCACAATTGAGTGCCCTCCCAACTTCAAGTTGTATGTTCCCCGACAGTGGCTAGCCTATACGGAAACAATGCAGGGTCTGAATCCTTGGCCGACGCAACAGACCCACGTCAAGAGTACTAGTCAAAACCGCAAGTTTTGTCCAGGGTCTGAAATATGAAGGAACACACGACGGGGACATGTGCACCGTGCACATATGTATGTGGACACGGAAGAGCTGCGATGAAGAGGCCTAGGGTTTCACTGACGGGTCAGGATATATCGATATTCCAGCCGTGACATATTCGTCGAAGTTGACGGTCGAACGTCACGAATTGGAAACTTGACCTCTGGAGGTGCGTATGTGGATATATTTGTATCTCTTGATTGTGCCCCAAGCTCGGTGGTCAAGATCAAGCTGCTGACCATTCGGGTCGCTGTTCCCTCGATCGCGCCTCTCGCGGGAAAAGATTCAGATGGTTGGTGGTCTCTTAGCCGAGTAGGGAATGTCTCACTGGCCCTTGCGGTGGTTGCAACATCCTCCAGGTATTTTCTCGTCATAGCATTTGTTTGGCATTTGCACGCCTCAAGCATCTCATGACTTTAGGACGGGCCCGTCGAAGTCGGTCGGCAGTGATATCAGCTTGATACGTCTATATTGGTTGGCCCTGTGACCGTCCTCAGCCGACCTCAAATATCACTGCCCCTGGTCTGCATACCGGAAGCCAGCCATTCTTCCTTACTTTCTGTCAGTCTTGAAAAAACAAGTTCTATCCATGGAAGCTACTGTGACTCGTTTAGTTTCTCTCATTCGCATCTTGTCATTGCGCAACAGGCCCACCACTGCACTATTGGGCTCATCTGCCACGCTAGGTTTACTTACGCTCCTACTCTCGTTCATCTTCAGGAGACAGGAGGTAGTCACCCACCTCATAAGCGATGGCGCGTGCGTAGGCCGTCGTTTAAAAAGGGACGAAGGCGAGTACGACCCAAATGAGTATGACGTGGTCATCGTGGGAGGAGGTGATAGTTCATTGGTCTTTCACGAGACTGTAATTGATGTTGGGAGCCTTCTTCTGCAGGTACTGCTGGATGTGTTCTAGCAGCGAGGATTTCTGAGGATCCATCTATACGAGTGTTGCTTCTTGAAGCGGGAGAAAGGTACGCGATCCATCCACACTGATCACACCTAGATGACTACATTGACGGTCTCGATATTTCTAAGTTCTCAGAAGAAGAAGGCCGTGCAGGTTCCTATAATGTGCAACAAAGTCTTTCACACCAGGCACGACTATGATCTGTACACTGTTGCGCAAACCAGTGCAGGATCAAAGGCGAAATTCTGGCCCAGAGGTATCTCTACATTTGTCTGCGCTCGAGTCTTAATGTACTTATCACAGCTGTTTCTCACGACAGCGAAGCTCCTTGGCGGATGTATGTCACCTAGTTTATTTTCGCACACAGCGTACTGAAACACATGTTACACCAGGTTCCACGATTAATGCTATGATGTAATTTGAAATTATCAACTATCCTCCCTCTTACTTAGTCCGGTCAGCTTCCAACAGGGTGCACCTTCGGACTACGACGAGTGGGTCGTCTATCAAAAAGACCAGGAAGGCGCCTCTGGCTGGTCTTATCAGGAGCTTCACCCGTGTGTATTCTCGTTGACACAAAAGACCGGTCGGCTCACTCGGCGTTTCCAGATATTTCCTCAAGTTTGAAAACTTCCACCCTAGTAAGAGGGTCCCTACTGTCGATATATCTCGGCGTGGTTCCACAGGTCCCGTTAAAAGTGCGAGTTATTTATTACATACAATGACCTGAGTCGAGCCTACTTCTGCAGCTGGATTTTTCGGAAATGCCTCTCAGGGTTCGGTGAATTTCGTCGATGCTTGCGACAAGGTCGGCGTGCCTCGTGTTGCCGATGTCAATACAGCTGAAGGAACGCTAGGAGCTGCTCCAGTACGTCAGTATTTGTCACATCTTCATAAATCAAAGACCTCATAGCCATCTTCTTTCAGACAAGTAAATTATCTCACATCCCGTGGTATAAGTCAGAGACTGACCACTCTGAAAGTGACTTTCATTGATCCCCACGGCCATCGAGTGACCATGGAATCCGCATATCTCACCCCCAATGTACTCGCCAGACCTAATCTCAAGGTCGCGACAAAGGTTCAAGTTACTCGTATCCTCTTTGAAACGTCAGGGTCTGGCGGCGACGAAAGCCCGCGTGCTACAGGAGTGTTGTTTTCCGACAGGAAGGGCGAATCCTTTGAGGTGAAGGCCCGAAAGGAAGTCATCGTCTCGTACGTGACTATATACTTCCCATATTTTGAAAGACTAGAATTTCTACGTTGGTTTAGGGCGGGTGCAGTACATACACCCCAGGCGAGTTATGTTGCTTCACTCAACCAGATGCTTGAAGTTCTGATCACACTGCTGGCATAGATTCTGATGTTGTCTGGAGTGGGTCCCGCCACACATCTCGCAGAGCACGGCATATCAGTCATAGCGGATCTTCCTGGTGTCGGCTCTCACCTGATGGATCACCCTGTCGCCGATCTCCACTTCAAGGACAAGAGCGGAACGAGCCTCGCCGGTTTGAACAAGCCCAGCACAATTGCTGAGAGGCTTAGCCTTCTGAAAGCAGTATGGGACTATGAGGTGTTCGGTACAGGACCGTTGACTTGCAATGTAAGTCGGAACTCTTGTTCCTTAGGTCGTACGAGTAACAGTTGGATATAGGTCGCGGAAGCAGTCGCATTTATGCGCTCTGACGATCCTAAACTGTTTCCGCCCGACAGCTTCCCTCCCGCGCAAATACAAGACTTGACCTCGGGTCCAAATGGCCCAGATCTTGAATTGTTCTTCTCTCCTGCCGGCTGGACTGATCATGGCTATGGTCCGTTTCCTTCTGGCCCCCACATTACTATTCACGCAGTGTTACTGCGGTAAGCAATAACGTCATCTATCATCCCTTTGCTGCAAATCCTGAATGTCACATACATGCACAGCCCGAGTAGCACTGGTACCATCCGGCTACGATCATCTGACCCATCCGACAGTCCTATCATCGATCCAAGGTGCGTATTGCAAAGTATGGCTTCGCTCGCATCAAGGCTAACCTCGTTTGCAGGTACCTGTCATCGGAGAACGATCTAGCGGTACTAGTCCGTGGCGCACGCCTCATCTCACAGATTTCACGCACCGAACCGTTCGCGTCTATGCTGGACCCCACCGGTGATGACGACACATTCCTGAGCCACGGCCTGCACAAGCTGGATGACGCCGCAGTCGCGCAGCGCATCCGGGAGTGCTTGGAGACGCTCTACCATCCTGCGTGTACTGCGCGGATGGCGCCGCTCGAGGACGGGGGCGTCGTCGATCCGTTCCTCCGTGTACACGGAATCTCGAATCTCAGAGTAGTAGACGCGTCGATATTCCCCACCATCGTTTCAGGCCACACGGTATGTTTCATTGTCTATTTCATGTGATCCTGGTGTTCGCCGGTGTCTGATTGCAATCACCACCAGGCATCTCCTGTCATCGCAGTGGCCGAGAAAGCTGCGGACCTTGTCAAGATCGCTCTTCAGGCCAAGGAGTGAACCCTTCTCGGCCCGTGCGAATGTTAACTCTTGATGCTCAACAATTCCCTTGGAATGTTGTGTCAAGCTGGCTACATTCGTGATTCTCTGGGTGTTGTTTGGAGTATCTTATGCGCAACTTGAAATCATCTGGTGGCAGTCAGGCCCAACCGGAAGACGCGTTGACTATCTGGTAGGAGACTGATTGTACAAGTATACCTGTGTGCGTGCGTCTATTATGCTAGCTACCCGCGGATCACAACAAACTAGATATTTCAAGTTGGCTGTCTGAAAATGCTATCATATACATGCGTATTTGATAGCTGGCTAGGTGGGCATCGGTCGAAGGGCAGAACGATATCACACCTATCGTGGAACGATTCAGAAAAAAAAACTTGGGTGTTCGGACTCCGGATCCTTTCGTCTGAATCGATATCCATAACGGCACACTCGCATTTCGTCCCTGCACTAGGGTCCCGGTGAGAGGACAATTAAGTATAACATGATGTGAGGGGATCCGGACTACACAACACGCACATGTACAGGGGCTAATACATGTGGCGAGCGGCAGGCAGCAGACATTTGTAGACACGAGGACATGCATGTCGTGTCGTTCTCTACGCATATGGCAGTCACGGTTTTTGCCTTTCATGAATGGTGTGAATGGTGTGCTCTCGAAACACATAATTTGCTCTGGACTCCACAGTGCACTTTCAAGCATGGAGGATGCGAGTGTCTTCATGCGATTTAACATGCCGTCCTTGCAAAATATATTCGTCCCCACAATTCCTCGAACAGGACTACGCGTGAAGATAGATCGTGCCTATATTCGTTTCCGTGAGGTGTAGAATACACATTCATCCCGACAGTTGCGAATTGGGATCATTTGCACGTAAAGAATTTGCTGCTCGGTCTAGTTCATTAATGGATCAAGACCCACGGAACGGCACTCGTACCTTACACATTGATGTCTGCAACAACGTGCAGCGGGTCCTCCAAGACTTCTGCTGCACGACGGAAATGAGGCCTGCGATCTCGAAGGGTTCTAGCTCGCCTCCCCATCGTGTCCGTTCGACGGCTTTCCTTCAAAAGCATCGTCGCCGTATGTTGAACGCATACCTTGCATCCCACCCACCATGGCGAAGAGTTCACAACCCGAGAAGGCCAAGGGGCCTCCAGCAAAGGTCAAGACTGCCCCGAAAAGATTACTATTGCGTATGCACTTCCTAGCACGATTTCATAGCGTTGAATGGCTGACCTATTTGTTATTAGGGTTATGGGTCCTACAGGGTCGGGCAAGACAACGGTACGGGTTCTTGTTGCTTGTCAGCCGCGGTCCCTCAATGGTGTTGCTGTAGTTCATCAATCTGGCCAGCGGCTCCCAGCTGCGCGTCGGAACAGGTCTAGAGTCTAGCACGGAGGAAGTGCAGTTCTCGAAACCTTTCCCGCTAGACAAGCACACCGTCACCTTGGTCGACACGCCTGGATTTGATGACACGACGAAGAGCGACGCGGAGATCTTCAAACTTATTAGTGACCACTTGGCATCTGCGTGAGTCGCTCTACATCGCTGGTGTATTCGTGAGTGCAGGATTCGTTCTGACGAGTGTTCAGCTACAAGAAGAAGCGCTATCTGAGCGGTGTAATTTACCTTCACCGGATATCCGACAACAGGATGGGCGGAACGGCCATGCGCAATTTCCGGTTCTTCCGCCAGCTCTGCGGCGATGAGGCGCTCCCTAACACCCTCATCGTGACGAACATGTGGAATGAGATTGATGAGGACCTCGGCGCGGCACGCGAAGAGGAGCTCGGGACGAAAGACATCTTCTTCAAGCCCGCGCTTGACGCGGGCTCCGAGATGCGCCGTCATACGAATACCACCGAGTCTGCGCACAATGTTCTGCGAGCGCTCATTGACAAGCAGCCGAGGCCGCTGCAGATCCAACGCGAGATTGTGGACGAGCGGAAGCAGATTTACCAGACGGCTGCGGGGATTGTGCTCCTCGGGGAGCTGGCTGCGAAGGAACAGAAGCACCTTCAGGAGTTGCAAGAGCTGCAGGAAGAGATCGAGGAGGCTATCAGGGAGAAGAACCAGGAGGATCAGGAGGCGTTGGAAAAGGATCGATCGAAGGTCGACGAGAATGTGCAGAAGGTACGGGAGGAACAGAAGAAGGTTCGGGAGGCGCAGGTGTTGCGACAGCAGGCCAGTTTCTGGCAGCGCTTCCTCTCGAAGATCCACATGTTCAGGCCACACCCTCCCCTCACAGCAGTGTCAGTTTGAACTCTACTATCAGTTGTTCCTGTACGAGCGTACGTATGCTGTAGTCGATATGTTGCACTCTTTCGTTCCCGACTCCTGCACATATTAGGATCATTTAGTATGAGGCGCGAGTAGGACGAATTTGAGACTTACCATGCAAAGCTGGGAGGATGTTTGCGTAACTAGGAAACGCCTGAGTCAAACAAGTCCACAAGAGGAGGAGAGCATCGGGCGTCATATCGGACCTACGAGTGGCCTTGTGCGTGAATGTGCTGTGGAAAGACGCCCATCAGATGTTACACATATCATGGCGCATGTCTGAAGGGTGACTCAAATGATCATACTTGGGCAATGGAGCATAGCCTTACGTCGTAGGGCTTGAAAGGTCCCTGCCAATTCCCGGATATGATCCCATGGCTCCCAGAGCGGGATGTTCTTTGGATGAATGAGCGGAACGTGATGATCAGTGAGACTATATCCGGTCCATCTGTGCGGACCGTGTGCCTGTCGACTGTCCCAAGGGAGAAAGTGGTGGTGGCTAGCTGCCACGCACTACCATTCATCCCCGGCAGAACGCTCGCCCAGTTGTCCTGCCCAAATTTGTGACAGCGATGGGCAGGCGACACGCTGCGGGGCGGCTGGAGGTGGCTGACGCGCCGCCCGCCTATAAGGAGGCAGCGGATGTTACGTAACATTCCGGCTATGCCCGGTATGCCCTTGGAGTCGACGCGACGCGCTCTTACACACCCGCCGCGGTCCATCCGCGTCTCTCTCACACTCGTCCACAGCACCGAACGCGCCTCACTGTCCCCTCGTCCCCGCTTTTCTTCTCGCTCGCACGGCATCTGGCATCGCCGAGGAATACGCGCGAGACAGCCATGGCAACACCGTCGTCGTCTTCGACGACTCCCTCGCCTCAGTTGCGGTATTCCCAACCTGGCGCGTCCGGATCTTCCGCCACGACCGTGTCGAACGGTATGACCCCCAGCGATAGAGATGAGCGAGAAAGGGCCGTTCAGAAATTCCTTGCGAGAGCCGAAATCAGCAAGGTATGTGATCTTATGCTCTCATCAGTTGCGTCGGTTGGGGCGCCTCGCGCGTTAAGGGGGCGCTGGGCGATTTTTTGCTGCGAGCAGCGCGATGTTTCGACGTGGCGCACTCATATGCGCGTGGGGCATTGCGAGCCTGCCCGATCAGCAGTTGACAGGAGCACGTTTTGTATTCACCCAACGCGAACAGGGGTAGAATACTCAGGTCACGATACGAATCCCCTCGGTCGTGTTTCACAGCTTATTTTTGCTCGCGTCCAGCTTCCTTGACTTCCAGCTCGCGAGCCCTTTTTTGGCATCGTCCCTGCTCGCATATAAATCGTGGAAAACTCGTCCCACGGCAGTAAGGGCACTGCTTTAATTTCACCCACTGTGGTCAAGTGAAGCATATGCTGCTGTTGTATTCCATGCTCTTCACATCATACGCGAGTCCACAGCCTTTTTACATTTCTCTCCTATGGACCGCGTACGTTTGTTCAGTGACTGCATCACGGTTGGCCGAGCAAAATTCATAGCATTCGTTTCGACCGTGGTATCTTCCAGGTTTATAGCCTGCCACACGTGCTCCTCCACAGCTCATATTTCACGGATTTTATGTTCGCGTTATCCGAATCCTTGAGGCAGTACTGACGTTTTTTGTCTGTTCCGTCTTTCGCAGCTTACCCGTGGGTTACGAACTCGTCTTTCGTACGCCACATTCAAGGCTATGCATAACCTGTCACACAACTCGCTCCCCGATCTCGAGGCACAGGCTCCGGACGATGCCCCGCATGCCCGATCCACAACATTACGAGCCAATAATTACTACAATAATCCTGCCACACAAGGGAATAGTGCCATGACTCCGAATACTCCTTCCAGAGGTGCCACGCGTAAGGGTTCTATGGCGCCGCCACCACCTGTGACCGCGTCTGCAGCGCAGAGCCTGTTCTCTTCCATTTTGGCGCCGCCACCCGCTAAGCGCGCACGGACCATCCACAATCCTAATGACCCGCCTGTCCCGGCGCCGTTGAAAGGCAAGACACCTTCGCCAGCACCGCGCAGATCCACGAAATCATCTCGTGCCACAGATGCGCCACAGACCAAATCGAAGAGTCGGCGGGGCGCCAAAGACAAGGAGGGCCGGGCCGAGGAGAAGGGCAAAGGACGACAGCCTGCTGTCTCGCATTCCGAAGAGAACGCCGTTGAAATGGACATGAAGGCTGCTGCCACTCTCACCTCCCTTCTCCTGCAATCTCGCCCTTCCATCTCCGCGGGCGCTTCTTCACCCCGTTCGAGCATATCTGCTGGCTCCGACACAGGATCGACGCAATCGTACTCTCACTTTGCACAAAGCTCCACAAGGACTGTCACTGCTGCCACGACTGCGGAATTGTCGTATTCGAGACCTGTTGCTCGTCCCAGCACCCCACCCCCATCATCTTCAGCCGACAATACTCGAAGGCATGGTCTTCCACAGCCCAGCAGCATGCGTGTTGAGGGCAATACTACGCCTACGACTCAGGGGGGTCCTATCGATCACGGCGGCGACTCAGGCACCCCGCATCCTCCAAGCGACACAGAGGCAGCGGATCTCATGCTATATCTAGCTACTTCGCCGTCTCCTGTGCGTCCCTCGACGACTCGAGACAGAGCTAGCAAAGATCCGGGCGCTTTCCGTGCCTTGGGTAGTTCAGGATTGAAAGGTCGGGTATTATTTCCTACACATGGTGGCAGTGAAGGTGGCGGTCCGAGACCCCTACGTAGGGACGACACCAGCAGCTTCACTTCCACTACAACTGTAGCAAGCGATTTCGCCCCCACGGATATCTCTGTCCTTAGTCAGCACAGCATTGCGACAGATGTATCGCCGTCGCCGTCCCCGCAGCCTGGTCTCGATGGTGGGGGCCACCTCGCAGTTCCCATGGAGCCGACAGTAACCCCTCCCACACCCACAGATCCTGCTCCATCCCAGCTGTTGCCTTCGCCGCCATCGCCTATTCGATCCTCGCCACGCGCCACGTCCACTGAGCGCGCGATACCATCCTCTGCATCCGGTTCCGGCTCCCTGTCTACCGACGGGAAGAAGCTGCCCAATGCCCCGCTTACTCCCGGTGGCGTCCCGTTTAACTTGAGTGACTTCATAAACGTTTCGCCATCGCCTGCTGCTGCCGTGGGTCCACCATCGAGGCTGGGCTCGAGTCTACATGCCGATATCGGCCGCAGGCTGTTTGAAGAGCACCACGGAGTGAATGGGGCCGGGACGCGTGGAGAGAATGCACCTGCGCGCAGAAGCGGGCTTGGTGCGGGGATAGACCTCGTCAAGAGCTGAGGCGAGCGGGAGAATTGGGCGCATCTACCTGCCCGCAGCCACGGCGTGCGTGCGGACAGCCTCTTGTACAATGGACCGCCGTCTCGAACTCGTCTCCACCTGTAGCTTCATCCGACCGCTCTACACATCGGGCCCTATTTATTCAGACTGCGACGCTCATGTTCATTCATGCCCTCGTTGACGATCTCACACGCGTGATGTCAAGGCATGCCCTACCACCCGCTCCGCCGGGTGTATTTATCGGATCAGCTAGCTGTACTGGCCCCAAGATGTCTGGACGGTCTCCTCTGTAGCCGGTTCTCCGTCGTGTAGTTGGTCTCCTGTTTGTCCCGTCCATTCCGATCTCCGTCCGATTTGATCTTGCTGTGTATAGTTTCCAGATCCCTTCGTTCCTTCCGGCCCCGTTTCTTCACTGTACATGTTCATATTTCTACGCTTCGCTGGTGATACGGAGGCCCCCTCTCGGCATGTGCGCTTGGAAAGCCAGCTTCTCTTCCTCTGTTGATACACCCCGTTGCCTTACTTTTTGATCGCGTCGCGCGTCCCCTCGTTGTCCTCCCCTTTTTGGCTTTGTTTTGTGATTGGATGGTCTTGTTCGCGTTGTGCTACACCCATACTAGTCTGTGCGCTCTCTGTACGATATTTCTAATCCACATCCCTAAGTATGATGCGCGAGGCGGTGTCTGCTTCTCAGTCAGCGCAGTGCAGTGACGGCACGACAGGTTTTGACCCGTGCAGGTCTTCGCTGAAATGATCATCGCAAATAAGCGATCCTTGCGGGACGGAGCGCTATGTTATTTTTAAGCGAGAAGTCAGGAGGCGGTGGACCAGACAGCGGCCCCGCACGAGATACGCAGAAGCACTCGTCGGGCGGTTCAGGAGCGTCGGACCGGGCCTCGACCCGCCCGACTGAAACATGCACGCCTGGCCGCACGTTGAGTTCGATGTCTGTCCTCGAGACAGACATGCGTGATGCTCGGGCGCGGATGGACTTGCACGGCGGGAGAGCGAGGGCCTCGGACTGTTCTAGCATCTTCTCGAACGTGCCGCTGGCCAAAGTCCTGGAGAATAAGGGCTACGGGCGGGCCCCGGTGACCTGAGACGGCGGGGCCGGTGTAGGCCCTGACGTCAAGGCGCATGGGGCCGCGCCTTCTGGACGCGTGCGATTGGTTGTGTGCAATGCGGAACACTATCAGGCTGAACATGTGCCAGCATGTATGCACTAGCGGGAGGGGACCGGCGTCCAGACAGCCGGGTGGGCGAGGTTGTGCGCCCGACGCTGCACGGACGTCCTCGGGCGACGCTGGGCGACGACAAAGAGAGCGAACGACATTGGATATGTGATCGAGGGCGTTCATTTCCTGTTGTGGATTGGTAGGGGCTCTTGGCATACAAAGGCAAACAACCGCCCGTCATGAGTGCTTACATAAGGGGCCGGGACGCGGAGTGACAAATGGGCCGGTGTACCGCCGGCGAGAATTTCCGCGTATTAATACGGCTTATGCGATTCATCGAGGCTGCCGAGAAAGGCCGATTGACTGGATGACCGGGTACGAAACATGCCGCGACGCGAGCGGGACTCTGACTGTAGGTTTGACCTCCTCCCCGACGTATGTAAGGCCACCCCTGCTCCTTCCGATGCTACCGCCTGAAATCGCCCCGCTTCGCCAGCGCCTTCAGTCCATTTTCCTGACCCGTCTTTCGTTTCTCTTGTCAACGAACCTTATAGGTCCCGCTCGTGTTGGAGGCATTCGTGCCGAGCAGTGTTATATAGTTCTAGAAAATTTTCCACTCACCTCTCTTTGACATGCCGGCGCAGGAAGTGATGGCACCCACCCGTTCTTCAAGCACTACTCGCACCCCGCGTGGCTCCGCATGTCTCAATTGTCGTAGACGCAAATTGGTAAGTGCTTGACCATTCTCCTGCTTCGAAAGTACTCATCGTCTATGATTCGCAGCGGTGTGATAGCGCCAGACCGGTCTGTGGCCCATGCGTCCGAGCCCATAGAGAGTGCGACTGCGAGTATACCGACGGTCCCACGCGAAGTCGTACCCAGGTTCTCGAGGAAGAAATTGCCATTCTGGAAGCGCGCATACACGAACTGGAACACCCCGGAGCGCCTCCAGTCACTGTATCTCTCCATGAACCGAGAAATGGTTCGCCTGCAACGCTCAGTAAGTGCGGGGTGGTGTCTCATTTCTTTGGTTTTTCTCATATCCCTCGCTAGGTCTTAGCTCCCACTCGTCGAGCTCCTCTGCTAGTCCTCCGCACTCTGCAGTGCAACCAAAAGCCGACAGCGGTTTGTGTTCCGCTTTTGGACACTTCTCCCCGAGTCCTCCGAACTCAGGCTCGTGGGATCTTACCGATCCTCCTCTTCAAGTAGTACAGCTTCTGTTAGTGTGCCTTCTCTACGAGTTTTCGCCGGTGCTCACATCTTCTCACCAGCGTCAACTATTTCCTCCCACACGCCTCGCAGTTCGGTTTCTTCCTTCATCAACCTCGCTTTCTACAATCTGTCTGCATTGAAGATTCCGCGGTACGCATAGCCAAGCTTTCGCCCGCGCTCCTCAATGCAGTCTACCTGTGGGGTGTTCGCCTTTCTGGACATGAATCCCTCTACGCACACGAGCCCATTTTTGTTACACGTGCTGTCCACGCTCTGTCGACAGTGTTTGCCCGTGCACCAGCATATAATCCTATTTATACCTTACAAGCGGAGGTCCTGCTTGCCTCTTACTTCTTCCACTCCCGCCGCTTCCTTGAAGCCCGACAACATTGTAGTGCCGCTGCAGCGCTCGCGCTCAGCTGTCGCCTGAACACGATCCGGAGCGCATCAGATCCTCAGCTACGTACGCCCTTGGTCGACATCTTCGAGCATGTATTGCCGCCCACGAGCGACTCCCTGGAAGAAGGCGAGCGGATAAACGCCTTCTGGACCGTGTACATCCTGGACAAGAGCTGGGCAGTCGCGCTTGACACACCATCCTACATCAGCACCAACAGCGGCACCCACATCGACACCCCGTGGCCGCTAGACATGGAGGACTACGAATCCGTACGCGGACATGCTGACAGCTCACAGGTGGTGGCGGGTCTCTGACACGGTGTTACCGCAGGCATCCTATCCTCCAGTCTTCCAGGGCTTCCAGACTGTACAATCCTTCCTCACGGAGCTGCCCATCATGACCATCGATGGGACGTCCATGCTAGCCCTGCGCTCGAAAGCCGCTGCGCTATTTGAGCACGCCGCAGGCCTAGCCGCTCGCTACGAACCTAGTCAGTTGTTCTTTTATTTCACCTCCAAGTAAACGGAGCTGATACGTCCATTTGCTTCCAATGGGGCTAACCCGCATCTACAGCAATGGCTAACGTCGATTCGTTCTTCACCGAGTTCTTCGTGCTGGACAGCATCATAGACAGCTTCACCGCGTCGCTCCCGGCCATAGACGGCGCTGCCAACTGGCTCGCCGCACGCGACCTGCTAATAGTCCACACGTATGCCCGCGCGGCCACGATACAGCTCTACAGCAACTTCAGAGACGCGGAGGGCCTGGAGGGCTGCAAAGACCTCTCCGCAGCAAAGGCCGCGATCGTCCTGCTCGACGGCATCAGCCTCTCGGAGATCACGTTCCTCGACCCCATTATGGCGGTACGTCCAGCGATCGTCGCATCGCACCTCCTCGGCGCTTGCTCACAATGAAAACCAGATCCTGTGGACGGCGATCAGCCGCGTCCTGATCAGGGAGATCGCCCGCCTGCGCATCTCGCGGGCCTCCGCGCCGGACGTCAAGGACGAGCACGCGGACGGCGAGTGGATCCAGTACCCGGAGGACGCGGGCCAGCAGCACTGGCTGCGGTATACGGAGGCGGAGGAGCTGCAGTTCGTCGCGGGCCTGCAGAAGATCGTCGGCGCGATGACGACGTTCTCGCAGTCGTCCGAACTCATGCGTACGTCTGCTCCAGTCATTAGTGCTTGCGTCGTGCGAACGTGCTCATGGGGTGCACAGGCCTGCAGCTCGCGACGGTCCAGCAGGAGATAGACGAGGCTAGTTGACATACCTTGCCCTTATTGTATTGGTAGATCTGGCGTCCCTATTATACGTAATATATAATCGCCCGGCACTGTTTTTGTTTTGTTGAATGGTTGAGTCCGTCAGTTCACGATGTGAGGCCTGTGAGGTTTTGCGAATTGCGCGTATCATGGGTTCCCATATTTTGTGCCGGCGATGTTTTTATCTCAAGCTAGAGCGCGCTCGACGTCACCGATATCCATATAAATCTAAATCGAGGATGCAGTCACCGAGCTACCCACATCTCATCGCACCCTTGGGGTGTGGTGGCACTTACCACGCCTGATCCCTCCTCGAAGTAAACGTTAGAATGGGCCGCTCCCAGGCTGTCACAATCGGTGGCAGGTATTCCTATTGCTCAGTCAGCGCTCAGCGCTCAGTCGTTGTGAAGGGCCTGCATGGTATCTTCGGAACACAGCTCCATAGCCAGCAATGTCAGCAACAGCACAATGTCTGCATTGTCCGTTGTGGCGTCGAAGCGGATGCATTAGAGATTCCGATGACTGCAGATTATATTTGCGGGCTGCTCCTGAATTCGCAAATGCGCGGGTCTGTAGCGCGACCGTGGAAGTATCGCCCGGTAATGTTTTTTGTTAATAGGTGAAGCTGACTTCGTCAGTTCAGGATGCGAGATTTTGTGAATGTGCTCACGTATTTTGCGAGCGCGCTCAACGTCACCGATATCCATATAAATCGAGGATGCAGCCGCCGACGTACCTACATCTCACGGCACACTTGAGGTGTGGTGGTTTGACGCCTGGGGCCTGATCGATGATCCCTCAGCTGTCCCTGTGAAGGCCTAAGGGCCTGCATGGTTTCTTCGGAACACGATGCTAGCGCTGTGCTTCCTCCTGCATTGTCCAATCATCGTTCTGGCCGTATCCCTGAGACCTAATGTCTGCGCCGTGGTGTCGAAGCGGATGCATTAGAGACACTGATGACTGCAGATTGTAGTTGCAGGCTATTCCTGAATTCGCAGAGGCGCGGATCTGCAGTGCGACCGTGGAAGTATCATCAGCGGCTCTCAGACGCGCAGGGTCAAGGCGTCACCGAGATCCAGCCACATCCAGCATGGCGGCCAGTTCAATGCACCGAGGAGGTTGGATAGCCCTGGATAACCCCGCATCCCCGCACGGCAACCTCGATGCAAAGAGGCGTGTAGCAGTAACAGTATCACGTATATCGTGCGCTAACAGAGACTGTGCATGCCAATCAGGCTATATAAACTCAACGGAATGACTCAGTCGTCATCAATTAATAACTGGAATCTGTCTCTCACCAGGCATGGATACTTTCAATCCTGCGCCGGCTCTGCAAGACTCTAAGATTGTCGCGTAAGTTCATCTCACCCGGTGTTCTTGATGCGTTCTTGACAAAATAATCCTTCATCAGCGTCGTCGGACCCAGGGGGTGTGGAAAGACGACAGTGAGTGGGCCTGGACTTCATGACGATGCTCACATCCTGATATCTCCTGTAAATGAATGCAGTTCATTAACCTCTTGCACGACATGAACGCCGACACACACACACACGATATTCAATCCACGACTATCCAGCTCGCTGGTCAGGCGATCACTCTCATCGACACCCCCGGCTACGAGTTCCACGACGCACATCACTCGAAGACGCAGGACGATGTTCTCAGGGAAATTACGGTATTCCTGAATCGCACGTGAGTATGGCTTGATGGTCAAGGGTGTATGCTCACGGCGTATTTCTAGATATTCGAACAGGAAATTGGATGGTGTCGTATACGTGCACCGAGTTTCCGACAGACCGCAGGGCGGGATTCCCAAGGAGAACTTCCGACGCTTTCAGAGAGTATGCGCCATGACGAACGTTGTCGTCGCGATGTGGGACGACAGAGGTGGCGACGACGCGGAAGATGTATTCCCGCGCAATCTTGCGTTGTTCCAGGACGCGTTGGACAACGGCGCCCAAATGCCACCTTACGACGGCACGGCACCAGCGGCCAAGCTGATCCTGACGCGATTTCTCGCCGAATCCGCAGAAGTAGTCCGTTTACAACGGGAGCTCGAGATACAGCAGCGGCCTGTTTCTTGGAGGACCGCCGCCGCGGGAATTGCCAGCCGGCTCGAGATGCAGGAACAGAGCCACCGACAGGACATGGAGGAGTTGCGACAGAGGTTGCAGAGAGACACAGCGAGTAGAGAAGCGGCGCACAGAGAAGAGGTCGAACGCAGCTTGATGTCACTCCAGCTCAAGTTGGCGCAGATGGAGGCCGAGAACCGCAACCTGGCGGCGGAAGTGGAACGAGCGGAGCGGAGAGAATGGCAGAGCGAGTCCGCTCTGACGGAGCTGCGGTCGGACAACGAGAGGCTGGTGAATGAGATTGCAGATACGAAGGCGAGGGCGGCGCAAGCAGACAGGAGCTTAGCGACGACGGAGGCCTTGGCTAACAGGCTGACGGAGGAGATCACGGAAGCAAGGATGATCGAGGAAGAGATGAGTACGAAACTAGCGGCATTGAAATCTGAGAAGACAGAAGAAGTGGAGCGGGAGCTGTCCACGGGAGCGCAGGCCGCAATCAAGTTGGCAGAATTCGAGGTCAAGGCGAAAGAGCTGGAGGAGGAGATCAAGAGAGCAAGAGGCAGGGAGGAACGACTTTTGGCGGACTTGGCTGGGAAGGACGAGGCATACCAAAGGTTGTGCGACGACAGCGTTGACCGATACCAGGCGCTCAAACGCCATCTGGGGACGGTGGAGCCGGACAGCGATCGATTGCGAACCGAGGCCACTCAACTGAAAAGTGAGCGGGATCAATCAGATGCCAGAAGTAGGAGGATGAAGGAAGAGCGGGATGTGTTGAGAACCGAGAACGAGCAGCTGAAGATCGATATGCATAGGCTCAGGGGACGGAAACCAAGATTTTGCTGTATTCAGTAGTTGTCTTCAAATTGGAGCAAGTGCCAGAGAATAGTGATGAGCGTAGCTGTACAACATCCATAATCCAATGAGTTTGAACGAACTTTGCCAAAGGCCCTGGTAGTCGTGTTGAGTCAGTATTCCCTCGGTCGTCTGAGTTCTGAATTAAAACAAGTTGGACGTGCTGGAGCAACAAAGTCCAATCACCTCGACTCGGAGAGAATATGGGTGCGATTCATACTGCACCATTTTTATGGCAATATGCTGTGTTGCGATGAACTACCGCAGGTCATTGCATTCATCCACAAGATGCGACTACATAGAGCCAGATGCACATAGAAAGACAGAGCATCGGTCTTAGATCCTTGTTCCAAATCAATTAACCGGACAAACACTGCGCCATTAATTCACGTACGTGTATGTATGTCACAGCCAGTTTTGTACATCCCATCCACCTTGTCAGTCGAACATTCTACCCGCATGTATCCATGTTCCCTGTACCAACTGCTGGCACAAAAGCCTGATTGTCCAGGGGATGATGAGCTCAATTTCATCGCAATTCCCTCCGATATAACTTGATATTCCGCTGTGTTTTCAGCGGCTTCACAACGCGTCAACTCTAACACGAGAACAGAGTTTGACGCACCGGGTACACTGAACGCTCCCATCGCGTTCGAAATGTTAGGAATATTCCGTACCGACCGACGAATAAGTGAGGAACAGTGGCCGATGACCAGCCGAGGCAGGAGTGAATCCCAAACACTTGACTCTTTTTCTGGCGTCCTCAATGAACCATATACGGTAGGATGTTGTTCTTCCTCGAAGTCATGTAGTCAATGACGGCCGGTGTATTGTTCAGCATTACTGGTGCGCCTGAAAGTACTTAGCTCGATGTGGATGAGCGCAAGAGGGTCCTGCGAGCGTCAATCGAGCGTCTAATCTCTCGAACATGGGGCGCGTCCGGCGCCTAGTACTGTCTATTCTTCAGTCTCTTCGCTCCAGAAACGAGCAGCTCGCCGTGACACATGATAAATGCATGAACATCTCCCCACCAGCTCTTGCTTCGGAAGCCAGCGAACACATTGTGCAGAGTCGCCTCTTTCATGTGGTATTTCCCGCGAAGGATATCGGTGTCTTTGTGTTGAAAGGATAACTAGATCTCTTGCTGTCACAGGATTGTAAGATCTCGCAGCATTCTCACAAGCACTGACGATTCTCTGCGTGAGCAAGTCACGATAGGGAACGCGACATGGATCTGTGTACGTACACTAGTGAGTCTCAGGTTAGACCTAGCACCCGATTTGTTGCTAATCATTCTTCTTTCTGTCTAGGGATGTGTAAGTCGTAATCATGGCAAGTTTTCAAGGATGGGTACCGCCACTGAAGCCAAGAGAATGACAAGTAATTCTTTTTTGGAAGCTCTTGATTTATGTGTTCTCGCGGTGATGCTATATCTAGTGCGCTTTCAGAGAATTCTAGGTGCCAACTTGCCCGTGCCATAACATGTGGTCGAGTCGCGTTGCGTGGATGTCTGATTAAATGAAGCGCTCTGACGGCGTCAACGACCCGATGAAGTGACTTCTCTGGAGTTCTGACAGCACTTGATGATGCCATCTGCATTGTTTCCCGAAGACTTACGAAAGGTGGCTGCGCAAAGCCACCCGACGTTGCCGAGATTTTTGCTCTTGTCCATACACTCGTCCAATCATTCCAGTTTTTTTCATCTTCTCCACACTCGGTGACCAGACGAGAACGTCATGGACTCCCCGGCCTCTCCATCGTAAGTGACATGTTTACACATGGTTCGTCTCCGGAACTCTGCTCACCGAACTGGGTAGACTTGGTCCGATTTTCATAGGCATGATCTTAAACATATTCCTGTACGGTGTTATGGTCGCACAGATTTTCATATACTACAACACGTACAAGAAGTGAGTCCTCCAAATACTTAGTCCATGAACTAATCAAATTAATACGATGGATCACGATTAGAGATAGACCATTCCTGAAGTTATTCGTGAGCTTCTCGTACTACTGACCGTGCAGTGGGTCCGACACTATCACTCTAGGTCGGCTTTCTTCTTTTGGCGGATACACTCAGCTCAATTTTCGACATTGCATGCGCATATATTCCCTTGGTAGTAAATTCCGGTACGCACTGTGATAGATGGTGACGATCCCCACTTACCGGACCGATGTCTTCTATTATGAAATGCGTGCAGGTAATTTGCATGACCTGGAATTCGCGTCTTGGTGTAAGTACCATAGAACACTACACGATGTTATCTTCACTGGCTATTCTAGTATTTGCGACAGGTTTGTAGTACTGCGGAGTTCATTGTTGGAGTTGGTCTGACTGTGCCTGACCATCTGTTGCAGAGCCTGCAATGACGGTGCGTTTCTGTGTTCATGGACCGCTGACCACGAGCTCATTTTTCGACCCTTCGGCTCTCATTCTCTTGTAAGGTGCTTCTCGCCATAATGGTCCAGATATTCTTCAAGTGGCGAGTCAAGGTCCTTACAGGCAACACGTATCTCGTTTGTTTCATTGTATTCTGTGCTATTTGCCAAGTTTGTGAGGTTCTATTCTTCGTACCGGAGTGTACCAGTGCCGTTTATATCGTTTCTCAGGTGGAGGGCTGGGCACGTCCATCGCAGTCGGCGTTGTCCCCGAATACGTCCAGTTCCAGAAGTTCGAAGCAATCGTCATCGTCTGGATAATAGGGGCAGTACTTACAGATACCACGATAACAATAGCGCTCGTCTGGCGTCTGGTAAGACATGTTTCATAATCACGACGGCGACTAATTCTATGTGCCAGAAAACACACCAGCACAGATTCCCTACAACCATGAACCGCCTGAATAAAATCATCAGATGTGTGTCGTTACTATATTGGTGATGTGCATTTGGGGGCTAACTTCTCTGGTCATTCCGAGACTACAGTGACAGTGCAGACCGGTCTCGTTATGACCGTGGTTGAGATAGTGAACCTAATCTTGTTCTTGGCCGATGCAAGTACACAGCTCTCAATGCAGTGTCCAATTACTCATTTTAGGATTTGCACTCTCACCGAATGTATCCAGGACACCGGCATTCATCTGATCTTCAATATCCCACTTGGGAGGTTATACACGAATTCGCTTATGTCGAGCCTTAATTCACGCACAGGGTGGACAGACGGTGCTGCATCTGATGGCAATGCCAGTTCACTCGCCACCCATGGCAAGACACTCCAGTTTACCAGAGAGGCAGTGCGGGTGAGCTTTCCTATGTTGGTCCTGAATCTAAGCATTCACAACAATCTCGTGCTGTCTAGTCTGGGCTTGAAGTGTTCATTGACATCGAAGAACACGAGATGACGGACATCGTGGACAGGAAGCAGTCGTTACCATCTCCGTTCGCCTCCGTAGAGCCAACTCGCAAAGGTCAGGCGATTTGAGAGCAGGGCTGTGGTTTGCTCTGGAATCCGCAGATTGATGCGAACACGAGGCACAGCCTTCTCGGGTCTATTGGTGTATGCATAGTTGCATTTCAAGTCCTTGTCTATGAGCAGCAAACAGTATCATAGTTTGCAGCTAGCAGACTATCTCCAGATTCAGCGCTGATTGGAGCTACTTGAAGCATCCGAAGGGCCGAGGGCCGACTCCATGTTGTATCTTCGTAAGTCTTTTCAATGTTGGGCCAACTCCAAAGGGAGTGACAACTGCTATCGATCTCCTTGATGAAAAACTCAATACAGTTCTTTCTGGTGCTATGAATCGTAAAATCCAATAACGTAACGGGCGGCAACTTTCCGATAACGGAACCGTTGTATTCGAAGTTGCGGTGAGCGGACATCTGATGGAGTAAAGCGCCATAACGGCATCACACACCTGATCAAGAGACTTCTTTACAGTTCTCAGAGGGCGCGCTCATTGCCTCTGATGTTCAACGGGTGCCATCCGATGTGTTGCTCCTTATGGATTGCAGAATACTTACGGGAGGCAGCTACATACGGCGTCTTCGCCGGTTCCCTTATGATCTCGCAGTAGGCGCCCTCGCTTGTCCCCTCGCTGTCTTCTCTTCAGTCATTTACCAGACGAGAACGGTATGGCTTCCACGGCCACTCTATCGTGAGTGATTGACCATGCACACGATTCATTCTGCTCACTGGATTATGTAGGCTTGGTCCAATGTTCATAGGCGTGGTTTTCAAAATATTCTTGTACGGCATAATGGTCGCCCAGACCTTCATATATTACAGCACATACAAAAAGTGAGTGTCCGCCAAGTACATCAAGTACGGGTTGGGACCTACCAGACTGACATAATGGATACCGGTTAGGGATAGGTTGTTTCTGAAGTTATTTGTGAGCTCCCTGCATGACGTGGTTGTTACACATATCACGTTCCATGCCTCTCGTAGGTCGGTGTTCTGCTTTTTGCAGATACGCTGAACACGATCTTCGACATTGCATGCATATATATTCCGTTGGTAACGGACTTCGGTGCGTACCGTTGCATACACTGGTAGTGAAGATACTTCCAACTACGTCTGATACCTTCGCTCGTGAAACGTCCATAGGTAACTGACATGGTTTGCAATTCGCGTCTTGGTGTGAGTACAATGGAAGGCTTTCATAATGTTATTCTCACTATCTATTTTAGGGTTCACCACAGGTTTGTGCGAAATGGCTCTTTGTCGAAAATATCTCATTTGATCATGCTTGAATGTCTGATCTCAGCACCTGCGATGACGGTATGGTCCTTTTTCCGGCTACTGCACTTCAATTTTATTTTCCGTTGGGCTCATTGATCTGTTACAAGGTGTTCATCGCCATGATGGTCCAGATGTTTTTCGCATGGCGTGTTAGGTTTATTACTGGAAATCATTATGTTATATCTTTCATCGTCTTCTGTTGCCTATGCCAAGTTTGTAAGGTTAAACTTCTCATCACAGACCATGCCTGACTGTCATATTTTCAGGCGGGGGCCTGGGTACATCCATTGCAATCGGAATCGTCCCCGAGTATGTTCAGTTCCAGAAGTTCGAGGCGATCGTCATAGTCTGGATAGTAGGAGCGATGATCACGGATATTGTGATAGCCGTATCTCTCGTACGGCGTTTGGTAAGAGAAGCTTGATTCTTTCAGGCATAGCTCACTTGCGCCCCAGAAAACATACAAGAGCGAGGTGCCCACGGCTGGTGATCTAATGAACAAGATCATGAGACGTATGTCGATGCTCTCCCTGCGCGATGATGGACTCCAGTAACTGAGCACTGTTCTTTTTCTCCAACTCGGAGCCATAGTAACAGTGCACACCGGTCTCATGACCGCTGTCGTCGAGATAACGCATGTGATCTTATTTTTGACCGATGTAAGTGTAGCTGCAGTGTCCTATGTTGAATCTTTCTTTGACCGAGTGGACGCGGTACAGGATTCTACTGTTCATTTGACCTTCAGCCTTCCACTCCTGAAGCTGTATTCGAACTCTCTCATGTCAACGCTCAATTCTCGTGCCGACTGGAGAACTCGCTCTGCGCCGACAGAAGACAACATCAGTGAACTCATTGCTTGTGACAAGACCATCCAATGCACCAATGGGCCAATACAGGTGAGCTTGAGTTTTCGTGAACTCCCGTACTAACAAATATCTCTCATGGTCCGGAATTTTTTAGTCTATTCCTGAAGCGTCCATCGACATCGAAATGCACGCCGTGTATGATGAGAAGGCCCGCGCAGGTGGTGACAGCCAATAATAGTTCAATCCACTGGCAGGACCACAAAGGCCAGACGAACTTTCACGTTGATAATAGTGTATCTTATCCTTGCCACGTCTGGCTTATATTCGGATCGGTGACCGCCCAGGCCGAGCACAATGTCTCAAGTTCCTTCAAGTCGTTCCTGGTGATCCTTCGGCTTCCCGTGATGGACCTCAGCCAAACGTTGACTGCACTGGACCATCTTGAAAGATGCGCTGTCTACCCATCTGTCAGATTGAGTTCATACGTTTCGGCGCATTGAACTGCCTTTGATGATGTGTTCAAATTGCTCTGAAACCTTGCATTCTCAGAGAAGTTGTAGATTGTTGCACTCGAGCACCATCTACACCAGAACGCCTAGGTAATGTTATCTGCGGACACAATGTTGAGTAACACTAGAGCATCGGAGCAAGCCCGAGACGCGCCGGTGTGACTACTAGGGGTGCTCAATTCTTGTCGCTCACTCGCCGCTCACTCGTCGCTCACTTGGTGGCTTACCATAGTAGGACAAAAGGCCGGCGCATGCCGCGTGAGCCGAGATATGAGATCTTCAACCATTCCTCTGGTGCTGACGCCTTCGTCGCGGCTCAAGAACAACTTCTACCCAGACACAACGAACGCGCGGGGACAATGAGGTATGTTTGGGCTGACAGCTACTGATGAAAAACACTCACATCTCATCACAGATACATTGTTCCCGTGCGTAGAGAAGCGCGCGCGGATGACAACCTCCGAGACGATGACGAGGAGAACATTGACCCACTTCTTCGTTCTGTGGTAAGTGTTCTATTCTCGTTGTTGTACTACTGCTGGCTCATCCGCAGTGTCAGAAACCTCAGGCTGCTCTACAGGACCACCGGGAGTTGTATCCACCCCGGCAGCACCTTCCCTCTGAAGAGCTGCACCCTCTCGACGATCGCGTGCCCGCTTTCGACGCCCCCGCGCCTCACATCTACGCGCCGCCCCAACTGGCTTCTGATGCCCCCGCAGCTCACATCTACGTGCCGCCCCAGACCTACGTACATGGACGCAACACACTGCAGGGCTACAATGCCCCCGGGCCGCAGGGCTACATTCCACACGACCAGGGCATTCCCCCGCATGCGTATAACGTGCCGCCTCCACCGGGGCACCCGCCCGGTTACGACATGCCGCCTCCGCCGGGGCACCCACCCGGTTATGACATGCCACCACCCGCCGGTTACAACTTCCCGCCGCCTGGCCACAATGTTGGGTTCGATGCGCCGCACGGGTATCCCCATCAGCCTGGCCAGGTCTTGCCACCCCCGCCCCATCATGTAGCCCCTCCACCCGCTGGTGTTCCCATCGAGCGACAGGCGGATGATGAACCGGAAATCAAGTTCGTGGATTCAAACCCGACGCAGAAATCTCGTGTCAAACGCGTGCGTGCTCAGACGACAACAGGGAACATCAAGAAGAGATTGAGAGGTGGCAGGAAGGCACAGAATCATGGGCATGTGAAAGCAGAGAGCAACACGGCAGATACGGGCGCGGATGATGGCCGTGTGCGTACTGGTCATCGTGATGGCAGTGCTGTGATTGAGTTGGAGTCGGACGACGATGTGCTCGGCAATCGGTGGACAGTTGCGGAGAGGTCGGCTCTCTTCGACTTTGTCCTCGGCACGGAGAATGATGACAACTTCGAGTTGTCGAAGCGGAATCCAGGCCAACTCTGGAAAAAGGTGAGCATCTGTATCCAATTTTCTTTGCCTGCTAACACTATGACTGTAGGTTGCACAGCGGCTTTTCCCTGGCCACCACAGTGACAATGCAGTGCGCAGCCAGTGGGACCGGTCGTTAAAGACCTACGGCTGGATCCTCGAGTATGAAGTATTTACGGGTGGTGCGGGGGATGGTGATTTCGTAAACCAGGAGCGAATTGATGCTGCGCGGCGGGGTGGTCATAATATCGGCTCTCTCTCGGCTAAGGTTGTTGGTGAATGGTGTGCAAATGATTGGAAGGAACTCTTTGACTCACGGTGAGCTTGTACAACTGCATATGATGTATACTCGGAGGCTGAGTTGAGACAGTTACAAGGACAGTCCAAAGTTCAAGCGTGAGGTTCCTCGCAACTCTGAGGCTCCGCTGTCGAGTGACAAGATCGACCGGGTTGACAACTCGGATGGTGACGAGGATGCCCGTGACAGCAGAGCAAAATCCCGGACGCCGAAAGCTTCCACCAGTCCTCGTGCGCAGGTGACTGAACCGAAGCACAAGGCTGCTCAACGCTCTCGACAGGCTGCATCGCAGTCAGTTGAGGGTCTTGGTGCGTACCTCAAGGAGAAGGTTGATGCTGACCGGCAGCATTATAGTGACCTGCTATCAACTCGGAAGGAGCGTCTCGAGCTCGAGAAAGCGCAGCTAAAGCTCAAGGAGGAGTTGGAGAAGAAGGAGATGTCTTTGAAGGCAGCAAAGGACATTTTACAAATGCCCAATGCAAGTGCTGATCTTAAGGCAGCAGCGGAGAAAGTTTTGTTTAGACTTCTGGAATAATTATTCCATATGGTTATGCATCATTGGGAAATAGATAGTTTAACAACTGCAGCCTTTTTTCAAACCCCTTCCTCTTTAACCACTCCTCTGTCTCGTAATCTGGGATAACAGGCACTTCATCTGTGTAGGGGGATATATCCTCGTCATGTGTGTCCGGACCATGTTCATCGTCAATGTCATCATCTGGGTTAAAGTCCCAAATATCCTCTGGCTTGTCCTGAAGGTGGATGCAGATGTTATGGAGAATGAGCAATGCCTCGATAGCCTTGTATGCATCCTGCGTGTTACGATGGGTACCTAGCTCCTTCAAACCAAGAAAACGCCCCTTCAGCCTGCCAAATGCATGCTCATTCCGGATGCGCATGGAGGACAGCCGCTGATTGAACTTCTTCATACGGGCTTTGTCTTCAGGTGGCACACGTCGAAGCTCATTCTCGTCAAATGGCCGAACTGTGTATGGTGTCGATGGATATCCTAGCAATAATAGAATAAGCTGAGGCAACTCTGTTCAAGACCTTCACACACCTTTGTCCATAAGCAGATACTCCCCCCTGGCGAAGCGCTCATGGCGATGCATCCAGATGCGAGACTGTTTGAAGATTTTGACGTCTGGTACGGAGGCAGGCCAGCCAAGTTCATAGGAAGTGAAACGGAGCTCATGATCAACGGTGGCTTGAATATTGGTCTGGATAACAACTGATGCAATCAGTTCTTAATCCAGAAAGAAGAAAACACTCACACCAAAGAATTTCTTTCGAGATCGAAACACATGGCCAAACTGTCCAGGCTCCTCTGTGAACCGAATGAGACTCCCATCACAGAAGCCCAGGCATTTTGGAAAGCCTGAAGCATCCTCAATTGCCTGTGAAATCTCCTCCTTTCGTGCCTCGTCAGGCCACCGCAAGTATGTCGAACGTAGCTCGCGGATTGCTCTACACACACGTTGACAATACTTTGTTGCAGTCCCATGTCCAAGCCCAATCTGACGTGCAACCTCCATGGTGTCTGTACCACGATGTCCATAGCGAACGAGAAATGTGGCCAACTGATACTTGATATGACGCTGCGGCTTGCGACCTGTTGACACAAAAATCAGATTGGAAGCCAAAATAGCAACCAGCTGATCAAATGTGTCTCGTCCGACCCTACAAAAAATTAGAACAATTTATCAGTGTTCAGGAATTCACAGCGCACCGGAACATATGGCGAAACCAACGATCGGGAGCCTGAAGAGCAATCCGAAAATACTCTTGGCACTTGGGCCAAGAATTGTAGCTCCCTCGGCTTCCTGTGCCTGTCAAACTGGCTGCAAATTCAGCCCAGTCAATGGCAGACAACTGTAGAGCCTCATAAAATGCTCTATCATATGCTCTCCAGTCTCCATCATCATCTTCGTGCTCAATATCATCTTCCTCGTCATCAAATCGGAAGATATTGTCCTGAAGAAGCTCGGCAAGAAGAAAAGTAGACTCAGCAGATTCAATAATGTCAGCTTGAAGCTGGTACAGGGGCACCCGTGGCATTTGCGTGAGCGAGAGAGGCAGAGAGAACGTGTTCTGACTCGAATTGCACGCGTCGAAGGTTATCGAGATCAGGGAGGCTCGATTAGGCAACATCAAGCGGACTTACAATTCACTGCTTGATTAGGCAAGCACTGCAAGTGAGCAGCGAGTGAGCGACGAGTGAGCGACGAGAATTGAGCACCCCTACTAGTGCATCCGCTGAAACGCTGACGCTCCGAGGGTGCTCAAAGAGCCCTCGTCAGATACAAGCGGCATATATCCACCGGTGGAGATCCGACGGGAATACTAGTGTGCAGTTAATGTCGGTTTCATTTGCAGGCAGTATAAAGGGCGCAATCTGGTGTCGCCGACGCTCTCATTCCAACTAGTCCCTCGTTGAGTGGAATGTCTGATGCAGACACAGACGCGGTTCTTGTCGAGGCTTACCACCTTTAGTAAGCAAATCAATTGTCTCGTATTCGTCATGGCTTTGACCCATGGTCGTAGTGTAAATAGCAATTACTGCACAGTAGCCGTGATGGGTGAGAGCTACGCAATTAGATCAGCCAGTTCCAGCATTACTGACATCATCCCAAGTTCTTCTGCTCTATGACCATGTACTCACTTTCCCGGGCGAGATCAAATTGATATGGACACGGAGATGGTCAGGGGTAACGATGTTATTCATGCTCAACCGCTACTTCGCTCTGCTCAACAAGGCGTTTCTCGTTGTGGATTCATTCCCGTGGCCAAATCAGACAGACCAGGCATGTGCTTTTGTGTTCCCTACATTATCGGCCTTCTCATCACCTTGAAACCTTTGTATTCGCCATGACTCATCACAGACGTATGTTCTAATTGATTCATGATTGTCTTGATGATGTGCTGATGCATCGATAGCTGCGGGGCCCCTATAATATTAGAACAGATCTTTACGATGAGTGGATACTTCCTCGTCGTAGGCAAGTTAATTTACAGTGCTACTATGGCAAGATAATATGCTGATTTTCAGACCAGTATTTTCCGTGCTCCGTGTATATGCTATTTGGGGCAGAGATTGGAGACCATGTATTCCAGTGTTAGCCATAGGCCTCGTCGTCCCTGGTATCAATCTGGTCAGTCACCTTGTTCCACATTAAGGACTACACTGACTCGCACTCTCCAGTACCAGTACAGCATGTCAATCCCGCAGTCCGCACCCCCGCCATTATTTGGCTGCGGAGAAGACATCCCAGTGAGTGATGCTGCCCTCAGGTATGTACATCTGAGAATTCTCCCTCCGGACTGTGCCCTGAATGTCCCCGATCGTTTATTGGTGCAATTGTGAGTGTCCGTGTGCACGACATTCTATTCCAGACTCATGAATCAGTATAGGGTCACTTGCTACGCACTCTTGCGCAATCGTGGAGGGTGCGCTCGTCCTTGTCTTGACATGGGCGAAGACGTATGGCATCAAGCGAATTGCGTCGCAACTGCATGTGAAGGCGACTCTCACAACCATGCTACTGCGAGACGGTACGTACTTTGGTGTACCGCGTAGCTAGACTTCGCTAATCGCTCTCTAGGTACTGTTTATTTCGCGTATGGTTGGTGCAGCACTTTAACAGCAATCAAACTGACGTGTTGTCCTTCGCAGTACCCTTCTCGTATTGAACTTCGTCTCCTTGATCGTTCTGAAAACTAGTGTGGTGGTATGTCCCCTTCTCCAGATTGCGTGTCTGCTTGTTCATTCAGCGAATATACACAGGAAATCAATCCCGTCCCGAAATTCGTCGACGCGTACGCAAGGGCAATATATATTTTGCTCGTCCGCTGACAAATCTAGATTTACGTGCATCCTCATATCGCGATTTATACTCAAGTTAAGAGAGGTTTTCTTGACAGATGCCGACGATACCCTTCGCACTCAATTCTCGACGGAGCGTTCGGCTCCACAATTCGCCTCGAGGTTCCTCGGGAATCTCGGAGCTCCGCTCGAGCATGGAACGACATTCGTGACGGACAACACAGGGACTAACACAGTGTGCAATTCTGTCGCATTTGTGGAGCTGTCCAAAGACCCACTTGCAGCAGGCTTGTTCTCGGACAATGCAGAAGTGGTTGCATTGGAGATGAGGTAAGTTGTCGTCTCGGAAGCCACTCATAGTCCTCCAAGCACGATTAAAGCAGTCCCGCCCGAGATCGACGAGATGGGATTTGCGGCGCCCTCGCCAGACTTGACACGCCCTTCTGCACAGGACGCATAACGAGAATCTCCTTGTCCCACACGTCCAGAAACGGCAGGGTGGTTGGGTTGCTCTGATTCCCAGGAGAGGACACTCATCCGGTTATGTGTTAATACCCCTGATAGTCGACGAGTTCGCTCATCAGGCTCTTCACGTACGCTTTGTTTCGAATATTTTAATGATATAATTGAACACTTTGCAGTCATACGTGCCTCTTCAGGATGTGTCGTCCGGGCGCCAACCTTAAAACCGAATGATTCAAAACCCTTATAGATTGATGGTACGCAGGCCTGAAAGACACTGACAAATAAACATAAGCCTTTCACGGTGCATATTAGGAGTGCTTCGGGTCTCATTCATCACGGCGCCCATTTTAGCGTACCCGATCAGATTCGGCTCTCAATGCAATTTCAATCGAGTCAAGGTAAGCGGGACCAACACCATACGTCACAAGTTCTTATCTCAATACACCTTGAGACTCTGCTACGCTTATTACAGGTGAAACATTACTTCTTTCCCCACCATCCCTTCGCTTCAAAATCAGCGAACACGTCGCGCAGGGTGACTTCCTTCGTGAAATACTGTATGCCGAGAATTCTGGCGGCCTTTGACGTGTCGAGGGTGACCAGATACTGTGCCGTGCTCGGATCGTAGGAACCCGGAAACGCGGACACGTCGGGGGACAGGCTGCGGCCGATGGACACTGATGGCCTTCGTTAGCGAACGACATGACGAGGAACATGAGACAACCGGTACGTACGCCATTCATACCAGTTGAATTTCCCCTCGCAGAAGATGATGCGCTCTCCACCCGCCTCGGCCTTCGTCAGTGAAAGTACGTGCGCGCTCGCTACATCGCGGACATCCACCCAGCAGTCACTGGTCAGATCGGTGAGCACGATTCCCAGCGATGACGAGTGATACCAACTCACCTGAACGCCTTAAGGAAGGACTCCTCATACTCACCCTTGCACACGATGGTGTACAGTTGGTGCATCGAGGTGCCCAGATGCTCCGGTGCATCTATCTCGTTCAGGACGGGGCCATATATGAACGGCGGGTTGAGCACGGTGAAGTCCCACGACAGATTCGCCTTGTGCTTCTCGTAGAAATCCCAGCCAGCCCGCTCGGCGAGTGTCTTGCTCGCACAATACTTGTTCACGGGATGCGCATTCTTCCCGTTTACCTCCACATCCTTCACAGCCTGATCGTCCCAACTATTCTCGTCATACGTTCTCGGCACGGCGCCCATTTCCTCGACGGCAGCGGTGGACGACAGTAGCACGAAGCGCTTCACGGAGCTGCCATGCTTGAGCGTGCTCTCCAGGATGCTCGTCGTCCCATGTACTGCGGGAATGATGAGATCGTTAGGGTCCTCGAAGGCGAAGGTGAAGGGGGAGGCGGTGTGCTCGATGGCGTCTACGCCCTTGACAGCCTCGTCAAACGCGCCGGGCTATAATTGCCGCATTAGCCGGATACTCTACTCCGGACAGAGATCGTGTGGCGTACCTTAGCGATGTCCTCCACGATGACAAACTCGAGCTTGTCGCCATACGACGCGAACAGCTTCCTGAGGTGCGTGGTCTTTGCCTCGGAACGCACTGTCGCACGGACTGAGAAGCCTGCTACAAGCAGGTACTGAACGACCCAGACGGCGACATAGCCGTTTGCACCGGTGACAAGGACCTTGCCCGAGGTGAGAGCGGTCATGATAGGGATGGTGAGTGGTGGTGCGGGAGAATCTGCGAAGTATGCTGATCACCCTTGGCAGCGATTGCTTTTATCTTTCTGCCAGTGGTGAGTCGGAGTCTTGGGCTTAGCACGCTATCGCTGCGTCAGGATCTGATGTCTTGCAAGATGGGGGCAAACGTGGTGGTGATGATGTTTTCCAGTCCGCAAGCGCCGGAGTCGGTAGATCTTTGGTCAGGCTCAGTGACAATGTTTGCTCGACGCCGACGGTGCCTTCTGCTTAAACGTTAGTTCAGTAGACACTTTCAAGTTGACCCAGCCATCCCGGACTTGGTCGGCATGGAGGCCTATGGAGGTTCCAAGATATATTCTTCATTCCGCGTGCCTCTTCCAGATGCAGGATGCTTGCTTTGCAGAGGGTACCTGTGGGTGGCGTTGTCGTTTCTAGGTGGTTGACTCCACGTCTTGCGGCATGTCGACCGCGACAGGCTCCTAGCTCGGATCGAACTTCCAAAAAAACGTTACGATATGCCGCGCCGCTTCCTATAATCTGATACGCCTCGGCGGCCTTCCACATGGCTCTTCGGGTTCTTTTTTATCACTTCTCTTGCTTTCAAAACATAGACCTAGCCCTCCAGCTATGTTATGTACGGCATGAGTGTATATTTGTGGGTTTGAGATCCAAGTTGGCGTGCCACTTGCGCGGAGTCGATGATCTCTAGCACAGCCACTCAATACGCGATATGGGGGCAATTGGTCGATGACGGAGCGGGATATACAATTACCTCCGCTTCATCTAGGCCTCGGGTTTAGCCGCGTAAACCATTTGCTTAGGCGCCCTCATATTCTGATACCCGGGTTTTCCCAGGACACCCTTGCCACCGTCGTTGAGTCGTCTTTCTCGGCCCACAGTTGCCAAACACAGTGAGTTTTGCTCCATCATCATCCCAGGGAAGTGATTATGATCTATGGTGATATGTACTGAACATCGATCCGGAAGGTTGCTTTCTCTCTGGCGGTGCTGTGGGGTACCCTCTCTGACGATGCTGCGGTGTGCCTCGAGTGGAATTCCAGGCATCCCCTTGCCGACAACAGGTCCGCGGATAATCCGGTTGAACGGCGGCTTGACCATTTAATTCAGAGCGCGCGCGTCGGCGGCGACGCGTTGCAGTTGAATTAGATCTATCGGTGTGAATTGTTCGTCACGCGAGGCCACCTGTATTGCCTCTGGGAATCTTATAGAAGTCTGGGCGATGTAGGGTGGGCGGCCACAGTCTGTTCCCCTTCTTGACGCTTTTCCATTCCCTTGTCTCCTCATTGCAGCTCTCATTTGTCTGTCCGCGATCGGTGACCGGACGAGAACGCCATGGGCTCTCCGGCCGCCCCTACGTCAGTGAACATGTCTATTCCTGGAGAATCTTACTCATCGCACGTTCTAGACTTGGGCCAATGTTCATAGGCCTAATCTTCAACATCTTCTTGTACGGTGTGGTCGTCACTCAGACCTTCCTGTACTACAGCACGTACAAGAAGTGAGTGGCAAGCGATTACACTGCGAGCTATTGAACTGACATGAGTGTGGACGGGAAGTGATAGGCTATGGCTCAAGATACTCGTGCGTCTCCTCAAGGACGCGTTCTGCACAACTCACCCAATCTTCCTCTTTTATATCTCGTAGGTTGGCCTTCTGCTATTTGCAGATACACTCAACTCGGCCTTCGACATTGCGTTCGTGTACATCCCGCTGGTAACGGACTTCGGTACGTACCATCATAGACAATGACGATCTCCACTTATTAAATTAATGTCGCCCACGAAACACGCACAGGTGGTCTACATGACCTGGAATTCGCTTCCTGGTGTAAGTACCACAGATATCCATCATGACGTTATCCTCATTGTCTCTTCCAGTATTTGCAACAGGTCTGTACGAGATGTTCATTTTCGGGGCTGAATCGTCTGATTGGACCTGGCTCACCTCCAGAGCCTGCAATGACGGTATGATCCTGTGTCTCTGAGCCCGCTGATGGCTCCCTGATTATGTATTCCTTCGGCGCTCTCATTCTGCTGCAAGGTACTCATCGCTATGATGGTGCAAATGTTCTTCGCGTGGCGAGTCAACGTCCTTACGCGCAATATGTATCTTGTTTGCTTCATCGTGTTCTGTTCCATCTGCCAAGTTTGTGAGGTTCTATTCCTCGTATTTGAGTATATCAGTCCACTGATAGCATTTTTAGGTGGAGGACTGGGCACGTCCATCGCAATTGGTATCATCCCCGAATATGTCCAATTCCAGAAGTTCGAGGCAATCGTCATCGTATGGATAGTCGCGGCGGTGCTTACAGATACCACAATAACAATAGCCCTCGTCTGGCGTCTGGTAAGACATGTTTTATGATAACGGCGGTGGCAGCTAATTCTGTGCGGTAGAAAGCGCACCAGAACGGGTTCGCTGCGACTACGGATCGTCTGAACAGGATCATTAGATGTATGTTATTTTTCTACCAGGTTTCTTCGATATTTATTTTGGCATTATAGTGACGGTCCAGACTGGTCTCATCACCACTATTGTTGAGATCACGCACCTGATCTTGTTCTTGACCGATGTAAGTGGATATCCTTAATTCATTTATGTTGAGATCCTTCCTCTGACCTGATGCATGCATCATAGAACACCGGGATTCATCTTATCTTCAACATCCCGCTTGCGAAGCTATACACGAATTCGCTCATGTCGAGTCTTAATGCGCGCACCGGGTGGAAATTCAGCACCACATCTGAAGGCAATGTCGGTTCGCTCGCCACCCGTGACAAGACACTCCACTTTACTGGGGGACCGGTACGGGTAAGCATCCCGACGTCCATCCTGAATGATCTATGCTTTGACATCATCCTCGCGCTGCCCTTATTTTCCTAGACTGGTCCGGAGGTATTCATCGACATCGAAGCGCACGAGATGACAGATGTTGAGGACAGCAAGCATTCTCTATCACCGGCCGCCTCCGCGGAGCCACACCGCAAGGTCATGGCGATATGAGGTTGGGGTTGTGTTTGGTTCTAGAGTGACATATTGGTGCGAACGCGAGGCGCAGACATCTCGCACTGGCTTGTGGTTGCAGACGCTCTTGCCTGAGCGCCGTCACGACTCGCCACTACCCTCTCACCATCGCTATTCCTAGTTGCCGTACGCCGGTCCAGAGGGCTGTTGTCCGACGTCTCTAAAATACACACAGGCCCGTAGTCTATTGTTAGGGAGTACGAAATGAGTACCAGTGACGTTCCGGCGTTACAATGTATTATTTGGCCGGTAATGCTGTGAAAAAAGTGCCGTAAGATGTCCATGCGGAAGCAGTGGTGAAGCGCTGAAGCAGGTTTAGGCGGCTGGACCCTTCTCTTCATGCTCCGCGGCGTCAACTGTTAATACATTTACTGCATGCCGGTTGTACTACGGCGGATGAGAGACGAGTCGATGACCTACGTATTATTTGCTGGTTGCATGCAACTTGCCATGAGCGAGCACGATGTTGTGGCATACGCCGCCGACAAGTACTTGCTGTCACGGCAACCACGGCTGCTGACATCCTACGACTCAATTAATAAAAAACTCTGATCCGCAGCTTCTCCGGCAACAGCGGCGCTGCGGATGCAGGACAGACTGGCGATGCCGGTCCTCATATTACTAGCTTGATGATAATACAACCATCGTCAGCGTTCTTCGGTCGGCGGTGAAGAGAGAATGAGACTCGAGGAATCGACGCCCGATGACATGGTTAAGATCACACTGACGAGACAAGTGCCGTATTAACGTGCAATAGAATCCAGCTATGTTCTGGTTCATGGTCTCGAGGACTGGGCCTTGGGAACAAGAATAAGATTTCGGATGCATGCGGAGGCGATGAACTTCCTCGTTGAATGGCATGGCAGACGACCAGGGGTGCGACAAAACAGATTTTGACAAGGTCGTCACGAGAGAAGGATAAGCATTGGTAATCACAGCAGGCAGAAGAGCCTCACTCGTTCAGCCCGAGGGTATGGCGTTAATTAACAGGAGATTCGAAGAGATAACTTACTCGGCCCTTAAATGAACTATCAAACGTCACTCGTAGGCAATGTTTCGTTTGCGCTCTGTAAGAAGATGATCATTAGGTTGTGAATGTGTCTATTGTTACGAAACATACCGCTGCGCTGAAGTTGGTAGAAACTCTAGTCCCCCGGAGGATCGTGGTATAAGGCGGGGATCGTGTAGATCGATGCCGCTGGCTTTTAGCTGGGTTCCGCTGGCGGATGAGCTGCTGAGACGATCACCGCGAGATCTAGATTGTTCCTTTCGCGCCTCACTTCGCGCCTCAACAACGTGCGATGCGGGAGATCGCCTCCTTACTGTGAGCAGACTCAAAGTCAGGAGGAAAAGCATGACCGTACGTACCTGAACGTGAAAATTGTCAACGCGCAGGCCGATCGACTTTGGACCTGGACATTTAGGGGTTTGATAACACCTTTCACTTGTTTAATCGGTGTACATGAGAGCTTGAAGCCGATAAGCAATATCCAACTGACATCGCTCCGCTTAGGTAGATTCGCACTTAGCTTGAAACGAAGGGGGCTATCAAATTGACCTTGGCTACCAACAAAGAGTGCAGTGAACTTGCATCTACCGGACACTGCAGGACTCTAGTGCAACGATAAGGAAGTACATGTACTAGTATTGCAACACAGCGATCATAGTACTGACCAAAGTATGACGAGTTCAAGGGCCCCCAGGGGGAGAGAGTTCTTAATTCGGGGGAATTCTGGCGCCGGAGTCTAGGTTATGTCGGGCTGGCAGGGTATGGGCCGCACGGCGCTGCCGTCTTTATCGCGAACGTGCGCGAGAAATTGCCATATATGGCAGGTTGACCATGGAGCCAGGGCCCATCAATGATCTAGAGATGAAAACGGGAGATCAGGTTCCCCCCGACATATCTATATCAGCAGCCATGCCATATGCTCCGTCCCCGCACCCTGCCGCTCAGCTCTTCGTCTTTTCACATTCTTCCTTTCTCTTCACTGACGAGCAGACATGGCAGCGACAAAGAAGGGCCTCTCCCAGATCTCCCTCATTTTCGCGTATGTCCTTCTGCGGTCTATCTGCGAACGCTAGCTGAACTCTCAGCACAGGTGTGGAACGGCACTTTTTTCCGATGGTATGCGCTTCAACAGAAACTCCCCAGAATCGTTCCCAGTGCTGATGTTCTCATGAAGGATACGCTAACGGTGTCATTGGAAGTGGTGAGCCTTGCATTCTTCCGACCCTCTGATCGGTGTGCTGATCTCGATTGCAGTTAATACTTGTCAGTGCGATTGTCTTGCGCAGCCCTCTCAGAAACGTGCTCATTCAGACCGCAGTGCTCAAGCGCATCTATGGTGATGAAGTCTCCAAGCACAACTATTCCACCACCCTTTCCAGTCTTGCTTTCGCGGGGACAATCGTTGGCATGCTTGTATTCGGCTATCTCTCAGACAAGATGGGTCGCAAGTTTGGAATGGTGAGTCTGCATAGTCGCACAGCTGTACGCTTGATATGAACGACCCATACCGTGCCCGCCCCAGATGTTCGCTACGGGAATTGTTGCTTTCTTCTCCGGACTGTCTGCGGCTTCCAGCGGAGCACACCACAGTATTGGTGGTTTGCTTGCCATGTTGAGCGCCTGCCGGTGAGTTCGTCGCTAATACAGCTTGTCGCAAGCTTGCTCACTCCAACGCCAGATTCCTTCTTGGTATCGGTGTTGGTGCCGAGTACCCGTGTGGGTCCGTTGCTGCCTCTGAGCAGTCGGAAGGACCTGGTGTAAACAAGAACGCACAGCACAGATGGTTTGCACTAGCAACGAGTGCGCATATATCCACTTCATAGAGCGAATAGATGTGCTCATCGACAAATATTTGCACAGATTGCATGATTGACACCGGCTTCGTCGTTGCTGCCTTCGTACCCCTTGTGCTTTACTGGATGTATGTCATATTGCACTACCTCATGTTATACTTGCTCATGACGGGCTCGTAGCTTTGGCGAAAGCCATCTGCGTGCCGTTTGGCGCCTGTCTCTCGGCCTCGGTATGATTCCTGCAATTGCTGTTTTTGTCTGGCGTCTCCAAATGGAGGAACCTGCGCGCTTCAAGCGGGACTCGATGGCTAGAGCGAGCGTCCCGTATTGGCTCATTATCAAGCGCTACTGGATGAATCTCACCGCAATTTGCCTCACTTGGTTCATTTATGATTTCATTACGTGCGTCCATATCTCTGCATATATTTTCGTACAAGTCTAACTCATGGTATCTTCGCAGCTATCCGGTTCGTTTAAACGCTTTCCTTTGATGCCAAAGAATCATATCTCATCGTCTCTCTCTAGTTCGGCATCTACTCTTCTGTTATTGTTGACGAGTACGTTGGTGTATACATCAAGTTTCCACGATTTTAACGCGATTTGCTTTAGCATCACTGGTAACTCGACTGCGCTGAGCAAGGTGTTCGGCTGGAACGTCGTCATCAATTTGTTTTACATCCCAGGTATGTTCAAAAACTCCTGAACTGCTTTTCGTTTGTATGCTCATCGTGCGTGTGCAGGAACCGTTGGTGGTGCCTTCGTCGTCGACTACCTCGGACCCAAATATACCATGGTAAGCAGTACTACCTGAACAAGGATGCGAGGCCTTACACATTCTACTCAGATCCTCGGTCTTGTCTGCCAAGCTATCATGGGCTTCGCAATGAGCGGAGCCTACGTTCAGTACGTCTGATATGCCCATAATCTTACATTTACCGATGCTCACACAATCGCAGACTGACCCGCCACATCGGTGGCTTCGCGGTAAGCACATTCCATCACTTGCTCTCTCGTTCCAAATGTTGAGGCATACAATCAGGTTGTGTATGGCATCTTCTTGAGCTTCGGTGAGCTCGGGCCCGGAAACTGTCTTGGCATGCTCGCCGCCAAAAGTGGCCCGACCGCCGTTCGCGGGAAATTCTACGGCATTGCCGCCGCTGTTGGCAAGATCGGCGCCTTCGTTGGTACCTGGGGTATGTCTCCGTCCGCGATCGTGTTCGTATTATTACTCACCAAAATGTCGTGTGCAGTATTCCCCGTGATTATCGATAGTACGTTGGGTTGTGCATAGCTGGGCACAGGGCAAGATCACTTACCACGATTGTAGACTTCGGTGGTGCTAGCTCCACCAAGGGGAACACCGGGCCTTTCTGGATTGGTAGTGGTGCGTGGCGGCTTATCTGTTGACAAGGCACGCAGAGATCTGACATCGTTACATATTAGGTTTGGCCATTCTCAGCGCCCTGATTACGTTCTTTTTCATCCGTCCCCTCTCGCACGATGGCATGGAAGCAGAAGACCGTGCGGTGCGTACTCTTCGATCTTACTTCAAGACAACATTGCTAATATGCACACCGCTTAGTTCCGCGAATACCTCGAGGCGCACGGCTACGACACCTCACAAATGGGCACCGGCGAGGAAACCGAGACATGGTCGACGTCGTCCGAGAAGGACGTCGCGGTCGTCGAGGACAAGCTCGTCGCATGATCAACGTGTGCTCTCCTTCTTGTGTGCATGCATCAGCACCTAGTGTAGTATTGTATAATCCCTGCCTCCTCTATTATTGGGCATTGTATCGACTATTAGAGACAAACGCGTGCCCTGCGCGAGCGGTGGACGTGATCATTGGACGACATAGTGGAAGATATATATTGTTTACGATCCATCACTCACGTCAGTGTTGGCTCGGAAATCACAGACGGCACAGTCTTCGCGGATGTTGAACCCACTCGGACGAATGAGTCGCACTGTGCGACTTCGTGGAGTGCGGTTACCGGTTACCCCTCGTTTGCTTTCTGAATAGTACCGGTGAAGCTGGGTACTGGAGCCCCCACCCTGGCTTATGTCGTACGATCGCGAGTTCGCCACTTGTGCACTCATAGGGGAGGGTCCTGCTATCGGCCGATCACGATGAGGATACAATCACGCGAACGTGCTATGCTCCCAATCCTGGAGATTAGGACGGTAGCATGACGAAAAGACAGGTATATCAGTGTCCGCTCAACGCAAGTCAAGGAAGCTTGCGCACCACAGCCCGCATGCAGCATCCGATCGCCCAAGTGATCAGTCCCTGTCACGTCCGCTCGTACGGGTCTAGTCAGTCGGACCAGCCAGCTCAGAAGCCAACATAATGGACCCTTGGATTTTCGGGACTGGAGAGTGTCACAATCCAAATCGCAGAAATATCCTTTCGAGAGAATATCGCAGTCCAATGCCGGCGGGCAGTGCGTCAGCTTCCAAACCTGCTGAGTTCATGACAAGATGCGGGAAGGACTCAGCATTTGATTTACTTGATCGCTCCGAGTCCGTGGCCGGACTGCACAGGTATCGCTCCCACGGTGGCGGACATTCATTCGCAGACACCCGCTTGACATCTACGATGTTGTGTTGACTGCGCATTTCCACAAGGCTACGCCTCCGAGAACAGCGGTAGCTGCTGTGAGCTGACGCACAGCGACCGCACAGAATGAGTATCCGTGTACTTGCGATCGACCGTTCCACGTCGGGCTTCAACATCGCCGCAGAACGATGGCGGGCCCATCGGCCATGTCCAGGCGGGGACGACAGGTTGATGCCTCGGTACGTGGACTTTGGCCGCGTAGACCTGGTTCTTGTCAGAAGGGCTGATAGGCCTTCTACAGACTGGTGAGCACATATCGTATAGTGCAATCAACAGAGATTGGCCTGCGCGTTGAATGCACAGCGCTGAAATTCTGGGGGGAAATATAAGGTTATATGGTCCTTTACGAGCAGGTTGTTTCCAGGCGTGTTATAAAGAAGAATCCCTACCAAGCGCAGCAGTATGAGGATCTGGGAAACAAGTCTCAGAAAAAGTGGAGACCACGGAATTCATGTGGTCCCGCTCAACATGTTACGTGCCTCCACAAGAACTCTAAGGATTGACAAGTCATGGAAGATTTCATTATTGTACGTACCAATGGCCAACTTGAAAAGCTAGATGATTTGTTTTAGAGACATGTTCTTCCATCATATAGCGGTCCATATGAAGGAACGACTGCCATGTCCGGATCCAGTTGTACACGTTCTCTGTGTGTACCGTGACGAAGGCAACCGATATAACCACTGGTGAACCCATTATATCTTCTTTGCCGATGCCTTTTAGCCTTCGATAGCTCAGTTGGAAGAGCGTGAGACTGTAATGGTTACAACGATATATATCTCAATGTCGCTGGTTCGATCCCGGCTCGAAGGACTTGCTGGGTGTGCTCCATTTTTTTAGTCTGGTGAGCGTTGGAGACTGTTGGAGGATAGAATATTATGAGGCGACCTGAGAGGAGCGGCAATAGATCGATTGTACGAGATCTGGGTGCTCTGACGATGGAATATGGAACGATCATCCATTGGAGGCCTGGTGACGCGATGGCCCCAATCCCCACCGCTGAATTGGTCGGCTCCTTGGCTTCTTTCTCGGCTTCTCGTCCCACTATATATTTCATCACACCAATTGAGCAACCACTCCAAATATCCCCACTACTTCCTCCCAAACCACCATCACTCTTCACCACCATGTCTGTCCTACGCTCTCTGTCCAAACACACTCGTGCGCTCTCTCACACCGTGCCCACAAAACCAAGCACGGCTCGCGCCTTCCACTCACCCTTCGTCTCGCTCTCATCCCCCCTGACGACGCCCCCGCCGCCCACGTCGCACGTCTCCCCGCTATACGAGAAGCAGCTCGACCACTCGCCCGACCCGCAGGTCTCCTCCGCGGGCACGCGCACCTACGTCGTGTCAGAGCCCGACCCCGCCAACACCCCGTACGCGGTGCCGTCCGGCGCGTACCCCACCTCCGCGCCGTACCAGCACTACGCCGCGACGGAGCTGCCGGCGACCGAGGGTGCGCAGTACGCCTCCACTAGCCCGGGCCTCGCTCACCCCATCACCTCCCGTGCCCCGCAGAATGAGTCCGGCGTCAAGGAGAGCTCCGCCGTCCGGCACAGCAACGCGCCGGGCGAGATGCACGAGCGGGGCGGGAGCGCTGGTGGGCTCGGCCTGATGGACAAGGCGGGCACCCGCGCGGGCTCGGGCTCGTTGGCAGAGCGGAACCCCCCGCCGCTGTTCGAATACGCGGAGAAGTTCGCAAAAGCGGGCGTGGATAACGCGTGGAAGGAGAGAAAGTAAAGCTGCATATTCGTGTCTATCGTTATTCTTGCCATCCCCCATCCCAGAGTCGCCACTTTTTCGCTGCCGTTGTACGATAGCTGCATACTCGAAGACCCCAGTAATCCGTAGATTGTACATATGACCTGCATTCGAACCCATTCGCATTGTCGTCTCCCATGCAGATCATGCATCATGAGTCGCTGAGTATGGCCTGGTGACCGGTGACCGGTGACCGGTGACCTGTTGTTATCGTTGGGGTATTTGGGGACGTGAGAAGGAGCCGATGACGCGTGATGATGCGGACATACTGCGGCGCCACGTGTTTTAGCTCAGACGCGTTCATCACATGACTCTGAGACTGTGTCAGGTGATCACCATGTATATTGATATTAAACTTTCAATTGCGGGCGCAACATTTCCTGCACACCGTTGTGACGTCTAACACAATATATTGTAGTGTAGATGCATACAAGACAACCGTGCGACATGCCAATAGGATAGCCAAAGTGAGGAATAGATATCAACGGCCGTCCGACACCTGCAGCTGCAGCTCCAAGTCCACCCAGGGCACGCGAAGAACAGACGGGGGACACGAAAGCAACTGATGTACAAGGTATCACGCAAGATAGAGATAGAGAGTCAGACAATGGACAGAGAACAGACGACTTCAAGACCGACGGTGCCAGTGTCCTCTAATGGCTGAGAGCAGATACGGAGAGCGATGTATGCGGGTGAATGCGCAGTGTGGGTGTTGTGCAACGTGCATAGGAAGAGTCGTGCATGGCATGTATCCTGGCAATATACGGTGGGGAATAATGTAGATGTCGTGGTCGTCAGAGCCGTCATGATTTGGAGCGTGCGCAAACACTGCACACACGGCGTCAGCAACACCAGGACGCTGCGAAAAGCCCAAACCTACATAATCAGCGCGCATCCAGTGCGCGCACGTCGGGCGCGCCTCAGCCCGACAGCAGAACACGGAGAAAAAGCCCCTCTTCCTGCCCCCACCATGCTCGTCTTGCTCCCCGACCCGCGCCATCTGGTCCCGGTCGTACATCCCCATCCCGCGCGTCCCCATTCCGTTCGCCCCTCCCGATTTGCACCTGTGCCCGCCGTCGTCGTCCCATCGCGCGAGTTCGTGCCACCCTTGCCCTGCTGCTGGCCATATACGAACGAGTCAGACGTGTTGGTGTGCGGCGCCCCGTTCGCGGCCGGTGTCGCGCCCGGCGGTGCGGGCGACGAGCGACCGTACGGGTTCGGGCGGTACCCGCTGGGGCTCGGCGTCGCGTACGGGTGCGGCGCATTGAGTCCTGTGCTGTCGCGCTCGCCGCGGATCTGCTGCTGGCTTGCGCGGCGGCTCGTCGGCGCAATCGGCTGCACGCTAACATGTTCACGTGAGCCGCCACGCGAGTCCTGTGCCGCAGCGCGCCGGGACGTGCTCTTGACGTGTGCAGGCGTCGGCGCAAGCACGAGAGGCGAGGACGGCGACTGCGCTTCCTGCAAGGCCGGCCGCGAACGGCGGTGCCCACCATGGTCCCGCGAACGGTGCTCGCGGTGCGGCGTGTGGGGCGACGCGGCGTTGGCGTGCGCCTGGGCGAGCAGCGTCGACGGCGTCTACAACGGAGTCATGGTGATCAGCGATGGCACGATGGCACGCAGTGAGGAACAGATGCAACGCACGTGTCCAGCTTCCCAACCCTTACCACCGTTGAGGAGCATCCAGTCGAAGATGCCATCGTCGGGTTCTCCGAGCGTCTTCAGCACCTTGGTGAAAAGCTCGCGGAGGAAGTCGTAGTCCGGAGTCTCCTCGAAGCCGAGCTTGCGTACATAGTTCATGTAGATGGCAAATTCCTCTGTATAGGCGTGTAAATGCGTCAGTCATGAGGAAACCGCACTCCACCGGAGCTACGAGCAAGATTGCTTACCCGGGAAGCCCTCGCACAGCTCCTCGATGGGCGTGCTTTGCTTCTTCTCACCAATCTTTTCGTACTTCTGCTTGTTCGTGGCCGCCCTCAGACCTTGCCAAGGCAGGCCACCACGAAGGAAATACATGAAAACGTGGCCGAGTGATTCAAGGTCGTCCCGGCGCGACTGCTCGCGCCCTAAATGCGTGTTGATGGACATGTACCGGGCGGTGCCGGAGAGCGACTTGCGCTCACGGTAAGGAATGTGTACTTTTGTTTTGGGATCGCGGTAGTGCTTCGCCATCCCAAAATCTGTTAAAGAAGAAGAATTAGCGGTCAGATCAGCCTAGCATTCGAGCAATGGGGGTATCTAGCCCAGGTGAGCCAGGGGGATGTGTCACATGAAGGTGGTGGAGGGGCAAGATCGCAGACACATGGAGGCCGGGTGTGTTGGAGGTTAGTGAAAAACATGAGGCGAACTCGCCGAACATGCCGTAACAGTCGATATCACGACTTAGCAACGAGATACTCTGGTGGGATCGCGGCAGCTTCAAAGCCGGCGCACCAGGAACGCTATTGTGTATGAAGTCGAAGACGATCGCATGTACGAGACGCCCACCGGGACGGTAATACGTACCAATTATGTGAATGGTGTTAGCAGTCTTCGAACCTGGCACACCAATAAGAAAATTATCGGGTTTGATGTCGCGGTAAATGAGGGATTTGTCGTGGATTGCCTGTACACGGGTCACCTAGATACAAGATCAGCGATGTATCAGACCGGCTGCACAGGACCGGAATCGCGAGAGATCGGCCCGGACCACGAATGCAAATGAACACCAATCACTCGTGATCAGAAGCAGCATATATAGGAACCCAAAAGCACCGTCAGAAGGGAAGCGCTCGGGACAATCGGATAGGTTATGAATGAATGCTCGATTGCTGTGCGAGAGCCTCATGGACATGGCAGCAGCAAGAGCGGGTGCTATGCCCGAGACACTCCACCGCAGTGTTGCAAGCTCCGTGGAACACGACGCTTACCATCTGTCTTGCAGCCATGCAGACGGTCTTGATGGTGAATTTGCGGCCACACATGTCGAAGAGGTCTTCCAGATTCGGACCCAAGAGGTCAATAACGAGAACGTTGTGTAAACCCTCCTGCCCGAAATAATGAACCTGAGGAACACCCGCTATCCGCACGCAAGTGAAGAGGTCAGTCCAAACTACAACGTTGCAAGCGCAAGCGCCGTGGAGCTTTGCCACTCACGCGTGCCGTTCAATGTTCGGTACGACCTGTACTCGTCTCGTAATTGCGGTGCCTCCGATTTCCTGGGTTCCTGCAGGTTCGCGATACCTTTGTAAGACAGGCGACATCTTCTGTCAGACTGCACCTACGAATTTGATGGCGACAGGTTGGCTGTTGAGCATATTCGTACCTGCTCGGATACGACCTCTGAGACAAAATTTCGGATAAGAGCATACACATACGTACCCTCGAAGACAACGCCGAAAGACCCCTCTCCAATCTTCTTGCCAACGCGGAAGTGTGCTCCGACGATGCCATTGGAGGTAGCGGACTGGGAGGTATGGTGCCCAGACGACGAGGCAATTACATGGGGGGTGGTCATTGCGAAGGGAGGAATGACCGACGGGGAGAGGGGTAGGGTAAGAGGTTGAGGGCGACGTCAAACGACGTCCTGGCAGAAAGAGGAATGATCAGGCAGCCTGCGGAGTCTGAAGTCGCGAGGTCACTTTCCTTATTTGGCTCTGCAGGTACTTCGTCAGCGCGGCGCGACAGGCTCCGGTCAGAACACTGCGAAGTGCCGCCTTGTGTGAGCCTCGCTCTGCTCTTCCTTCGGCCACATAATGCGCTGTCTCGTTCAAAATAGCACGTCGTCCGGCCTTGTCTCCGTTCCTGTAATTCTGCCGCATCTCAATGGCCGGCGCCAAGTGGAGGCCCGAATTCGCGTCCGGTCCGAGCCATCATCAATGATGCAGGACGTCGACGTATCCCGCCTCCATTTTACGACGAAGAGGTGCTTGAGCTGTCAGTGTCATCCATGCAAACAGTTTTTCAAACCACCACTGCAAGGCAATGCTACATCCACTTGAATTCCTTTGAATGACTTGGCCGCTATTACATAACTGGACTGAGGCACACTCTTGATCGAGGCACTATAGCCAAGTGGTTAAGGCGACAGATTCGAATTGAAGCTTATCTGTTTCCCTATGGGAGCGAGGGTTCAAATCCCTCTGGTGTCGTAAGCTAGGCGTGTGTGATCCTACCTTTTTGCCCCCAATTTGGATTGGGCATTGCTTAAGCTCTACATTGACAGACATTCTCTCAGTCTGAAAGACGTCGAGGCGTGCTGTTTAAGCGATGGGATATCGAACATCTCATTCGCCCTCGATAACGTACGGTACAGGCGATGTCGATCTACTTCGTCGGCGAAGTAGTGGCGAAGCAATCTCAGGAATGTGGAAAGTGGCGCAGAGAATAAACCTCGCCGTCGGCACTACATATACACAGTGCGTTCGTACACGGCGACTTGGCCGTTGCCGATCCGGAGAGGTGTAGTAGCATCACACATCCTCGAGCTCCATGGATACAAGGGGTGGAAGGCCAGCTTCCATGGCCAAAGGCTGGACGAGAAGGAGAGCATGGGGATCACCGTCCTGGCGTGAGAGTCCGCAGCCAGCATTAGACAAAAAAGCGAAGGGGCACGGATTGCGGGGAAGATTCGTGACCACGAAGCATGCGCGTGAGTCAAACGCTCAGAGCGTACGCCGGGAGAGTTTGGACACAGCGCCCGCCGCTCGCCGCTCGCCGTCCTCGATCGTACGTCGCATGGAAGGGAGCGCAAGTCGTTGCCACCCACACCGAGTCATGTGCCCCGGCACGATAGAAAGGATGGCGGCGGGGTAAGGCGGATGGCGGAGCTCACCACGCTCGCTTTTCGAAAAAACGGGCAGGCTGAGTTGATGCTGGTGTAATATGGGGTCCTGGTCGCAGATGCATTTGTCGCTGGACCATCGCTCGTAGTCGTCGACAGTGTCGACACTGAGCTTGGGTTGAGATCGATCCAATAACCTCCCCTGCCCCGTTGTCGGAACGTGCGGTAGTGCAGCGCCTCGTGATAGATCCAACTCTGGGGTCTGGACACACTCGATACATTACGAATATGTCCTCTGCATAGTTTTTGCACAGAAGGTAAATCCCGAGCTATATAGTCTGCAGCCACTCACCACCGCATGGTATGACACAGCAGTTCCACATAAGCAGTTCCACATAAGCACTTCGGCGTAAGCCTCTCTCGCCGCACCCACGTACTAAGCAGGCGCCGCTGATGATCTGCCGCCGAGCCTAGATAGACACAAGCCGCGGACTCTGAGATGTCCACTTCCGTGCGACGAAACGGGCAGGAGGCGGCCGGATACAGGAGCCAATGTGGCCGCGCCGCACATACGAAGCCGCACGATGGGAACCAAGCGCAGGCAGAGGGGTGGAGGTCCACGCCCGCTGCTTCCAACGGACAGCGAACCCACCGAATCCGCGTTCCTTCCGTGCCGGCTCTCACCTCCCTGAGACAGGAACGCTCGTCGCGGTACACCGCAGTGCTGTCGCCGCCGCACCGTCGATTCCCGCCTGTGTATATGAGGATTCAGCATGGTCAGGGTGTGCCTGCGACTCACAGGCTCCACTATCGGATGTGCAGCGTTTCCACGATTCGCGAATGAGGCAGGTCTATAAACGTGTGGCGAATCGATCCCAAGTGCCGTCTATATGCACCGCCGTGCTCTATGCTTCTTGCAGGAATCTCAGATGAGGTATTCTGGCACGCAGCCAGGATCTCATGAGATGGCTATGGGCTCAGAGAATGCAGGGGGCATGCAGGGGTGTTCAGAACTGCACAAAGAAGCAAAGGACTCGAATGGCCGCCATTATGTGTTGATTCTCTTTTTGATCCGCCAACGAGGGTGTCAACACTGGGACCTGAGGGGCGCTTGTCAGTGATATTCGCGGAGGGAGTTCGATCGTGCTGACAGAAGAACTTTCCCACTGGTGACCATTGGGTGCGGGCCAGGCAGCAACCGCCAAGATCCTTGAAGCCACACTCCGAGGGCTGCTGAAGATGAAGATCTAGAAGACATAATCTGAGCCGACGGGATGCTTGCAGTACTATGCTGCCGCCTCGCCAGGTGCGGACGATGGATATCGAGAGCACTGAGCACTGAGCAGGACAGACGCCAGGACGAGATGGGAAGTCACATGCAGCCGGCTGAACCCGCAGCCGGGTCGGGCTTTGCTCACCAATAAGCCCAAGTGACCAATGCCATTTGTCAGTAGCGCACATTTATACCACCCATTCTCCCCTCTCTTGTCTGTATCGCTAGGCTGTGTCGTGCTGGAACTAATTGGTCAACTTCGTCTCTCGTTTCTCTTCTGCCATCCTGTCCGAGCGACACAGACAGCCGTCTTGAGACGCACACCGCTTGGTCCGCATCCGTTATCCCGGAGGAAGCAGAGACGCCATGGAGCAGCGGGTGGTATCGTTGGTGGTGATCTCGGACATGGTGCGTGCTCTCGAGCCCTTCGTGTGCGCGGAGGCGCCTCATCTCATGCGTTCGTGCTGCCGGGGCGACGCAGATTTGTCCGTGGTGCTACATCGGGCACACCGAACTCGCGAACGCCATCGAAGCAGTGTCGGACCTGCCGCTCACGATCAAAGTCGAGTACAGGCCGTTCAAGCTGCAGCCCTCGCTGAAGGACGACCAGGTGCACGTCAAGCGCGAGTGGTACCTCCAGCGCTTTGGCAAGGAGAAGTCCGCGGCCATCGAGCAGATGGTGACCGCGAGGGCGAAGCAGTTGGGCATCAACATGTGAGCCGTCTCCTGGTTGACCGGCGCTGGTTGTGCTCCCGCAGGCTTGCACGATGCTCGGCCGGAGCACATCGCAGTCGGTCTGTCGGCGCCTCACGAACACTCGCTCACCTGCTTGCAGCAATTATGAAGGCACCATTACGCAGACGACGCGGGCACACCGCGTGAGCCTGAAGGCATGGAAGCTCGGGGGTCAGCCCTTCCAGGAAGCATTCATCAACGCCCTGCACAAGGCGTATTTCGAGCAGGGCAGGGCCCTCGGCGATTTTGAGGTGCTTGGTGAGATTGCGGAGGCGACCGGAGTGATGTCTAAGGAGGAGGTAAGCATTGCTGTGTACTGGGTCCAGGACATGTTCTAAACACGTGTCACGTGTGTCTGCACTTGTCAGACGGTCAAATTCCTCGAGTCCGACGACTGTTTGGAGGAGGTCGAGGCAATGTCGGCTGAGGCCCGTAAAAAAGGCGTGACCGGTGTCCCGTTTGTGATCATCGATGGGCGATGGGCCGTCATTGGTGGTCAAACTGCGGAAGTGTACACGCAAGTGAGTTGAGTCGTTGTGTGCCGGCGGTTTACAATGACTTATTGGACATACGCACAGATCTTCAGGAAGCTTGCGCAGACCGAGAAGGCAGCACCCCTTTCGTCTGCATCTGCGGAGGCATGTCCGTGCTGAGGGATTTGCAGTTGTGTGTTGTGGACGGTGCCGTTGGAATTACGTTGTAGCATTGTTGTGGTCAGTGGCTATTTCTATCTGTCTGATACTATTGATACTCCTGTTCGTGCATTTATTACCTCGTTGTCCGATTATGTTTTCTGAAGTACTGCTAGTCTTGATCCATCCATGTTATAAGCTTGTCCATCACTATAGATCGTTGGCTATGTAGAGTATGTACAGACGGGTGTAATGACCTGAGCGCGTAATTGGCATGACGTGCCTCGCGGGGCTTGACGTCAGTGGCAGGGCAGATTGTGGTTGAGACTGCGCGGATGCAGCACTCCGCTATAACGTCCATGCCCAGGCCCCAGATGTGTCCTCCTCCCTCCTCAGCTCCTCGTCCTCCAACAACCTTCACACACCGTCTTCGCAACTTGGCAGAATCCCCATAGCATGGCGGTAGTAGCATATGAGCACCGCTACTGGGCGTTTGCCTGGGTCCCAATCTTCGGAGCCTTCATATGGTTCGGTCAGTCTGTCGTGAATAGCGCATCGCAGTGCAAGGCTAAATTTATTTTCAGGAACATTACTATCCATGCTAATCGCATGGCTCGCTACTGGACGGCCGAAATATGTTACGCAGCAGGGGAGCATAGCATACATCTCTGACATCGGCGCAAGTTACTTGAAGCCGTTGTTCATCGTATGCTGCTGCATAACCGGCGTCAGCTTCTTCCTCGCCCTTGTTTGCGAGCGATGGCTACGGCACTCTGGCCGGTAAGTTGGAAACTATCGCAGCAGTGGAGGTGCAACTGACAACGCAGCGATCAGGCTGGTTCCGAATATGCGTCGCCGAGAACGCGCACTGTCTTCCATGGCCATCCTGGGTTCGTTCATTGGTGGCGCGGGGTTGATACTCCTCTCGATATTCGACACGGGCAGGCACCCATCCTTGCATCGCGTCTTCCTTTTGGTCTTCATCGTCGGTGTCGGCCTCAGCGCGATCTTCACCATTCTTGAGGTACGTATCTCATGTCTCTCTGCTTGTGTATGCCTCACCCTGGTGGCTGCGACAATCAGTACCGATGGATCAGCCATGATTTCGTTGAAATCCGCAAACTAAAGCGCGCATATATCGCGAAAGGTGTCATCGCCATCTTGCTAATCCTGTGTGCCATCGCGTTCGCCATTGCGCTCTACCAAGCTCCAAACGTCGGAGGTCTGCATCACTTATATCCGAGCAACCTCTACTTCTCACTGACGTGTGTCGTCTACAGCTATCCTCGAGTGGGTGATCGCCTTCGGGTACACATTCTATCTCCTCACGTTCTTCTACGACCTGCGCATGGCACGGGGCGTCCACAAAGGCGAGCTGTCAGAGCAGCGGTTGCTGAGCATGCAACAGAATGGTGGAAATGGTGTCGCTATGCAGGAGGCAAACGCAGCAGGGGGCAATGGTCGCTTTCCAAATTTCGGGAGGTTTGGCCGGCCGGTTGCGAATGATAGGGGAGCGAACACATACTCCAATGGACTCGTATGACAGATTCAGATAGCATATGGACATGATTATACGAGAAGATTGCAATGTAAGGGAAGAACGGACCTTTATAGTAGTACCATGATATTGAAGTATTTAGATTCCATTTGAATGGAGTGTTACCTGAGTTTCAGGATGGGATTTCACACTCCGCGGCTTCACACACGAGACGCCGGTACGCGTCGGACACAATTCAGACCACTCGCTGTAGTTGCGCCCGCCAACAAATGTCTCTCCCGCCCAGCAGTCCTCCATCCACTCCGGGGCCCTCACGCTCCCGAACCCCCATCCCGCGTCCGCCCACCTCGCCGCTCCGCCGGCCCGCCTCGCCCTCCTCCCTCCGTTCTGTGTCCTCCGTAGCCGCCGCTCTCACCGCGCGCCGCGCTTCAGGTCCAATACCGTCACCGTCCACGCCGCCGCCCGGCGACCGGCCAAAGACACGCGCCCGGGATCTGCTGCGGAAGCACTACGGGCTCGGCGTGGGCCCGCCCCCGCCGCTCGGCGGGCGGGTCGCGGACCCGATGGACCTGGGTGCGTGCGGCCGCGGCGTGTGCGTGTGCGGGCTCGATGCTCACTCGCAGTGCGCCCGCGGATTCCGCAGACTCGACGGCGTTCGACGCGAAGGCGTACTACGAGCAGCTCATCACGACGTCGTCGCTGCCCACGCTGCTGAAGCGCGAGAACGACCTGCTGTCGGGTGCGTCTGCGTCTGCGTCTGTGTGCTGTGTGCCGCGCGCCCTGCCTTCGTGCTCCGACTCTGACTCTGCCGCGCAGAGATCCGGCAGCTGGACAGCGAGCGCCAGTCGCTCGTGTACAACCACCACCACGAGCTCATCGCCGCGAGCGACACCATTGCGGCGGTGCGTCGGGCTCGGGCCTTTTTTTCTTTCTTCTGGTGCGCTGGTGCGTGTGTGCTGAGCGGCGCGTGTGCAGATGAAGAACCGCGCGGAGAACCTCGATGCGGATCTGGACCTCCTGCGCGCTGCGTTCTCCGAGATCTCGCGGCTTTCCGCCGAGGTCTCCTCGCGCCCTTGATCGAGTGCGGCGTCTGCGGCGGTTCGATCGTTCGCCTGGCTGGTCTGGATGGGGTGTATATGTCCAGGCATATGTTTATGTTGTCGGGTGAGTCTATACGTGGTATGCCTTGTGGATCTTGACTTACCCTTTGCAGTCTAATGTCCTACCTCTATGGACGCGGCAGGAGTTGATAGTGCATTTTTGATTGCCCGCCTTGGTCTTGAAACATGCATACGATCAAGTCCGAGTTGACTCCGCTCATCTATTTTCGCGCAATAATGTAGGGGACAACGGGTATGCTGTAGCACCCTTTCGCCTTGTGGGCCTGTCCGGTCTGTAGCGCGCATGACTGTTCGGCGTGGGTGTAGGTAAAGCACAAGAACTGCAAAATGTAAAATCGCAGACTGGATCCAGGGGCAAAGTGCTTGGTGTAAGTGGGGTCGAGCCAACGAGTATGCCAGTGAAACTGTGCTGAGACTCGGACACCCATACACTCCATCACAAGCACCGCGTTCCTTTGAATTTGGATGCAAGCCCTTCATTAACATTCTGTTAAACGACACCAAACGACAGCCACGACTCCACAGATGAGGACAGGTCATTAGTACGACGATTGACTCCGTGATATATTCTACTATATAGTTCAGTGTGCGACAGGCGACGCCAAGCTAGCGCTCAGTCAAACGCCCTCCGGCGGTATATAACGTTCGTCGGGAACGGCTGCACCATCATGCACTAAACACGAGCCGTCAGCACATCGCAACAGATTCATAAAGCAATGGCGCGTACAGCGTAGTTCGGCGCGGGGAACGGCCCCTCCAGCCGAAGCTCAACCTTGCGAATCATCGTCGCGAGCACAACGCCGACCTGCAGGTGGGCAAACTGCACACGCCAGACGCAATCAGCCCCTGAACACACAAGCGCAAGGGAGAGACCGCGGCGTACCTGCTCGCCGATGCACCGATGCCGGCCCGCGCCAAAAGGAAGGTACGGGCTCTCCGTGCCCTTGCTGACGAGCCCGAAACCAAAGTCGACCTTGGCACCCTCGTCGTAGCGGCGCTGCGCCTGAGCGGCCGAGCCGTCCTTGTCGAGCCAGCGCGCAGGTGTCCACGTCTGCGCGTCGGTCCACATGAGCGGGTCGATCTGGGAGATGAGAGGGGACGCGAGCATGATGTCGCCCTTGGGCACGACGTAGACGCTGTCCTCGGAGGGTGCGGCGAGGGTAGGTGGGAGCGGGAGGTCGCTGCGGACCTTGCGCATGATGCTGTGGATGGGCGGGTGCATGCGAAGCGTCTCGCGGATGACGGCATCAAGCTTGGGGAGCTTGCGCATGTCCTCGTATGTGAGGTCGCGGAAGCTCCCATCGGGGTTCCCGAAGTGCTCGACCTGCTCCTGGTACAACTCCTCGCTATGCACATGTGTCAGTGAAGCGGGTGATCACGAATAAGCAGTTCAACGTACGCAACCACGGTATCGTCGGCCAGGTGTAGCAGCGTCCAGGCGAGAGAGGATGAGCTCGTGTGTTGGCCGGCCATAAGCAGCGCAATCATGATGTGGGCAATCTCATGGTCCTTGAGGGGCCGCCCGTTGCGGTACTTCTGCTGCATCAGAGAAGATACGACATCGTCCTCCTGTACAATGCCGAGATCAATTGCGAGTTACGGTCAAATACCGATGACACGTACGTCCGCTTCTTCTCCAGCCCTACGCTTGGCGATGATATCCTGGTAGAACTTGCTCATCTTGGCATGGGCAGCATCACGTTTCCAGTAGCTGGGCAGCGGCAAGCCCGGGAGCATCCAGTGTAGCGGGGTGAAGCCATGGTCGAGGTCGCAGTACAAATCGGCGAAGCCCTTCGTCATGTTTGCCCGAATTTCCTTGCCCTGCAGGGTCCGCGCAGCAGTGAGGATGGTCATCTCGGCCAGCGTGGTGAGAATGGGGAACGCGCCCCACTCGTTGATGTCGTTCATCTGCCAGATGCGGAACGCAGGGTCATTGTTCATGAATTGCGTGACCTCGTCGGTGATCATGCCGACGTAAGAGCGGAGATTCTCCGTGGTGAGGGACACCTTGACGAACTTCTTCTGTTCCATGAGAAGCTCGTTCGGGCAGTCGTACACTACGTCCTTGCCGAAAACCGGGGTAGTTAAATGCTAGGGAACATTTGTAAGGCAGGCTTTGCAAGGAAAGCAAGCAGACATACTGCGTAGATATCCTCAGCAGCAAGGACTGTGTGCTTTCCGCCGAGGATAACATCGTTCCCCTTCATACCGAGTGCAACCGTGACGCGGGTGCCCAGAAGCATGAACGAGAAAACATCACCGTACTACGAACAGCGTCAGAACTGGTCACGTTCGGAAGGCATAGACGAATCACCTTTTCCCGGCACTGTGTAAAGAAGGCGACCGGATCTTGGCCATACCCCGCTGCTGATCCAAACCACGGTAACCAGTGAAAGACCATGGGCGGTAACGAACGGTCACGGGGCAGCTACGACATTGGGGCGGTCAGTGATGGCAATACACAGCAAGCAGGAGCAACGCGTACAAACTGGTACAGGACATTGAGCACGATGGCAAGAACGGGTATACCAGCAAAACCGAGCATCATAAGTCGCGGCGACGAGGAAATATGGGTGTGGGCCTGGGATATGTAGCCCGACCAGGGCTCGCCGAGCGTCGCGTTGAAGGCCATTTTTGCTGCTGTCGACGAGAGAACAGCAGTGGGAGGGAGGAGGGGAAAGGAGCCAGGGGAAGGGGCAGCTGGGTGACGGCAGGACAGCGGCGGAAAAGATTTATAGCACGACTCTCTCCCACCATCGAACCATCCTCACTTGCCTTATATGGCAACTATCTGCCCAGACACCTACACATCCCTCCAGACACAGACCAGGAAGCTCGAGCCGCAATTCGAGACCTTCCGTAAAAAAATCCAAGCGAGTAAAACAGCGTTGCACGTCTATGCGGTGGTCCGTTTATTTTTCTGATAATTGCACGAGCGACCATGAGCAAGAGCTGGGGACATGATTAAAATTAATGTACAAATATAAACACGCGAGCATTCATCTACCACGAGTGTGAACTATCGTCGGACGACTGTGAGCTGTGGCTTGAGGCCCAACCGAACCGTATCCAGCTTCACGGGCACCGAGTCCCCAATATTGTGCATCAGTGCTGTGGAATCGACCTTCCCAAGAGTCGCCCTCAGTCCGAGGCCAGGCAGAAACACCGAATACTGGAGGCAGTGCTTGCGGATATTCGCAACGCTCAGCGTGCTCACGCGTGCCTCGAGCCCATCCAGCATTGCGTACCCGCCGCCAGTCCGCTCGCGCTCCTCCATGCAGCGCTGCAGGTACTGCAACGCCCAGTACTCGTGCTGCATTGCCTGCGCGCGCTTGAGCCCGACCTCCCGGAAGCTCACGTCTTTTGCATACACCTCCAGCCACTCCTCCGAGAACATGCGCGCGGGGGCCTCCGGATGCAGCAGCGCGTACTTGATCTGCCAGTGCGCGACCATGTCGGAGAACCGCCGCAGCGGCGACGTCACGCGCATGTAGCCCTCGCCCGCAGGGATCCCCAGCGCCCCGTGCTCCTCGGGCGTGAGCACATACCGCGCCGGCGCGCTCGCCAGCCCCAGCCGCATCGTCGCGTACACATCCACGAACCCCTCCGCGTCGCGCGTCGCCATCAGCGCCTCGTACCCGCCCTCCACCTCCGAATGCGGCCGCTCGACGACGCGCCGGATCCCAGGAATCCCCCGGTCCGCGAAGAAGCGCGACGCGACGCGGCTCGCTGTCTTCATGCACTCCGCCACGAGCCCCCGCGCACCAGACTCTACATCCTGGAAACTCCGGATTTTGTATACTAGCTCGGGGAAGCCCTTGAACGCAAGCGGCCGCGCGGGGTTGGGCGGTGCTGTGGGCAGCGGCTTCGTCTTGAGCTCCATCTCCACATTGTCCAGCGCATACGTGAACGCGCCGGCTCGCACGCGCTGGGCCAGAACGTTCCGCGTGACGCGATGTATAGCCCGCAGGTCCTCCCGTATTGCCGGAGAAATAAACGTCGAATTGACAGAAGGAGGCTCGGAGGGAGCGCCGAACGGATATCGTGCGAACCTTTGTTCGAAGCCCAGCTCGACGTCAACAACGTCGTACTTGAGGAGCGTCACATTCCTAACAAGGCCGGGGCGAACTTTGTAGTCCACAATGTCGCCCTGCTCATTGACTTTGGCACTAAACGTGAGGACGTTCTGCGGGGCGTCGGAAGACGACCCGCTGTTCAGGCTCAGCCTTGTAATGAGGTCTGTGGCGGGCAGCATGGGCTCACTGCGGTCGAGGAAGTAGTATGACTCGAGCTTCGTGCGCGCTTGCCGGCTATACGGGTGGGACGGAGGGAGCACAGCTGTGGGATCCGCTATGTGGACGTGCAGCCATGAATTCCCAGGCTCTGAGGGAATTTCCTCGATCGAGACACCGTCGTCCAGTTCCTCCGCGCCAAAGTCGTCAATGACGTAGACCGGCATTGTACCAAAGTCGTGACGGATAGACTCGACGATGTCGCGAGAGTACGTTTTATCGGCACCGATAGCGTCGGGAGGGGGAGGTGCTATGGATGCTGCGTGCGACGGCATAGTGGCCATGAGTATGGGCCTCCCAAGACGTTCGTGTAGCTCTGCACGTGTGATGAGGTCCTCCCAGGGCGAAAGGACACCCAGCTCCATGAGGAACTTGTGGACCATACTGTCGTCCACCTCCCCGGTGTATACATTCAGTCTCTTCATGATCCGAGACTGCAATATAATGTACGGATCCTGCTGAATGGACCGCTTCGTACGGAGGGATGCACGGAAGAATCGGATGATTGTCATGTCGCCCTCGGAAAACTGGAAGTGATTGTCGGGCGTCATAGACGGGGCGTCCTTCCAAGTTGCGAGGCTCCGCTCGCGAGATGCAGCGATTATTGCTCTCGCCTTTGTGAAGAATGCGTCTAATTGAGAATCCTGGTGTGCTAGCATCTGGTCCACTGCGTTCATGTCCTGGATGTGCTGCCATGGGCGTACCCAGAATGTTTGCTTCTCCAGGAAGTTCGTGGGCTCCGCAACAAAGTACTTGTACCGCGAAAACAGGAATTTGTGTACTGCGAGCATGGTCATTGCGTCGATGTCTTTGGTCTTCGAATTGACGGCCTTAGCTACCTGCGCCGTAGAGACCTGGGCCCAGTCGTCAGCATTCGAGGCTCTCTCTTTGTAATAGGCGTCCGAGATAGACGGGACGATCGTGTTATAAACGCGCTCGAGCTCCATCTCGAAATTGCGCAGGCGCTTCAGGACGCGCACTCGTGAGGCAATTTGGCCCTCTGTCTCCGCGAGTAGGACACGGCCGCATCGCTCGGCCAAGTCCTGATCGATGAAAGAGGATATCGCAAACATGACGTCCTCCTCTGCGTGCGACCACATTTCTCCCGATGGCTGTAGGCTATGCACAGTCCACCGGCCCATCACAGGAATATCGAAGAGCACGATGCCGTGGCTGCATACACCATTTCTGTCACGCAGCGTGATCAGAAACGGCAGAATGCACGGGCAGAGTGGCATGGACTTGCCTGCGGATCTCGACGAGCGTGCCGGGCAGCATGCGCTGTTTCCCGCGGAATTCGAGCTGCTGCAGGTCCAGGTTCCATGCATCGTCCTGAGGCTCAGAAAAAAACTTGGACTTCTCTATGGAAGGCACGCGGGCCGTATTCTGGGTACTCTTGACGACAGCAGTGAGCCTGTGGGTCTCGCCCGCGTAGGCCTTGTCGTGTCTCCAGCCCTTCTTGCGCTCTTTCTTCACGGCAGTGGCTGCTAGCTGCTTCGGCAGTGCTTCCAGCGCGGAGAGGGAGATGTCCGGACTGTGAGGAGGGGGTTTGCGCGTCGGGATGAAGGAGGCATGGCGCCGCGAGGAAGATGCCTCGGCTGTCTGGATAGAACGGAGAGAAGAAGCACTTCTACTGGCAAGCTCTGGGAAACATTGAACGCCGCGCCGATGCATGTAAGCCAGATGTGAGTCGCAGCAACGAGTATTCGCACAACACACCGACAAATTTGACCTGAGCCTACATGATCACGTGCGTCGCGCGATCGACATCCGCGCAGACCGTCGGCTACAGCCTGAGCCTTACACTCGAAAGTCCTCCCCCATTCGCATTCTTGCACATATCACGACCATGTTCAAGCGGATCGAAAAGCGGCGCAGGCGACAGGAAGAGGAGGAGAAGCTTGGTCTCGATGGTGACATGAAGGAACTTCTCGGCATGCACGACACGGACTCGGACGAATCCGACTCCTTCAAGGACTCAGATGAAGGGCAGGAAGGGTCCGATGCGGATGTTCAGGACGACGAAGACGACGATGGCGAAGTTGACAGTCACTCGGAGGACGGCGAGGAGGGGGAGGACACCGGCCCTCCGATGTCCATCGCAGCGAGTCTCAAGGACCCTATATACTCGGTCTCGCTCGAATCCGAGGCCAAGGCATGCATCGCCTGTCCAGGGAAGTTGCTCAAACATGCGACTATGGCAGAAGTACACAAGGAGTCTCAGGTGTGTTGCATTTTTTTCACCGTTCGAACTACTCATTTAGCCTGATCCTAGGCGCATATTCGGCGGTACACTCGATACATCGAGCTAGCAAAGAAGGCAGATCCAGACGACGATGTCAGAGACATCGTGCGTGCACAAAATTTCGCCCCGAGACAGGCGAAGGAGCAGCAGCGGGAAGATCTGTCAAAGCGCGCTCAAAAAAGGGTGTGTATACCAGTCATGTCCTCATCATTGCACTCATGTCCTTGACATCGTTTTAGAAAGAGAAGCAAGCCAACATCAAAGCCAAGCGCGAAAAACAGAAAGCGATGAAGGCAAAGGCAAAGGCGCGCAAAGAAGCAAAGATTCCTGTCGAACGTGCAGCTTCTGGTTCGCCACGGCCTCAGAAGAAACGCAAGGTCGAAGCTAGTACCCTCGACCAGGACTCAGATTCTGACGATCCCTCATCACCAAAACCCACAAAAGCAAAAGCAAAAGCATCTGAATCAAGGTTACATGCGAAGCGTCCTCCTTCCGGTCCAGGTAAACCACGACGCGATTTGGGCGAGAAGGGTGCTGCAAGTGTCAAAGGCACGCGCAGCATAATCAGGAAGAAGAAGCGGGCCTGACAAGGTATAGTCAACACATAATCACATAAATTAAAGTCCGTCGAGCATCGTATTAACCAAAAGCACTAGACACAGAAAATATGCCTGGGAAGATATGACTACCGCAGACTCTGCAATACTCCTTCGGTCGAGGCGATGACCTATTGCCGTGTATGAACATCGACAGATGGAAGATGATGCAGGGGAAGAGACCTACCTGATGAATATCTGGCCGTTCTTGTGGATTGACCTTCAACATGCTATCAATTAGGTTTTTGAGACCTTGCGAGTACGCAGATGCAGGGTGCTTGTACTGAGCACCCATGACGGCCATAGCGATTGAGCCACCCTGTTCCGTTGTCTGCATATTTTCGAATGGCGAGTGAGAGTAGGCCAACGCAAAGAGAGTACAGCCAAGAGACTATCGGAAGGAGGTGAGCGTCCTGCAACACGTAACCGACGGCGAGAAACGCACCCAGATGTCAACTTTTTCATCGATCGTTACACCAGTCTTGACATCGAATAGCTCTGGCGCTCGGTAAGCCATTGTGCTTTGTTCTGCTGCGATATCCTACTCGAGACAGTCAGGCTACAGATCCTTCTGTCATGAATGCACAAACCTGCTGAAGAAGCGCTTGGGATCTGTTCTCAATCTTGATCCTTGCCTTCATCGTGCTCCCAAAGTCCATCAGGATGGGCGAACCATCATCAGCAATCATGACATTGCTGCCAACACCAGTATCAGCCATTCCGCCCAACACGACTTCGCACGGAACACACCCTGGCTTCAAGTCACGGTGTGCATAGGGCACGAGCTCCGCCTGGCCTTGCGACTGATTCCTGGACCCGTTCTGCTGTATGCGCGCCAGCTCCTCATCGCCATCGAAAACAGCCTCCCCCTCGTCCATTGGTCTGTGGTTCGCCATGAGAGGCACCGACGATCCACCGCCGGGACCATGGTACGAGTAGCCGTCCTCCGCGTCGCCCTCGGGATGGGGGAACATGTCCTCCTCCGAGTGTCGCTCGTCGCTAAGACGTCGCTCACGACTTGGGCGCCGCGGCGCGGAGGGTTGCGTCCCGTGCGATGGAGCCACGTTCGCAGCGACGGGAGCGTGGTAGTCGTGCATTGCGCGCACAGCTTCGCATGTACCCTTGAAGAGGCGGACCATCTCTTGCTCCGCAAAGTGGGTCCCGTTTATGGAGTTTGCGTTGATCGCGTCTTGGAGGTTGCCGCGCTACCAATACGATAAGATGAGGCTGTTGGTGAGGGGATGAACGCCAGTGCCCACCTTGTAAAGTGGGAGGAATAGATATACAATCTGGCCGTCGCCATTGGGATCCTGTACAACGGCAGAATCCTACACGGTGGTTAGACGCGTTTCAGGGAGGCTTGTACTCGTCTCACTCACCAAGATTCGGATGATATTTGGGTGTCTAATGGGGAGCATATGGAGGTCAGAAGTCATGGTATTGACAGATTGGCAGCACGAACTTACTTGAACCGCCTGTACGCCTCCACTTCCCGCATAGCTTGTCGTACGTCCTCATGACCACTCGGACACCGAATCTTCTTCAGTGCAAATTGTCTCTAGAAGTATATGTGTCAACGACACCATGCACACACGCAGGTAGAAACGCACCCCGCTATGCTCATCCTGAGCCAGATAGACGAATGAGAAACCACCTTCTCCGAGGACCTTCACTATCTTGACTACAAGACCACACCAAGTGTCACAATCACGTCACGAGAACAGCCAGATGAGCGAAGAAAATGTCGGTACTGACATGTACGCCCGTTAATTTTGATTTTCGCAGACTGCTGGCAGATACACGATGAAAGCGCCCAGAACGCGTCCTTGACCTGGTACTTCAGGCTATCCAGTGTACTCATTAGCTGAGGATGATGTAGGGCCATTGTCAGTGTGCGAGGGGCCGTCCGGGGAGTAGTGTGTAGTAGAGTACAGGTCGTTGTGCACAGTGCACTGCGCTCTCAGGCCGGGAGTGAGCTACCGTGGCACTGCAGTCTAAGATCTAATCTAATCTCGGCCCTTTGGTTGCCAATGCTCAAGGCCGTTCCTCTTGCGGTCAGAGCACTGTGAGATGAGATAGCAATATTGCGACGGCGCATGGTACAAAGCAAAGATTCCAGTCGACAAGAAACTACAAAGGTCAGTCCTCAAAGCCCAGCTCGCGATCCCTCTTTGCCCTCCGGAGCGCCGCGCGCTCCTGCTCGGGCAAGGCGAACCAACCGTCGATGCTCTCCTCGAGCTCCGTCTCCCACTGCTCCTCCATCTCGAGCTGCTTCTTCGTCTTCTTCGGCGGCGGGGGACGCGGCGGGGGTGGAGGCGGAGTGCGGCGGTTCGGGTGCAGCGGCGCGATGCGCGTCAGCAGAGTCTTGGATGATTTGGCGTATGGAGAGTACGTTGGGCGCGACGAGGCGAAGGGCGAGCCAGGGAGCGAGTTCACTTTACGGATGAGCTCGGACATGGGGATGGACTTCTTGGACGCGATGGAGTAGGAGCGCGGCGTACTCCCGAATCTGGACGTGGAGGGTGGTGGGGGCGGAGGCATGGATGAGGGCGCTGCAGTGCTGGAGCTTGCATGTTCGCCATTCTCCTGTGTGGGTCCGTTTAGTACTTGCGCTTGACTAGAGACGAGAATCAAGGTTACCTTCGTGGCGTCGTCATCTTCTCCGCTGTCTTGTCCTCCTCCGCCAAGGGCCCCAGGCGCAGAGACCCTCCCCCTCTTCGGTAGGTCCTGGCGTCGCGCTTTCTTTGGGGGTGAGCCTTGAGCAGAAGCAGCGTCTTCGTCTTCGTCATCCGAGAACACAGCTCGCTTCTTTCCCTTATTGAGAAGGATGGGAGGATCTTTGGCAGTGTCATCCTCAACGTCCCCAGCTTGTGCAGCATTCTTCGCTGCACGGGAGGGACCTGCAACTTGTTTTCCTTTCTTCGGACCCTTAGCCCTCTTGCCTGCAGAGCTGCCAGTCTCGGAGTCCGAGGGCTTCTCGCCGTCGCCGTTGCTCGAAGAGGCCGGCGTTCCCATGTTGCTAGTACCAGCGGAGGAATGTGAAGACGGTAGAGCCGGAGGGGGCATCAAATTACTGTCCCGCTCTTCGTCGGAGTCGTCTATGATCTCCTTGCTTGTCGGCGCCTTCGCCTTGCTCGTGGGTTTTCCCTTCGCCTTGCTCGGCTTCGGCTGCGCGCCGTCAATGACGACCTCCATCTGCTGCTTCGCCGCGCCACCATCCTTCTTGGCCCTCTTCTTGGGTGGCGCCTTGCGCTTCGGCTTGGACGACGCCGCCCAATCGTCCTCGTCGTCCTCGTCGGCAGCGCTTTTCCTGCGCGACTTCGACGCTCCCTTCGGCGCGTCGTCCCCACCCCACTCTTCATCGTCCTCGTCTGCCTTGCTCTTCCTCCGCGGCTTGGGCTTGGGCTTCGCAGCCTCCTCGGCCGGTTCGTCCTCGTCACCAACTTTACTCTTTCCCTGCTTCGTCTTCGTCTTGACCTTCGCCTCGGGCTTCTCTGTGCGGCTCTCGTCAACAACGCTCTTCGACAGACAGCTCGTGCCCACACTCCCAGGCCCAGGAGCCGAGGACGACGACGAGGCAAAGAAGTTGGGCGGGGGGATGGCACCAAGTGCCTCGCCGCCGTCCTCGTCCAGCTCTGGGTCTGGTACCGCTGCAGCGCGCTTGCGCTTGCGCGTCGGCACGGGCGAAGACAGCGGCGAGGTGCCTCCGTCGAGGTTCGCCGACGATGCGGAGGTCATGGATGGCGGGAGCGGGTCGGAGGGAGGGAGCTGCGAGCTCAGGTCAATCACGAAGTCTGACGTCGGGGCAGGCAGCGTGTTAGGTTCGGAAAGCCCTGAGAGAGACGTGTCCGCGGCGCGCGACGTCTTCGCGCGCTTCCTGCTCGGCGATGCCGTCCGTGTCTTCGACTTGCCACGCGGGAGCAACGCGATCTCGTCGTCGTCGTCGTCGGTGATGTCGATCACGTCAATGGGATCGTTCAAGTTCGTCTTTGTTTCTGCTGGAGCAGGTTGCTTGCCCTTGGTGCCGGCTGCGCGTGCGCGCGAACGGACCTTGGCGCGTTCGGCGATGTCCTGGGAGAAATCCTCGTCGAGCGGAGTGTCTGTGGCCGCGGGGCCTTTGTACGCCGGGTGCGGGGCTGGTTTCGGATTGACCGACGGGGATGTAGCGGGCTGTATATTGAGAGACGTGGTGGACGAAATTGACGTATCGAGAATTGATGGGCCGCTGCTTGATGATGCCACTGCACCCTTGTAGGCGGGTCTCGGCCGGGGTCGGGGGGGCTTCGCGGGTCCCGAGATGCTTGGCACATCTGAGGACTTTGAGGTCGAGGATCCTGGTGTTTGGATGGTAGAGTGGGTGGCGCCGGGGCCATGTGTGATAGATGGGATGCCAATGGTGTCGCGAGATGTAACGGTGAAGTTGGCTGTTTGAATGGGCGATTCTGCAGCAAGACAAATTAGTTGCGAACATACCTCAGCGCATATATTCGAGTGACATACCGTGGTTAGTGCTTGGTGTAACAGTGTGGCCCCGCCTAGTAGTAGTGTCCATGTCCAAGATTTCCTCCTCGTCACTGTCTTGCACTATCTCGTTCGCAGATATCAAATTAGGGCCCATGTTGAGGTGGGATGTGAGGTGGAAGTGGTTGTGGACGAAGGTGTGCAAGGATGTTGTGGCCGATCGAGTGGCGGCAGACGACAACAAGGGAGAGTTGGGAAGCGCCCAGGTGTAAACGCGTTATGCAGCTCACATGACCGCGCAGCCCAATGTGACAAGTGTGACATGCGATCGTTACTTCTCCCGATTCTCCGCGACATGATTGGAGTCGCAACAGGATTCATAATGGACGCCCGCTCCCTGGCCTATAAGGCCATCCTCTTCTCACAAACAGCCCCCACCCCGCCATGGCCCCCCCTCTCACCAACGTCCACGTCGAAACTACCCCCAAACGCATCCGCGTCTTGTTCGGCGGCAAATATATCGTAGACACCACCAACGCCAAATTGGTGTGAGCAGCGGATTGTGATCATCTTACATGTCTCACTCACTGGTCAACCACAGGTGGCTGAAACCATACTACCCCACGTACTTCTTCGAGGCTGCAAATGTCCCCACCGACTACCTCGCCGCGGCCTCCAGGACCTCCGAGTATAACCTGTTCGACGTTGTGGTGGGCGACACAAGGGCAAAGGACGCTGCGAAATTGTACCTAGACGGTGACCTCACAGGGCTCGTGCAGCTCGAATTCAGCGCAATGCACGCATGGTTCGAGGAGGACGAGCAGATCTTCGTGCACCCCAAGGACCCGTACAAGGTTCGCGCGGGTCTCTCGCGATCCTTCGCCGGGCGTACTGCTTACCGCTTCCCTTCACAGCGCGTCGACGTCCTGCAGTCCTCCCGCCACGTGCGCGTCGAGGTGAACGGCGTCGAGGTCGCAAACACCACAAAGCCCCGCCTCCTCTTCGAGACCAGCCTGCGTGTGCGCACTTACATCCCGAAGACGGACTGCAAGCTCGAACTCTTCGTGCCTTCCCAGCTCACCACGCAGTGTCCCTATAAGGTGTGCCTCGTCTGAGCGTGATTGCTGTTCCATCTCTGACCAATCCTCCATGTCCGTAGGGTGTTGCGAACTACTATAACGTCCGACTTCCTACGGGTGATGTCGCGGAAAATATCGTGTGGTGGTACCGCACTCCCCAGCTCGAATGCGCAGAGATCAAAGGCTTCGTCGCATTTTACGACGAGAAAGTCGATGTATGGGTCGACGGCGTGCGTCAAGCCCGTTCCTGAAGCTCGTAGAAGGAAACGATCGCACAAGCGGAATGAAGCACCCGTGTATGAATAGCCACCGTTGTGTAGCGACAGCAAGATGTACTGTAATCCACGATCCCGACTCCACTCAGATACACAATTCGCCTCAGACATCCTGCATGCTAGATTGCCTGCTTTACAAGCACGATTGACCAGTCGAACAAACGTGAAACTTGAGACAGACTGCAAACCAAGTTATTTCAGCGGAGTAACAAAAACTCCATCCTCAGATCACACCGATGTATGAGCTCCTCATCAAGCCATTGCATTCCAAATTCCAAGGACGACATAAATCTACACCAATTCACATCCACTCTCTGTAACCTGCACATGCGTACGCATACAACCAGCGACAAATGGATCTATAAGGAGTGGGACGAGGGGGTCAGTGTGGCGCGCGTAGCGCGCGTGGAAAGCACATGGAGCGCACATGGAGCGCACATGGAGCGCACATGGAGCGCACGCGGAGCGCACGCCAACCACGTTCGCCACATGGCGTCCACGCGCGCTGCCCACGTCCCATTCCAAGGGCCAGGTCACGGGCCAGCGCGCGCGTCAAGTCCGAATCGGGAAGGATAACAATACTTACCTGTATATTCACAAATAAATGCCTGCAGACCACAAATATACTTCCATCAAAGCTGTCCACTGTAAATGTCTGCCACCTCAGCATAAAAATGGGACCATAGGCACATGCCAGACACTCCAGAAAGTCATTGAACAAATGTTTCACCTGTGGATCTCAATTGCAACATCCAACTGGCTTAAGTTGAATTTTCCAGTGTCCAGTGCTCCAGCTCATTTGTCACAACACTATTTTTATATTTTATCTCTTCTATTACAGCTACATAAAATATACATTCAATGATGAAGCCATGGGAAGATTTACATTGACATGCAAAACATGTAGCTTCTTCTCTTCCATATATAGGGAAACTGGGAAGTAAAATTCATAGGACTTGCAATGTTTGTGACATTGTCTCTTCTCAATCAAACTGCAGTCATACAATATTCAAAACACCATGCTGTAATAAAGCCACGGGAACATCTACATTGCTTGAATTCAATGACACAAACTAATTTACATCTTGGATTGAAGACATGACCACAGGAAAACCATAGACTCTTTGTAGACTTGGCCCTAAGTGATGTGAAGTTCCACATCAATGCACAGCAAAGCCATGCAATACAACATAAAGTATAGTCACAGGAAAAATAAAACATAGCCACAGGAAAACATAGCCACAAGCAAAAATACAGCTATGGGAAAAATAAAACATAGCCACAGGAAAAATACAGCTACGGGAAAAATACAGCTACAGGAAAATATACTCATGGGAAACAACATCATGATAGCCTCTGGATACAAACAGGAAAAAACATAGTGATGGAAAACAACACAGTCTCAGAAAACAACATGACCACAGGAAACTATATAATCATGGGATACAACACTGTCATGGAAAATTACATAGCCACGGGAAACAAGACAATCACGGGAAAATTGAACTATATAGCCACAGGAAACAACATAGTCATGGGAAACACAATAATCTGTTGTATATATAAATCTCCAAGACCATTAATGCATGGCGAAGCCATGCACACACTATCAACAATGACACCCATGGCGAAGCCATGTTGAATAACCTTCCGTGGTGAAGCCACGGGTAAAAAAGCCTAGTCTTAGTTGTTCTGGTTGTTCGAGCCACTCGATCCGAGCACATCGCTGCCATGAAGTCAGCGCGAGCACTAGGAATAGGAACAGAACGCGCGAGCGACACTCACCCGACTACATGAGCTGCACCCTTAGCGACATCGCCCAGAATGGATGCACCACTGCCGTCGGCCTGACGACGGGCGAGGGCCTCAAAGAACTCGCGCCGGTTCTGGTTGTTCGAACCGCTGTTACCAGCGCCATTCCTGCACCGCACCTCAGCATTAAAAAAGCATACGCAAATAGCCGTATGACGTACTCAGGCGTTTCGGCCCCCTCCTTGATGATGTTACACCACATGCATGCACCGCTGCCGTCGACCTGGCGGCGCGCAATCGCCTCGAAGAGCTCACGTTGGTTGTTCGAGCCGCTGTTGCCAATGACATCGCTACAGCGCACATCAGCAGGTTACGAGAGGCACGCGCGAACAACAGAGAGCATACCCGATAAGATGAGTGGCACCCTCAGCAACATCACCCCAGATGGATGCGCCGCTGCCGGAGGTCTGTCGGCGCGCAAGAGCTTCAAGGACCTCGCGTTGGTTCTGGTTGTTGTTCGAACCGCTGTTGCCCAAGACGTGGCTGCAAAGGGCATTAGCGTTGATGAAGCAAATCCAAGCAGCCAGACCGCATACCCGAGTACATCAGCACCATCCTTCAGAGCAGTACCCCAGAAGGATGCACCGCTGCCGTCTGCCTGGCGGCGCGCAAGAGCTTCGAGGAGCTCACGCTGGTTGTTCGAGCCACTGTTGCCAATGACGTCGCTACAACGCATATGAGCAAGTTACAAAAGGCACGCGATTAAGCAAAGCATACCCGATAAGATGAGTTGCACCCTCGGCAACATCGCCCCAGATGGACGCGCCGCTGCCGGAGGTCTGTCGGCGCGCAAGTGCCTCGAGAACCTCGCGTTGGTTCTGGTTGTTGTTCGAACCACTGTTACCTATGACATGCCTGCAAAAAGCACTGGTGTTAGCTACATATACCTAAGCAACCAAACCACGTACCCGAGTACATCGGCACCGTCCTTCAGCGCAGTGCCCCAGAAAGACGCACCACTGCCATCGGCCTGGCGGCGCGCAAGTGCTTCGAGGAGCTCACGCCGGTTGTTGTTGTTGGAACCGCTAGAGCCGGCAACATCTCTACGTTCCACGTCAGCGAAGCAAAGGACTATCACGAAATGATAGCACATACCCGATGATGTGGCCTGCGCCCTTTACGATGTCACCAAACAAAGAGGCACCGCTGCCATCCACAGCCTGACGACTCATAACCTCCTGCGCTAGAAGCTCGCGCTGCATGACCACAGGACCAACACCATGGTTTATCTTGGGCCAGGTACTGTGACAGTGTGAGAATAGAAAGAGAATATTTAACATCACAACTTACACTGGCAAGACCGGAACGGACAGCGCTGGAGTGACAGCCACGGCAGCAGCAACAGCAGCAACAGTAGAGAAACGCATGATTGCAGTGAATGAAATCAAAGGTGATTTGGCGTAAAAAGAAAAGTTGTAGGGAGAACGTGAAAGTCGATTAAAGGATAAGGAATGTAACAAAGTGCAGCTGGTATGCATGGAAACAACGGTCAGCTTAAGAGGACGAGAACGTAGCCAAGGTACTCACCAACCAGTACCACACAGTGAGGCTCGAAAGAAAGAAGAGGAGCTGAGATTTGTTGGCAGCGATGTCCTGACTTTATACTCATCCTGCACGTACATAATGGAGACGGCACAGATGGGCGGGTATTAGCTGGCAGACATGCCGGACATCATGCAGGCTAGTATCGAGGGTGGTGGAGCCGGGGGGCTCTGCTTGATGATTGGGATGAAGATACGCAGCAGTCCGGGTGTCGTGGCGAGCGATGAAGTGGAGTAGAAGGTGATGTCCTCTGCTAATTCACCTCACCTTGTTTCGGGGGACAAATTCATCGAGCGTTCGCTGGCACACGTTGGCAGAAAATTTCCATGACCAAAGGACATCTTAGGACTGCCTAAGGAATGCATGACCGGTCGATGCTACCTGTAATACACGACACTGCTTAGCATGCAGCCCTCAGAACCTTCTGAATGAAAGAGTACTTGCACGTATATGAATCCCGAGCGAAGTCATCATGGAACTCGCTAAAATATTTTCTTCCTCAGTGTGAATGTTAGCATCCGGCTTGAGGCTGAATAAGTAGCTCGGAGAACATTTGTGTATGACCTCTCCAGGTCGGAAGAGCTAGTCGGCTATTTCCGAGGTTGGACAGCTCTGCACAGTGCACACACTCCCGTTGTAACACAACAACGATGTCCTCTTCGCTCCCCACATTGTTCATACTTGCGATTGTTCTGGCTCTCATGGCGTGCGCCTGGTTTTTTACCCCGAAGGGCCCGCAGCAAACGTAAACTCCCGCACACTGCGCGCGTCCGCGCGGACTTCACAGAACTAACAACATATGTCTAGTTTGATTCGGACGAGCTTCATGCTCTCGCTAGCGTGTTGCTACCTCATGTGGATGGTTACCTACCTTGCGCAGGTCCACCCATTGGAGCGTGAGCGCGTTATGCCGCCTTTTCATCACTACAACCTGACACCTTTGATAGGGCCACGGAAGGCGTTCGTACCGGAGTGATCGGAGTAGTGGAGGTAGGAGCATTACATGGGTGTGAGTAATCGGTATGTCTATGTTTCGCGCAAGTGAGCGGTATTGAACAGCATACGTTACAGGCACTTGTGATAGTATATTCAAAACGTCAATCCATGCGATTTGGACACGTCCTACGCCCATCCTGACGGTGCGCTAACGATGAGACTTGTCGCGGGCGTGTCCCAGTCCTGAGTGGAGCCCCAAGGACGGTCGGAGACATCCGGTGCACCCCAGTCATCGGTATCATTGGGGGACCAGGGTACCTCCTCGCGTTTGCTACTGAAGAGTTGTCCGAAGATGTCCTATTGCTCCAGTCAAGATAGCACTCTAGTGTGGTGGAACTCTGCTCCCCAGTCAAAATATGGTCCACGTCGTCCTGCTTTCGTGCAAGCCATAAGTCCCTTTCCGTCACAAGACTGCCTGTGAGGTGGACTTCCCACTTTTCCGGTACGCTGGCTGTAGACATGTCCAGTTGGAGGTCCTTGTGTTCTGCTATGGCGTGAAGAAGCAATTCGATCCACCCTCCACATAGGACTCCGACGTCATGTTCGAACCAGACTTCCGAGACAGATATTGTACTCTCCCGGTAGTGGAGCATCCTCGCCTTGACGAGGTCCCCGATAGCCTGCAGCGACCCGGGCTGCTGCGCTTGCTCATGCGCAGTATGGAGGTGCGTGGCCAACAGCCTGTGCTGAGTTCTGTCTCCTACCTCTGCAGGATCCCGCTGTCCTCGCACCGTCTTCTCCGCGCAACAGAGTAGTCTTTGCCTTCCCGTCTCGTGAATGCAGCAACCTGGCTCGCCCAGCCGAGCTCTTCATCTCGTCCCCATTCGTCTGTCTCTTCTGCTTTTCCTACTCCCCCGATCTCGACATCGTACCCCCACTGCTCTGCAACGCATACGCACCACTGCGTGAATTCCTCTACCGTCCACTCGAATTTGTGATCGTCATGCCGGAATATGCGCGCAGTTCTTCCCGTTGGGTCTATGTAGCCACTACGCACGCCTGCCGGGGCATCCGGTGGCGTAAAGCGTGCGTTGAACGTGTACGAAGGCGTCGTGATCAACAGCAAACGCGGGTGATATACGCCTAGCAACACAGGCGCGAAGTCCTGCAGCACCTCTTCGGCAGGTGCTCGATGCTGATAGGAAAGGAAGGTGAGGAATGATATTTCGAGGCGCGGATGGTGCGGACTGTACATACACTTCCGTGGAGACTATGCACTCGACGCCGACAAATTCGGAATTGATACACTGCAGCCCGCCTTCCCAGATCTTGACCTCGAGGGGTTCCCACCTGATCGTCCATCGACTATGTGCGACGCGGATGATGTAGATGTACATCTTGGGGCCGTGCACGCAACGGCGGACTGCAGATCTTCAGAGGATATGTCGAGCGCGAGAACTCGGACAGGGTGCATGAAGCCTTCCGTCGGATCGCACGCAGGCAGAACAAGTGGGTCTGATCCGTTTCTCCTGGCCTCGGGGGAGTGGTGTATGTCTTGAGTACTTCAGCGGCGGAGGTAGCAGCCAAGGAGCGGGATTGCATAGGCACGCGATCAGCTCGCCTTCGCCACAGCCGACATCGAGCACCTACAGGTTCAGTGTCAGCTTTAGTGGATTGCGAGGATGATAAGGAACTCACTGTGCGGACGTTTTCCCTCCGGAGGATGTCGAATACCCATCCTCTGCGCTGCAAAAACAAGGGAGGTTGGAACGTCACTGTGAGCTCTTTCAATGTCTCCGAATCGCTGAGTGAAGCCATGGGCAATGTCGCAAGCCAAACGTTTGCGAGTCTTATAGGTGTAAAGAAAATCGAAGCTGAGGCTTGGGACTACGGTCATCGACAAAGGGTGGTCAAGAAGTGACGCTGACGCTGAACGCGTCTGCCGTGGCTTGACCGAGTACTCGTTGGCATGTACAGCAGGCAGCGAAATCCAAGGCAACAAATTCTGGTCAAACAGCTGTACTATACCACGTTACAAGCAATCACACTCCTATAAAATATCTCGTGTTAACTACAGTCCACAAGCCAGACCTCCAAACCACATTTAATAGTAACCAGTCTGAGGCGACCAGTGCTCATATCAGCCCCGCTTCCCGCAGGTCCCTCGTGAGCCGTGCATCTGCCTCAGACTGTACCAGATGTCCCTCCGCCCGCCGCTGCTCGTTCTCGTCTGCTTCGCCCCCGAAATCCAAGATGCCAAACACGCGCTCGATGTTCCGCCGCACTTCCACGTCTCTCTGCACTTGCTCCGCGGTGTGCGGGGCAGCTGTCGAGGCGGAACGGATGGAGAGCTCCCAGCGTTTCACGCGGTAGAAGCCAATCACGGACGAGAGCAGCAGGAACCACCCTGGCACCGTCCAGTCAGAGACATGCGCATCTGACTGCTACAGTCGAGTGGGGACACGCACCGATTGTCATCAGTACCAACGAGAGCCAATCTCGCGTGGAGACGTCATATTGTCCGGGTTCTATGTCGATGTATGTTCCATTAGGCAGCAGCGCAGCGTCGGGCCGCGATATCGACATCGGCATGCCCATCGTGCGGTTCCACAGGAGCGTCTCCTGCTGTCCCGTCTCGTCGGCGTCTTGCATGCTGCGCGAGTAGAATCCATACTGGATCATGGTGATTCCGAGCCCCGCACGCGAGCCGTATTTCGCGGCGTGTGTCGTGTGCAGCAGGTACGTGAGCACGAACCCGATGAACTGGAAGAAGTACGAGACGAAGGCGGTGATGACGAAGAACATGATCGAGCCCGTCGGCAGGTCGTCGACGATCATGTCTGCACCGGCCTCGAGGGCCAAGGGTGCATGCACGGTTGTCTCCCAGTACGTCGGCACCGCGTCCGCCTGCGCTTCTCTATATGACTGTCACAGTATCCCAGGAGTGTTCGCCACGAGGGAAGGAGGCAGTATAGTTTGTGGCAATAAGTAATGTCGCACGACAAGATATCTGTGCGAGCTCACCGGCGGGTTGTCTGTCTGCGCATCCTCAGGCACCGTGTAGACCTCTCCGTTCTCGCCCGTCAACGTCACGGTCCGCCCTGGCTTCGCCATGACATTTGCGAAAACGCCGTCGTTCTCTATCCCGCCCCCTCTCGGCCGCGTGGCCGTCGGTTCCGTCGGCACTCTCGCATAGTGCTGCGGCAGCAGGGCACCCACTGCTCTCCGGAAGAACGATGGACGTGGTTCGCGCGGAATGACAGGAGATGAAGGGAGGAGGCCGTTCGAGTTGCCCCAGTCATTTGGGCGGGCGACCGCAGAGGGCCTGGCGGTGAGCCCGGCGGGGGGTAGTCGTAATCACGATCGCGCTCAAAGTCGTATATCCCGGGAATCACCACCGGCGGAGGGGCTTGTCGCTGTGATTCGAAGGGGTATAGCGGTGCGTCAAGGGGGTCGACTCGGATGCTGTTCGTCGTAGTCATCGTGATCGGACTCGAAAGCGTCGTCTAGCTCGCGCTCTGCGTCCGGTCCTGATGTGATCAGGGAGCGGTGCATAACGAACTGGCATTGAGAATGACGAAGCGGAGCTCGGGAGAAATGAGAGCAGAAGGTCAAACAGCAGAGAACATGAATGAGGCAGAGACAGTCTGAGCGCTGCGCTCCCACCACATCACTCGGAACTTTCCAAATCCGTCAGTGCTCAGTCCAATCTGCTCGATTGCGCAAAGTTGCCGCATCGTATCATTTCCGAGTCGCAAGCGGTCGTATGTTATGGCTCGTTCCCTACTTCAGCATACACAGATACTAGCACATCCCTTCTGCATTTCTGCAGTGTATAACCTCGATGATATATGCAAAGCGCCCACATTCAAGCCAGGAGACCTCTGACATACTTCAACAAGTCCTTTCCCTAAAGATATCAACGCCGTCAGTATACATAGCGTAACCAGCGAAGAGACAATGCGCACCCCTCGAGTCTTGACCCCCGCAACCATAGCTTCCACCGGATCGACCTCGTAGGGCGACTCTTCCATCTCCCCAGAAGCCCCCGCACCCGCAGATTCGCCCGTCCACCTCCCACTGGGAACCCTCGCGAGGCCCAGCCGCTGCCTCCTTACTATCCCATGACGCAAGACAACAGTCAGCACTGCGCGCCAGCCCTCAACTGCACCCGGCTGGCCATTGACCGATATCGTCGACGAGTTCATCAGGGACGCCTGAGAATCCGAGCGGCCGTGCGTGAGCGGCCTTGGCATTGACGGTGCAGCTGTTGAGCGCACGATGTAGGGGCAGTATGCCCTGTGCTGTCCCAGGATGTCTAGCTGCCTCTGCGGCTGAGTCTTTGCCACCTCCTGTGGCTCCGACCCAGGTGACGCAGAGCGCCCGTTCGCGTAGGGGGCGGGGATGAATGCCCAGAGTCCGACCCGCCGTTGGCAGAGCGAGCAGTGTAGAAGGGTCGTTGCGGGCTTCGCGGGAGAGGTCGCTCGACTAGTGCTGACCGAAGATGTGCGAGGCCGGGAGGATGTTCGAGACGGGCCGGGTGTTGGTGTACCGTCTCGCAGAGATGCAATTGACGGTGAGGGGGATGGAGCCCTATCAGAAGTGGACGGCATCACAGAGTTGGCACGCGAGACGGATGAAGGTGCTCGTGGACGTTCAGCAGGCGGAGCTGGTGGAAGAACAGACCATCCGAACAATGCCGCAAGGATAGCGGTCTCGGAAGGGTCTGGTGACGGCGCGGGAGCACTGCTTGGGGCTATCGAAATTGACTCTGTTGTCGCAGCCTCGGGCGACACAGGCTCCAGTCGGGGAATGGTAGGTAGTGTTACGGAGGAGATCGTCGTGACCAGCGACTGCACCTGAGCGGACGTCTATCAAGGATGGCAATGTCAGAGTTGTCTGCGGTATGGAAGTCCTCGTCCGAAATTTACCATTGGGTGTTTGAGTTCCACGTCTTGAAGTACTGCATCTAGAGCAATTGCCCGGGCCTTGATCTCTCTCGCCATTGCGAGGGGTGCTTGCAGTGGTATTTGGTAAATTGATGCTATGAAACAATGAGTCGATGACAAAGAGTTTAGGCAATTCGACATACCATCACATTGTCTCTTCTTCCACGGACATCCATCCTTATGCATCCCGACCAACTGAACGTGTTGCTTCTCGATCAGAGTATTTGCTGTCGTCCTATAAGTCAGTCCGAACCTACCTTTGGCCGTACTTACATACCAGCATCTCTGCTCATGCCATGGGTGCTCGCAACGACCCATGAGATGTCACATATCCCGCATACAAGGCGGTCCCTTCCGTCGTTGATCCATCCACATTTGGCGGCGGCTACGGCGTCAATGGCGGATGGCTTGTTCCCATACGTAGACAACTTGTACGTTGCCAGACGGGATAGGAATGAGGACATTGAGGACGGCCGATATGCTGAGACCGAACGGGAAGCGGACAGGGTGGACGCGGGGGATGCATTGCCGAGTTTGAACGGGAGAGCCTTTCTTGTGCGCGTGGCGGTGCGCGACAAGATGGCAGCGAGGTGTGGCGCACTCTTTGAAAGGTCTCCAAGGTCATCCAAGGACTTCATTCTAGTATAAGGGAGGAACAGGTCGGTTCAAAATAGGTGGGCGCCGGATGTTGGGATCTGACTAACGGTTTCGGGTCCGTCTTGATGCCGTATTTTGCAAGAGTAGCGTAGATCGAGCGCCCGGTGCGCAACCTCTTGGAGGCGACGGTCGGTCGACGGAAGATGGAGAGGGACCAACGGCCTCATCCAAGCCGTGAATAGCGTCTTCGAGCTTGCGCTATACGCAGCACTCTTCAGTCAGCATCGCAACGAACACCAAGACATCCCAAACAGACCTTGATGTTTCTTTCTGAGTACAGCACTGGAGGGTCCATGGTTGTGGATGAAACAGAGGAGGAGGAGGGACCAGGTACAGAAATACTCATGATGGTGGTGGGTGTGAAGAGGCACTGCACAAGGATTGTGGCCAAGCTCAGGAGGAGAGCGTGTTGTGCACGTGATATGCGGCACATCCCGCAGATCACATCTCATGCAAGACATGATATCGCGAATTTTGAACCTGCAAGTTTTCAGCGCACGTCGCTGTTTACCGGTGCAGGTCCGGATATCTAGGATCACGAAGTTATTCATGCAAAGGCCATGCATGCCAACTGACCCTAATCGCATATGTTAGGAGTCGTGTTTTCGAGACACCCAGCTATGAAGATATCTCTGTCGAAGCGCCCACATGCCATCTATCCAGATATCCAATGCTTTTCCAGAATTACGCGACAACACCGATGTATAAATCAACGGGGGCATACAGAGACTACTCATGCTTCCTGCTCAGCTCGTCCCCACTACTCAACGACTTCCGCCGCCCCGCGACGATCGCCCTTTCCTGCCTCTCCAGCCTCTCCACCGCTTCCTCCCGAGCCGCTTTTAGGATGCGCACAACGGTACGTGCTGCAGTTGCGTCTCCCCGAATGTAAAATGCTCGGATGAACATTTTGTACAGCGGCCGCACATGTCTCGCAAACGAGATGCCCGACTTCGTCTTCGGAATCACAAAGCCCTCCGGATCATGCGCGCCCTCTGTCCCAAAGGGCAACCCGCCCCCGGTGGCAATGTCGCCAGAAGGGTAACCGTTCTGCACCATCCGGTCGAACAGCACACGCAGCTTCTGGCTGTCCACGTCCGTGGTCCACCACATCAGCGCCTTCAGCAACACATTGACGGTGACGCCGTCCGGCACGAAGTCGGTGCGCTTTACGAAGTCGTTCAACGTGTCCAGCACTTTGCGCATGCGCCGTGCGTTTCCCCGAGAGCGATGCAGCATGCTCGCGTGCAGGATGTCGTTGCCCATCATCGTCCGCACACGCTGTGGCTGCTCCTGCGCTTGCTCATAGATACGTTTGGCGGCGCGCACCCGACCTGTGCGAAGGAGAAGGTGAAGTGCGTATTGCGTGGAAAGACCCGCGTTAGCCTGCTGACGATTGAGAACCCTCTGGACTTTGAGCGACAGCGTTCGCGCAACCGAAGGCCGTGTGAGGTGCTTTGTGCATGCCAACGACAGCGCATCCAATATGCCAACACGTCCTTCCGGAGTGCTCTGTGCCAGTCGAAGCGCAAGTCTGCTCGCCCCTGCTCGAGAGTACTGGAACATGAGTTGTGGCTTCATCGACTGCGCGAGCTGTGGGAGCAACTTCGCACTAAGATCGAACACGCGCTCAGCGAGGCGAAACTGCCTTTGAGAGAGGAGTAGGCGAACGAGTAGTCGGAACAGTGACTGGCGAAAGAACGAGGAATGACGGGAGCAAATCGCCTCGACCAGAGCTACGGCCTTGGATGGGTGCCCCGAACGCGAGATGACCAGACAAACATTCTCGAGAGTGTGGCGCAAATCAACGTGTGGTGTTTGAGATGAGAACGTCCCTAAGAGGACATCGCCAATCTGCTCCGCGAGATGAGGAGACACCTTCCTGTGTCGATATCGGGAGAGGACGAGCAGCAGTGGACGAACAATCTGCAGTCGCTGTTCAGTGGTGAGACGAATATCGTTTAGGTGTTGCAAAGCCGCGGTATGGAGTCCTTGGCGGGACAACATAACGCCCAATATGACGATGGTACCGGGGCTGATATCAATCGACATGTGTCGAGATGAGGCCCAGAGCCTTTGAGCGACATCGACATCGACATGGCATAGACGGGAGATCGTTGCGTTGACCACTGTGGACAGCGTTTCGGGGTCGTGAACGCACTCCATGATGAAAGCGAGTGCAGTCTCGACACGGCCGCCGTAGGTAAGGGAAGAAAGCAGGTGCTCCCGCGCCAAGGAATTCAGTCCGAGGGAAGAACTACCGTCAGAGTGCACAACGGCCCACAAGCTCGCGCAGTCGCAATACTGGCGACACGCGTCACTCAACGTCTTGTTCTTGACGTGCCCGGCGAGTCGTAAGAACGCCGCGCATATCGCGCGGGATACGAAGAGCGGCCGGTACCGTCTCTCGTCAACAGCAGCAATCCAGTTATTCCAGAGTGTCTCCAGGACGCGGCTAACGCCCCGAACGATATCATGCCCAGAAGACGCCGATGACTGTCCGTCAACGGAGGGAAACAGCTTTTCCAAGGACCCAAGGACACAGATGACATGCCAATCTGCAACTTCAACGGACCATGTTCCATGCCGGCGGTCGGCCACCACATCTCTTCCACCACTTCCGAGGGGACTGCTGAACAGCGCGAGCAAGACCACACTGTCCCAGCGTGACTGTGCTGTACCGAGTTCGGGTTCAAGGACCGCTTTAGTGGTTGACTGAGCCCATGTCGTGAGTAAGTGATGTGTAGAATCCGAGGAAGCTTGAATCAGCTGTCGGGAGAATACCGCATGCCTCAGATAGACCGCCAAATCCGAAACGCCAACGGAATGGACGCGAATCACGTTCGCAAGACGGCGTAAGAGGTCTGAGTTGTCTGAAATTCCAAGCTGTCCGTGGGAGTGAAGAGAAGTCGTGTCATCTGAACCACACTGTCTATTCCATAAGGCCAAAAGGATGGTTTGCCTCAAGGAATAAGGCGGGCTGAGAGGTTGAAGGACGATCTGCCACAAAAGCACGAGGAGGCGAGGATTACAAGTATCGTAACGGACGAGCAGCTCGCATAGTCGGGGGATGACCTCATTCGCGTTCGCGGAAGTGGGGTGTTGTGCAATCAGTGCCTTCAGATATGGATAGTGGATATTGAAGTCGGAGGAGTAGCGATAGATGTGATGATACTGATGTCTGGCAAGTTGCAGGGATCTCTCAGCTGAGACTGGCTGAACTGGCATTATTATAAGCGGTATGAGTACATAACGAGAGACGAAGTCGAACAGGCTCTCACGATCGGTAGGCATTTCCTTTCCAGGTGTCTGTAGTTCGGCGAGATATGCTTGCATGAGCCAGTACCGGTCAGAGTGGGAGAGCGTCCGTCCGAGCCGCCGCTTGTCCTTCGCTAATTGGACAACGAAAGACCAGGAATTACGGAACGAGCTCTCTCGCATATGCGGAGTAAACGGGTGGCCAAAGATACCTAGGTAGGGGTCCTTGGAAGTGGAGAGGGAGAGAGATCCGAACAGGCTGACGAGGGCGCTCTGGTCCGCGGAGCTGAGGAGATGCAACATGGAACGAGTCTTGATGGACGCATACAGAACACGAAGTCTACGTGTGCCGAATCTGATGGGAGACGGTGGAATGGTGACTGGCTCGGAGAGAAGTTGTCGAAGAAGGCTTGCAGACTGGTCTAGCTGTACAGTCGAGACAGCTTTCTCTGATCCTTCTCCTGGAGCGCAGACGCGTCACTGGCAACACCATTGGGAATATTATCGCCCCCAGTATCCGTGATTATCCCTGCCTCCTTCGAGAACATCGCACGCCCCCGGACGCGAGATGTACCACCCAACATCGACAGAGAGTCCGCAGGAACTGTCCGATCATGCATCAGAGGGATGGTGGTGGTTCCCATAGCATGAGACGCGCTGAGAGACATGGATGCAACACCGCATTCACACTGCTGACTCGCCGGTGTAGTATCCGACTTGGCAAGTGGGTCGATCCTATAAACAAAAGGCACGTCTATCACAACAGCCGGCGACACGTGTATTCGTGGCTGCGACTCCTCGTCATGTTGCATGCTGTTATGGACAAATTGTACTGGTTGACGCAGTGCGCGACGGACAGATGAACACGCTCTAATTCTATGACGGCGGTTAATACACACAAGACATCCCAAGTATAAGCAGCACTCACCGAGGTAATGCAGCATGGCCCAACCGCCCGCGACTCGGACGGGCGACAGACACCATGGCCACATTCCATTGCATGAACGATCCAGCCGCGCGTGTTAGTCGATGCGTTGTCGACCGCTACGCGTCCAGGTCGACGGCGTATACGACGACACCAGCCTTTGGTGTGCCGTGGGCCTGTCGAATATGTCCTGGGAGTTCGATGAAGTCCGGCAGTATCGCTTCGAGGGAGACGAGATGGAAGTCTGTGACCGCGATGCTGTCCGATTCCGAGTCGCCAGCATACCCCCGCGTAAAACACGTGGATGTGTTTGTGCGTCTTTGGTGACTTGTTCCGGCAATATCCGTGATCACCAAACTCTAAACACAGAACTGTACGCCACCGGCCTGTTAAGACAGTGCACCGAGACCGGTCAGTAGCACCGTACACCTCTCACGACCAGTCGCCTTGAAAAATCCTTTGACACACAGGTGAGGAGAGGAGCAACGAGCGGAATACGCGTACTGACTTTGTCACCGCAGAGGTCATAGGGAGGCACTGATTACCCCGTCCTACACACCTTCACCTCCAACCCATGTAAGTTTGAGACCCTGCATACGCGGTGTAGTGACACTCACAACACAAATCTAGCCACTCAAAACATAATGGGTGCTACTCGCGCACAGAAGGAGGCTTACTTTATCAAGCTCAAGGATCTCATTGCCCAGTTCCGTACGTCTCCTGCGCCCAACGCACCGCGTCTCTCCTTACGGTCTTTCCAGCCTCGATATTTATCGTCAATGTGGACAATGTTGGATCCAACCAGATGCATCAGATCCGTGTCGCGCTGCGGGGCAAGGGCATCGTCATAATGGGCAAGAACACCATGGTCCGTCGCGCCCTGCGCACGATCCTCGCCGAGTACCCGCAGTTCGAGCGCCTGCTTCCCCACGTCAAGGGCAACATCGGTTTCGTCTTCACTTCGAGCGACCTCAAGGACATTCGCGAAATCATCACCGCAAACAAGGTGGCCGCTCCTGCCCGCGCGGGTGCTCTCGCCCCGAAGGATGTCACCATCCCTGCTGGGAACACCGGTATGGAGCCGGGCAAGACGTCTTTCTTCCAGGCCCTTGGTATCCCGACGAAGATTGCGCGTGGTACAATTGAAATCGTGTCGGACGTGAAGGTCGTGACCGCCGGGACTCGTGTCGGCCCGTCCGAAGCGACGCTGCTGAACATGCTGAACATTTCCCCATTCACGTACGGGATGACAGTTGTGCAGATATTCGACCAGGGCAATGTGTTCACGCCGGACGTTCTCGACGTCTCCGACAAGGAGCTGTTGGACCGCTTCCTGTCTGGCGTGCAGACCATCGCGGCCATCTCGCTCGCGCTGCACTACCCCACCTTGGTGTCCGTCTTCATTCGCTCGTCAACTCCTACAAGAATCTCCTTGCTGTCTCCATTGCGACAGAGTACACTTCGAGGGATCCGAGCAGGTAAGTCCTCGTTTATGCGTAGTGTGCACGAGTGCAATCCGAGGATGTCTATTACTCTTACACTGAAAATGCTGAGTGTCCCAAGGACGCATGCTGTTCAAAATAGATTTCTGTTCTCTGATGGATAACACTCTCTTCTACTTAGTACGAGCTGCAATACTTACTTGCAATTGTTTACATAGATCAAGGAGATTTTGGCCAATCCAGAAGCGTTCGCCGCGGCCGCAGCCGCCGCACCATCTGCCGCGGACGCTGCACCAGCTGCCGAAGAGGTTCCCGCTGCCAAGGAGGAAGAGGATGAAGAGTCTGAGGGCGACATGGTATGTGGTATTTCCTTCGCATGCGGTTTGCACCTTGCTGATTCTGTTGCAGGGCTTTGGTCTATTCGACTAAGTGTATACCACTTTGTATTTGCTGCTCATGCTCTGTATCGCTGCACGACCAATACGACCAAAATACATCCTTATATTTTCTGTGTTGTCGATGTCTCAGTTGTCCGTAGGTATTCGAACAACTTTGAGCTCTCCGCCCAATTAGCTGTTTTCTTGCGCACGCTGAACCCGTATGCATACACCCTCGTCGCATACGAAGCAATATTGCAATCGATGTTAAGGATCAGAAACATGCACACAACGGCTCAGATTTTCGAAGCACAGCGAGCATAAGACATTGTGATCTAGGTGACTTTGAGTCTTCAAATTCTTCGTGAACAGTAACATACGGCATCAGTGGACATGACTGGAAACATGTACAGCAGAAGATAAACATAGAGAACAGGTACGACGGCATGGACCTTCATCCTATCCGTCAATAGAGAATTACAGTATAAGTGAAAGCGTAAGACATTGCAGAGAAAACTTGAAAGCAATACATGCCCTATGTGCCCTGTAGCGAAATCACTCCTCCCACGCATAATCCTCGGGATACGGCAACGGCACCTCGCCAATGCGCTCCCCATGCACGCGCAGCCGGTACAAGCAAGTGAACTCGTCCCGCCCCCAATTGCTCTTGACGAGCAACACGACCAGCCCGAAGTCGATGCCGAGGTCCCGGATCTCCTCCACAACCGGGAACGTCTGGACGTGCTCCGGAGCGTGAATGTTGTACGTGAAGTTCGCGACGCGGACATACTCGGGCACCTTGGGCAGCGACTTCGGATATGGCGGCTCGTTGAGCAACTCGACGTATGGCGTACCGTTGAGCTCCGCCTCAACACGCGCTTCTTCCTGCCGCGCGGCACGCTGCGCGCGCCATTCCTTCAGCTTGGCGACATTGTCCTTGCCCTCAACGAGCCCCCAGAGCTCCATCTGCCGCGGTGCGGAGCGCATGTCCGTAGCGACCTCCTTCGGGACGTGGTCGATGGTGACGTCGGTGATGTATGCAGGCGTGGACAACGCGACGCCGAGCTGCCCCTTTGTCCCTACAAAAGGCCAGCAATGTCCGTTGTGGATCTCGTGGTGCAACGCAGTGACGGGAGGGCGACCGATGGCATAGCCATTGCCGCCGGTGATCAACCCCACGATCTGGCTGCCCAAGCCAGACGGCTGAATCTCCAACGTGTCGCTCGTGAGCGCGGGGACGACCCGCGCGCCGGCAGAGTGCAACGCGAAGTCGGGACGTGCCAGATTGTCTTTGGACAGTAGCGAAACGTCGGCATGCACGAGGTGGCGGATAAGCGAGGTCACGTCCTGCCCATCGGTCGACTTGACTGTTAACGCAGAGCCTGCACTGTTGCCAGAGGCCAACTTGTTCCACCATGCCACGCCAGTGCCCGATGACGCACCGGCTTTGACGGCAATTTTCCCGAGCTCTAGGGCCTCCTTCGCTTCGTCCGCAACACTTCCCAGTCTCTCCTCCAACGCGCGCAGCTTCGCCCGCGCATCCTCGTCGCTCACAGGACCGGCTGGTCCGCGCGGCTCGCCCTCATGCTGAACCTTGTGGATCTGCGCATACAGTGATTCAACCTCCTGCTTCACAGCCTGGAGGCCCTCGCTGAATGGCAGCTTGATCTGGTTCTCGGCATCGATCGCACGGAGGCTCTCCTTTTGCACACGCGTCTCGAGTACTCCCAGGCGACCAGTAAACTCTGAAGCGAGGTTCTTGACGGTGCCGTCAGACCGCTCCGAGTCAACGGACAACTTCGCGAGAGCACTTTCGAGACGCTGCAGGCGGTCGGACAACTCGCCCATATTCTCCACAGGGACGCTTGGTGCCTGGTACACACCGGAGGAAGGCCACGAAGGAAGAGCGCTCAGGGGGAGCCAGCCGTTGTGTAGTGCGGCCCATGCCGCGTAGATGCATAACCCAACCACCGCGTACTTCAAGAAAGGCGTGAAATCCGTATGCGATACGAACCGCGTAGGCTTGTTGAACAAGACCTCGATGGTCATCCCGAGCACTGTCCCGAACAGCCGCGTCAACATAGCGATGCCGCTGAACACTAGCTGCAGCGAAGCCATTGCGAAGTGGTACAGCTTGTTTACACCAAGGCCAAGTGACGCGCCAATGGAGAACGATGGTTGGGAAGGGGTGTTGTGGGGTGATTGTGATGCTGGCTCTTCAGGGATCGCGTAGAGAGCTTGCTCGATGTCCATCGACGTATCAATGATGCTCGAGTCGCCTGGTGGAGGAACAGAGTTGCGGGACGCGGATGCTCGGGAGGATGGCGGTTTGGGGCCTCGTAATAACGACGGTAGGTGGAGCACTGGAGATGTAGCACGTTGTGAACGCTACCAGATGATTCAATACAATACAATGCCTAACTAACAATGCAGACGTACCTGTTCACTGACATGATCCTGCGAGTCACTGCTCTCGTCTTCTCGTCTTCTCCAGGGGCTCCATTAGTCTTCCCTCCCTTCTTTCTCCTCCGTTTCTTGTCATATCCCGCCACGGGCAACGTCGTCAGAGGGCCCCCGTTGGCTGCCTTCTTGCCCTTCTTCTTCCGTGTCCTCTTCCCATCCTCGTCATTAAATTCTTCATCAGACAGCTCCAGATCCGACATGGTCGGACGATACGCCTTGTTGTCAACCGATATACGGTTGCGCTTATGCGCAGCGCTCGCATTTGCCGCAGCCGCCCCTGCACTTACGCCCGCGTGCCGCGCTGTCGGCTTCTGTGCGGACGCAGCCTGATAGTCGCGCTCCTCGGCAGAGTAGTCATAACTGGATGATTGGTCCGGGACACCACTCGTATTAGCGTTCCCGTTCCCGTTGTGATTTACGGACGGCAGGCCCTCTGGCTCCTGCGAGCGGCGCCGCATGAGGTACGCGACCGGAGGGATGTTCCGCGACATTTCCAGGACTTGTTGAAAGGGGCTCTTCCCCCTGCTGTTGTCCGCGCTAGTGCTGTTCTGGGTGCCGTTTCGGTCATCGTCGCCCTCGGAGTCCGAGACGTGGCGGATCGACGCGGACTTGGAGACGGGTGGACGTGTGCTGCGTGCAGCGCCATTACCATTACGCGACGGCGGGGCAGCAAGGCGGCGGTTCACAGTCGACTGCGTCTCCTTCTCGTACTCGACGGAGGTGCTGCGGGGAAGGACAGGCTTGCGGGAGCCTGACGCCCATGATTCATTCGGGTTGGTTGGCGGCATCGGGTCGGCGGAGGTGACGGCTTGGTTGAATGCGCCAGCAATGTTCACAGAGGTGTCCTTGACGGCCCACTTCTCTGGATGGGGTGAGGATACGTTAACGCCGGCGGTCGAGCTCGTGCGAGCCTGTTCACGCTGCTTGATGCGGGCGAAGCGGACTAAAGCAGGTTCGTCCGGGTCGTCCGAATTCTCGAGGTCGGGGAGAGTCGTAGTTTTGTCTGGTTTAGGGGGTGATCGCGAGCCAAGTGAAGGAGCTCTAATCTGCTATCAGATGCGCGTTTTATATGCGCAAAGAAGACGTACCCGTATGCGTAGGAAGCAGGAATGTTGCGGCGAGGGGGAGAGCGTGAACGGGTCTTGCTCACGCCGGGCTTGTTGAGAAATGTGTGATGATCCAGACGTCTGCCTTGACCTAGAGGTGTGCTCGAGAATGACATGTACTTCGTGTTCAATGTTCAAAATCCGCACGAGGCCCGCGGGGTATGTCCCGAGATTCGTTCAGCAGTAAAAGGCGTGCCTAAGTGGTGTGGGGTATGATAGATATGGATAATTTCGGGGTGCATGCAGCAGATGTTGCGTCAAGATCAGTGAGTATGCCTCGCGAAAAACGCGCGGAATGGAGACGACAACGTCGTGTTCGGGGGAGATGTGTTGCTTCACGTCCATGAGGACCGTGGCCGGCTCGAGGCCAATGTTTGTTCGTATTTGTATCCCGCCACAATGCCAATTCCAGACAATGCCCACTCAAAGATCTCTCGACAATCGTGCCATGACTGCCATCAGTGTCGTCGCGGTGGTTACGTTGTTCTAGTCCTGGTTTAGTATACAAACAATACATCTTTTGCATCACTTTTTTCTCAGCAGTCATTTCTCAAAGGTCCGCAAACTTGTCAGTGGCCTATGGAGATGAGGATATGACAATGTCTCCGGATCACTTCAGCAAGCGGACTAACCTCAACGAGCAACTTCGCTGTGCCAGGTTCCCGCGACGAGTGCCCCGCATCAGGTACGATGTGTAGGGTAATTTCCGGGAAGACCTATGACAAGTATAGTCAACAGACATGTGTTTCAGAGAGGGAATACACAATCACCTTCTTGAGAGCATATGCCGTTGTCGCCTTGGGCGCAAGGCTTGAGACGTCGCTTTCATGTGGATTAAGAAGTGCAACTTACCGGACATACAACGTCATATCTCCCTTGCACGACGATAGTCGGAATGTGACGTCTATGGGCGATGATTTGATCAGTATGCGCGGACGTGATCTAGCAACCGCACTCACATCTTGTCGATCTCCTGCTTCTCGAGCAATTGTCCATCCCTCATGAAACCCTGGAGAGTGACGCAGCCGCGATCAGGAACAACGACGGTGCACAATCGGCGAGGTGCCATACGTCATTGACGAAATAGTGGTTCTCTATCCTCGCGAATGCGCTGTGCACCACGCGCATGTCAGAGTTGACCGGAGACCTAGGTCACTACACTTACTTGGCCCACTTGTCGTCCTCGACCTGAGCGATCTGTTTCGGGTCGACGAACAGCTTGGCGGTGGACATCCTGAGTGCGGCTTCAGTTTCCACCCGAATTCGACCGGGAGAGCCATATGAAATGCTTACTCCCACTTGGACCATGCTTTGGCAGCTGTGATTCGCGTTTCCTCGTCTTCCGAGTTTAGCTGTGCGTGGTATGCTAGGATCATGTCATGGCGCTCCGCCTCAGGTATCGGTGCGATGTACTCTTCCCTATACGTGACATATATGTTACAGTTGCACGAAAAAAGGGAGGAAGAAGGGAGGAAGCGCTCATACCATGCGTCCGGGAAAAGATGCGATGTCCCGTCTTGGTAGAAGAAACGCAATTCACTGGATGATAGAATGAGTGCACCATATGTAGAAGGTCATTGAACGCCCTACCTCTTGCGAAGAGTGAATATCCCTCTGAGATATATCAGATAATGATGAGCCTCAGTGATCGATGACGACAGACCGGAGAACGAGAGTCTTGACACGGTCTGGATGAGCCTGATATGAAATGGCATGAATGTACTATTCCATATGGTACTGTGTCTTCGACATACCTGCGCATATGCCAGAGAAAGCGTAGAACCCTGATAGTGTTCAACAACAATTCTTATGAGGCTCTGGCACACGCACCCACGAGCCACCGAATACATGCCACTTGTCGATGCCTAGATGTTCGCGGAGCCTCTCATTGTCCTTGACAAGATCCCAAGTTGTGTTCTCTTCAGTTACGGCCGACCTATACACAATAATCCAATCAAGTCAGATTCATATACCCGAGAGACATTGAATATCCACTTACGGTGTGGACTTCCCAGATCCTCTCTGATCTACAGATGATCTGAGGAGACGTGAGGAATGACCAGCGACAGAGTCTGATATCAGACAATACTCACTTGTACTTGGTTGGGTTGAAAAACTGCCTATCCTTGGATCTGCATTACCCCCGGGACCGCCTTACGACAACCGAACGCCATCAGCATGATAAGGTCTGCGCCCGCAGTACTGCAAGCGCACCGTGAAGGAACACGACTGGACAACAGCGTTAGTGTATCCCAAGAAACCAGAAGAGCGGTTTAGTGCTCACCTGGTACACCATCTTTGTTGCCAGATAATTCGTAGCTGAAATGCATGCGTCCAAAATCAGCAGTCATGGCACGGCGGTGCGGCGGGGCAGCGCGCCTCACTGAAGTGTGTGCAGATCAGACACTTTGAGCTTCCCGGTCTCGTAGGGCTCGATAGGCGGATACATGCTTGCTGGTGATGGCTTTCGAGTGAGCGTAGGAACTCAGATAGATGTGGCCATCCTCGGGCGGCCACCGGGAGTCTGGTAAATCCCAATTGCACACCTGCCTTATGGGCTGTCAACTTGATCTCTAACCTCGGACCTGGCAGACAGCAATATCACCCGCCGACTTAGTATTCATCGGACTCACACACATACAGACTGTCGATATGCAACAAGACGTTCAATGGGCTGATCGTGCGACCCAGAGCAGTGCGGCAGCACTGCAACTCCACCAGTTGCGGAGTGGCGGCGTCTCCTACTTAGTGTCCTTCACAACCGTTTCCGGATCTGTCTACTCGCTAAGTAAACCACCATCATCATCCAGCTCTCGACACGCCCGCGTCCGAGGACACTATGAGCAAGGAGATCGGGACACTGGTCGTCGTCGTTCTGAAGGCACGAAACTTGCACGACAAGCACTCTCTGTACAAGCAGGAGTCTTCGCTCAAGTCGCATCAGCCACAAGACAAAGCACACCGGTATCGATGTCAAAGGCGGTCAGCACCCAGTCTGGGATGAGGAGCTGCGATTTCGGATCTTCGAGGGTACCTCCGAGCACCACAGAATCCTCGACGTTTCCTGCTGGGCGAAGAGCCAAGAGGAGCGAGGTTATTGGAAGGGTACGGTCGATGTCTCAGACACTCTACGCACTGGTGAATTCGACGGTGGTACACTTATTATGCAGATTTGGATGTTCCTAACCTGTGGTGTCGCGAAGATTGGGTGAAGCTCGAACACGATGGCGTGTATCGCGGCGAGATCTATCTCGAGATGACATATTTCGCGTCAGGTCCTCCCCCTTGCAACGCCGTGCCTCGAAGCTCTCGAATGCCGAGCGCCTAACCGCCCACTCAGCCATATGCATATGCAGTGCCGAATACCCCACCGAAGACTCCGCCAAAGTCATTGTTCCCTATACGCCCCTCACCAGGTCACCATAGCGCACAACACTCATAACGGCGCCGACATCACCCACAGGGACACATCTTATCCCTCCTCCCTCGTCGGCCATTCATCTCCGGGCTCACGACACGATGGATTGTCTTCCTCCCCGGAAAGTCCAGGTTTGAGCCCGGAGGCTATTCCGGCCAGTCTGCGGGCAGGAAAACCCACCGGCAGGTCGCCTGGCCAGTCCTCCCATCCACTCCCGCCCCTCCCCCTGAAAACCCTGTGCATGCTCACCTCGCCGTTTCACCACCAAATTCACCCCCGTACTCAATGATCCCTGCGCTACCGCACCATCCCCCCAAGCGCCAGCATCCACGTACGTGCCTCCGCCTTCGCTGCGCCGGGCCCACACTCGCAGGTAGAACAGCGACCATATCCATACAACCGCATTTCCACACCTGCTGAGCATCACTCACCCATCCCGTCGTTCTGCCCGTCCGATCAGTATGCCGATGCCGATGCCTGGCGAGCCTTCGGGTGTCGAGACACCGACGCAATCTAATCCCCAGCCGCACCTCAATGCCCAGGAGTACCGGCAAGCGAGGTCCGCCACACGAGGACTCCGAGCCGGGAGGAACGAGATAAGCTGTTAGCGCTGGAGTGGGAGCATACCGAGGAGGACGGCGCAAGAGACAGGAGGAACAGGACTTCGAACTGGCGAGGAAGCTGGATCTCGAGCTCAATCTCCCTTCGGGAGACGATACTGAGCGTGCGCCTGTGCCGGCGACGACTGCCCCCGCAGCGTCGATGCCTGGTAGCTGGTGAAGTTGTCTTTTGACTGTATGGCATGAAATGTATGCAGCGGTTGGCCAGATATATACCGTGAGTCGGATTTATTTCCCAATAATTCCAGTCCAAGTGTGGCTTTGATATGCGCAAGTTGCTCGCATGAGTGCACATCAAGAGCATTTGGCGAGTTTCTTCAAGACGCGTCGTCTTGTACTTGCTCGAGTCCCATTCTCTGCGCATGCAGCTGTGCTGTCCAGACTGGGTTGCAAACCACTGTTCCGGTCCGAACATACTACCGCCGCGGTGCAGCCGCGTTCAGATCTCGATTCTGCCCACTCAAAATAATCTCATCTCACTATAAGCCATGCGATCTACTTAAACTCCGGCCTGCATACCTCGATCGGAGGTCAGTCGGCCGAGGTCAGAAGTTGACTTTGAGCTTGGGCCGCTGACCTCTGGTGACTGTGACCAAGAATAGGGTTTTATGGTCTGTGAGCACATTGAACACAAATGTGAGGGGATCCGGAGGTGGGGGAGGAGAGGATGAAGTTGTATGCGATCCGATAGCAGGTGCCTGAATCTAAACTTGGAACACAAACTTCTTCTATCCCCCGCTGCGTGGTGCGTTCCCCTCAAATGGTGTCACGGCATGCTATCCGCAGCGATGCCGTGTATGTTGCCGTTCCACTTATCGCGTCGGTACGCCGAATGCATTATGTATAAAGCCCAGTCCTTTGGGCGCTGCGTCCATCCGATCGGGTGTTCTGCACCTTCAGCGGGCAGCAGTAGCGTGCGAGTCTCTTCTTCCCCTTCTGTTACAACTGAGCTCCCCGTGCGCAAGAGCGAAGCGGACACGAGATGGAGAAGAAAGACATCAAGTCGACCACGCTCGACTCCTCGATCGAGGAAGTAGCCGAAGAGCTTCGCAAGGATCTGCCCAAGAATTCGCACCAAGCACGCAAGCTCGAGCTCGACACAGGCGAAGAGCATCTGAATTTTCGTCGCAAGTGGTGGCAATTATGGTGGGTACTGTTTGGTGCCTTCGTCTACTGCCAGTACTCACTGCGTCTAGGCTTCCTAAAGACCCGCCACCGCCGCCACCAGTGTCTCTGGATGATGCATCGGTAAGACTCCGTTCATGCTGCTATCTAGCGTGCATCTTACGGACATGGCTTTAGGTCATTCCGATTGTGCACTCGTCGATATTTGACATTTTATCGTATACATGGATCAACCCGTTAATGGTGCGTCAATACTCAGCCGGATCCGTGCACTAGCAGATCTTCATCTGGTTTATAGGTACTTGGCTACCAACGCACACTGCAAGCGACGGACCTATGGAAGATGGACGAATCCCGCGAGGCCGGGACGCTCGGAGCCAAGCTAGACGAAGCATGGGCGCGACGCGTTGAAGCTGCTGAAGACTGGAATACTAAGCTCGCAAACGGCGAGGCTAAGCCAGGGTACTTGACATGCGCGAAATGGACTCTTCACTCCCTCGCAAGTGGTGTTAACTATCATGAAACGCGCGATCTCCTTGAGAAACAGTGGCGCTCGCAAGACGGGAAGAAGAAAGCAAGTCTCGTCTGGGCGCTCAACGATGTTTTCGGCTTCACTTTCTGGACAGGCGGGGCGTTTAAGGTCACATCAATCGCAACTCACGCAGCATCACACTAACGTCTCCGGTGTTATCAAGGTCTTCGGAGATACAGCGCAGCTCATGGGCCCGATCATTGTTAGGGTATGGGCTTGTGATCGAGTACGGCATATGATGTCGTACTTAAACCATTGCTAGGAAATCATTTACTTCAGTCAAAACCGTGCTGCCGCGCTCGCAGAAGGCAATGTGCCGCCCAGTATCGGGCGAGGGGTGGGTATGGCGATCGGACTCTTCTGCACCACGATTACCACGAGTGTTTGTCAGCACCAGGTGAGTACTATCGCTTTCACATATGCAAATGATGTCCTCCTGACAATTCTGGTACAGTTCTTTTGGCGTTCGATGACCACCGGAATGCTCGCTCGAGCGGCCCTCATAAGTTCTGTCTACAAGCGCGGTGTATACTTAACTGGAAGAGCACGCACAACTCTGCCCAACGCCAAGCTGGTCACACATATTTCGACCGATGTAAGTCGTGATGCTCTGTGTGTTGAACTATCTTGACATAGATGATAGGTGAGCCGAGTGGATGCATGTGCGCAGTGGTTTGTGAGTACCCATCTCTTCAGTGATCACGACGAGGAAGCTCATAGCTACTGCGCGCATCCAGCATGCAAGTAAGTAGCTCGTGCCTCATAACATTTCAAGTGCTCACCGACCCTGCGCCCAGCCTGGACAGCGCCTATCCAGGTCACCATCTGCCTCATCATTCTTCTCGTGGAGGTAGGCGCCATTCTTCCACGGTGAACATTTTCAGCACAGTCGAGCTCAAACCTGCTCATTTCCAGTTAGGCCCTTCTGCGTTGGCGGGCTTCTCGCTGTTTCTGCTAATCATTCCGATCCAAGAACGTGTAATGTCGTTCCAGTTCAACGTTGGCAAGAAGACACTGAAGTGGACGGACAAGAGGGCAAAGCTAATCCTGGAGGTTCTGGGTAAGTGTGCCTTACTGTGGTTCGTGTGGCGGTACTCAAGGCGATATTCATGAACGCACAGGCGCTATGCGTGTGGTCAAGTATTTCTCCTATGAGAATCCGTTTTTGGCGCGTATGTGTGTTCCGCTTGCTCAGCTTCGATATTATCTCATCGTGATGTATAGGAATATTCGAAATGCGGAAGAACGAACTGAAGGGCATCCGGAAAATTCAGTTCGCGCGATCAGCCAAGTAAGTGCCGAGTCCCTTTCTGTGTATGCGCCTGACAATATGCACAGCATCGCATCGGCGTATTCGGTTCCCGTCCTCTCAGCCACACTCGCATTCGTAGTGTACACGGCCACCTCACACAAGTTCAACGTCGCTGTCATCTTTTCGTCGCTCTCGCTGTTCCAGCTGCTCCGCCAACCTCTCATGTTCTTGCCGCGCGCATTGTCCGCTACAACGGATGCACAGAACGCCCTCGTCCGTCTGGCAGCCGTATTCAACGCGGAGCTCTCCACGGGCGAAGCCTTCGGGATGGATTCCGACCAGAAACATGGGTTGGTCGTTGAGGACGCGACTTTCGAATGGGAGGAGAGCCTTGCAGAGAAGGAGGTCGCTCAGAAGGATCTGAAGTCCGAGAAGGCACCGATGTCAGGGTGGCAGGCAGGCCCGCCCTTCCGCGTGCGGGATATCAACATGTCTGTCGCACGCGGGAGCCTTGTGGCGATCGTGGGTTCTGTTGGTAGGTGCGTAGTTGTGTGTTCTGTACTTGGAGTCACTTCTGTTGAACTCCGATGTCCGGCATAGTGGCAAGGTATTTTTTCCGTGTGTCGATCCGCCCCACATGCCTCTCATGAGTGTGCACAGTCGAGCTTGCTCCAAGGCCTCATCGGCGAGATGCGCAAAGTCCGGGGTAATGTGTCTTTCGGTGGGCGTGTCGCATATTGCTCGCAGACAGCCTGGATCCAGAATGCTACCCTGGTACGTGCTGCGACGCAATCATACGTGTCTCAAGTCGAACTCGCTTGCAGAAAGAGAACATCTTGTTCGGACAAGAGTACGACGAAGAGAGGGTAGGACTGCAAAATACTTGGTGATAGCACATGCTGACGATCCGCGTATATGCTATGCAGTATTGGCGAGTTGTTGAGAACGCTTCGCTTTTGCCAGACTTGCAGGTGCTTCCCGATGGAGATCTCACCGAGGTGCGCCTCATCTTTTTTCTCCTGGTGCCGAGCATTTCCCTAAATTGGGCGCTAGATCGGCGAGAAAGGAATCAACTTGAGCGGTGGGCAGAAGCAGCGAGTAAGTTGTTATTATCATTGCGCAGATAGAGTTTTACCCATCGATGTTAGGTTAACATCGCTCGCGCGTTGTACTACGACGCGGATATAGTGATCTTCGATGATCCACTGTCTGCCGGTGGACACCCCTTTCAATATTTCAATTCAGGTGGAAGCTAATCCCATCGCATTTAGTCGATGCTCACGTCGGAAAGGCCTTGTTCGCCGATGCCATCCTCGGGGCTCTACGTGGAAAGGGCAAGGCCGTCATCTTAGTCACCCATGCACTTCATTTCCTATCCCAATGCGACTACATCTACACAATTCAAGTAAGTCCCCGCCACATACACAGATAGACGGCCGGGATCGTGGGGCTCACTGCCGTATAGAATGGTCGGATTGAAGAGGAGGGTACCTACGAAGATCTGGTCAATAACCACCGCGAATTCTCTCGGTTGATCAAGGAGTTTGGAGGCCAGACAAACACTGAGGAGGATACAGAAGAACAGGCTATCGAAGATTCGGAGCCGAAGACCACCCTGGTTATCGACGAAGCAAAGCTCAAGTCTCAGTCAGTGCAGCGTCGAGGAGCGGGCACAGGAAAATTGGAAGGCCGGCTCATTGTTCGCGAGAAGAGGACGACGGGTTCCGTTAGTTGGAAAGGTATGTACTTCTCTAGGCTCGACTGCAAGCTTTCTGACAAGTGTCTCAGTTTATTGGGAATACTTGAAGGCTTCGAGAGGATACATTACGGCACCGCTCCTCGTTCTCTGCATGCTCCTCATGCAAGGTAGCCAGATCATGAATAATTATACGCTGATCTGGTGGGAGGCTGAGTAAGTGCTAGTCAACATGATACGTTCTCCCTCTTGATGTGATGACTTCTCTAGCAAATGGGGCAGACCAAACTCTTTTTTCCAAACGTTGTATGCATGCTTGGGCGTTGCACAAGCAGTCTTCACCTTTGCCGCGTGCGTCCTTGTCCGTAATTCCCCCGTGATTTACCTCATTACTAGAACACTTCAGGGGCGCGACTATGGATGTCATGGGCTTCTACGTCTCCCAGAATCTTCATCACGCCTCGATACGAAACATCTTTTTTGCCCCCATGTCCTTCTTTGACACCACGGTAAATTGCAATCTGGAGTTTTGTGTACATGTGCGCATGGTTGAAGTCCACCCTTAGCCCACAGGCCGTATCCTCAGCATTTTCGGGAAAGACATAGAAAGTCAGTTCGGCATATTCGTATCTTCAGCAACCGTGTTTACCATCTCCACCAGATATTGACAATCAGTTGCCGGGTGAGTTCTGCTCTCACCGTCACGAAATATGGATCTGACTTCCAGGTCGCAGTATCTATGAGACTCTGTAAGTTCGCAATACATACTGCTAGCTGCAGTTATGGTGTTGAGGTTGAATGCCATCCTTAGTCGCCCTCACTCTGGCCAACGTCGCTGGGAGTGTAATCATAATCACTGTACTCGAACATTACTTCAGTAAGTGCATCGAATGTTTTGTACGAATGTTTGCTAAAAACCTGGTCAGTCATCGCCGCCTTCGCCATCGCATTTGGATATAGTTACTTCGCGGCGTTCTATCGAGCCAGTGCTAGAGAACTCAAGCGCATAGGTAGGTCATGACACCGCGAGATCTGACGAGAAGTCTCAAAACACAGTGCATAGATGCCATGCTACGTTCTATCCTATATGCTCATTTCTCCGAGTCGTTGTCCGGCTTGCCAACAATCCGCAGCTACGGGGAAATCAACCGTTTCCTTAAGGACAACGAGTACTACGTAGATCTTGAGGACCGTGCTGGGTTCCTGACCGTGACGAACCAACGGTATGTGAAGTCTGTCTCGGAGCTGTCTCGGTGTGCTAGCTTCTGACGTTCCTTTAGGTGGCTGGCAATCCGTTTAGACTTCCTAGGAGGGATGATGATCTTCATCGTGCGATATGGACTTGCAGAACATGTTAAATCATTTACTCACCACCTGTTAGGTCGCTATGCTGGTGGTTTGCGATGTCTCAGGGATCAACCCTGCTTCCATTGGCCTTGTCCTTACATACTCAAGTAAGTACCCGTTCAACGCAGATCGAACTGAGAGGTTATTGACGGCTTTGGTATGCAGCGTCCCTTGTTCAGCTGTGTGGAATGGTCACCAGACAGGTGTGTAGTCAATGTTCTCCGCCGAAGGCGCATTATTGACAGCTGAATAGTCAGCCGAAGTCGAGGTAAGCGGCCTGAGCAAAAAATGAGATATATTAATTTATCCATGTTGCAGAACTACATGAGTTCTGTCGAACGCGGTGAGGATTCATCGGGTTGTTGATCGTTCGACACTTGACTGAAATACTACATAGTCGTCGAATATAGTCGAGGCGACCTGATCGAACAGGAATCCCCGCACGAGATTAAAGAGCACAAACCTCCTTCGGACTGGCCAGCTCAGGGTGCTATCGAATTCAATAATGTCGTCATGAGATACAGACCGGGACTTCCATACGTTCTCAAAGGTTTGTCGATGAGTATCAGAGGAGGAGAAAAGATCGGTGTCGTCGGAAGGTAGCATTCACAGTTAGCTGTTCAGAACTTGAGCTCATAACATAACAGGACGGGCGCCGGAAAATCGACCTTGATGATGGCTCTATTCCGCATCGTAGAGTTGTCGTCGGGTTCAATCACTGTTGACGGGTAAGGCGGCAGTACAATATAATGGTGGTGCAGGTAACCATGATGCTTTGACAGTGTCGATATCTCGAAGCTTGGCCTCAGCGATCTGCGAACAAAAATATCCATTATCCCGCAGGATGTGAGTACGTCATACCTTGTGGCTGACGGTTGGACTTACATTCTTGTTCAGCCTCTCCTTTTTAGTGGTAAGGACGATCTTGTTTTGGAATGACTTAGCATGACATACTCCATCCAGGTACCATACGATCAAACCTGGACCCATTCGATCGCTATGTAAGCTCTCCTCTCGCTTCTTCATACGGTAGTCTGAGTGCCCTTCCATAAAACAGACTGATGTTCAGTTATGGGATGCGCTTCGGAGATCGTTCCTCGTGGAATCGAAGGAAACCTATCCAGAATCGACGGATGGTGCAGCGACCCCTACGTCGCGTTTTAGCCTCGATACTGTCATTGAAGCAGAAGGGGCCAATCTGAGCGTAGGAGAGCGGAGTCTGCTGAGTCTTGCAAGAGCTCTAGTGAAAGACAGTCAAGTAGTTGGTAAGGAGCCTCCCCGACTGCCATCATACAGGCCGCTAATGGTGTTTCAGTTCTGGACGAAGCAACGTGAGTGCATACTTGATACGCTTGATACCTGGGTTTTTACCGTTCATCAGGGCGTCTGTGGATCTCGAGACGGACTCGAAGATCCAGCATACAATCCAGACACAGTTTAGTCACAAGACTTTACTCTGCATAGCTCGTCCGTATCAGATTCTCTCACTGGTCGGCTTCTCTTGACCAGGCTTTCACAGATCGACTTCGCACAATCATATCATACGATAGAATCCTTGTGCTCGATTCCGGCACCATCGCAGTATGTCCGTTATTTGAATGCACAGTGGCAAGACTAACAGGGTCGTAGGAATTTGACACACCGTTAAATTTGTTTTACTCGCAGGACAGCATCTTCCGCGGAATGTGCGAGAGGAGCAATATCACCGCAGCGGAGATAGAGAAAGCTTGCATCAGGCTACATGCGGTGTAGGACCCGCAGCGGGTCATGCATTGATCACCGTAACTGAGGTGCGATCCCATTGCATCGGCAAATCCGAACCACATTCGCACCACATTTGATGAAATTACATAGACCACGTACATTACGACCGCATAGACGTCCTTGTTTGATTCGTTGCTGAAAATACATAGTAAAACATGAGCGGCTCGGTGTGCACGGTATACAACATAAGCACAAACGAAAGCAAGATAACATCTGCCACATGCACAGCCTTGAGATGTATGAACATTACGTTAACCTGGGCCCATTCCTATCGTTTGGTCCATCCTCATGTTTGAGTCGTTGTCAGGCACCATCCAGTTGAATCCTGCATTACGAAGTACACGAGTGAGGTTTTACATTGCGTTCAGGAGTTCTCTAGAATTACCGGGTAGGACCATCATATTTGGCCATGTGTTGAGATCGGTGAGGGAGTGCATGGTTTGCAACAGCTCGCTATCAAAAGGAAGCGGAGCAGCAAGATACGGAGGCGTGGTGAAGTCAGTGACCATTTGCTGCTGAGGCGCATACGCCGCCATCCCTGCCTGGGACTGCGCGTATGGATCCACCGACACCTGTGGGGGCGTCAATGGCGATGCATCGGAGATTGGAGGGGACAGCGACTGTCTGGCCGAGCCCGTCCCCAGCGCGTTCTCAAGTTCACTGGCAGGAGGCGGTGATTTCGATGAAACCGAGCGCTTTGGCTTAACGTTCCGAGGCGAGCCGGTATTGCGTTTTGTCGAAGCCGGGGAATGATCGAGTCTGGCCATTGGTGAGGCCAGAAGCCCTTGGAGAAAGCGCGCATATAGCATAGGTCCATGTCGTTCATCGATGGCAACCTCGGGCGAACCAAGTAGGTCGATAACGCGCTGCACCGACTGCCGAATGTCTGCGCGCTGATCCCGAGGAAGATGATACTTGGGTTGCAGGAGCTAAAACCCGCTCATGATTAGGAAACTGTGGCACATCCGTAGACGAGCAAATCACCTTGACCAAAAAAGCTGAAGCGAACGTAACGAACACGCTTTGGGCTTCGGCCCCATGGCGAAGGTAAACTCCTGCAAATGCATGAAGACACATCCACGTATCATCCAGATAAGACTCACTTTGTTCCGGGATTCCAATATCGTCCACAACGGCAGTGACGACATCCATAGCAGCACGCAGACACTGTGATCTTCCTTGAAATTATACACCGATTAAGCAGAACATCAAGTCTCACCCGCTTCATGAAGGGAACCTCGTCATTGGTGCCCGTCTTGCTGAATGAATGCTGGAACCCGACAGACAGCACCGTCAACCGCGCATAGCTAAACGCAAGTTTCAACAACCCAGTTCGGAAGAGAGCCTGGCGATCTTTGAAATTTTGCTCGCGGATACGAGCGTCCCAGATCCCCCATAGCTCCGCAAGGTGGTCATCCGTCTCACTGGCGATTCCTGAGACGTTCGCATCCTGCACAGCCATCCTGTCAAATCATCCGCCGCACACAGGCATGAGAGGATCGTAGCGCACTTGATTCAGCCCTGTAGGATGGTTCGGGTTGCTGTAGATGCGTGATTTGAAGTCGGCCATGACCTTCAATTCCGCATTGTAACAACAGATATGAATGTCGAAACCATGGATATTCCAAGGCGAGCTCTTCCACCAATCCTCAGTGTGATTGGCGACGTAGTCGGAATTCGGGATGATCGACGACTTTCCGTACTGGGAGCCGGTCGAACGGTCGAGGTTGAAGCAGTTCAACCACACGCGCGTGCGATTGAGCATCTCCCGCGCATGTTGCTCGTCGTTGGGATGTGGCGTATTTGGATAATGCAAGTTGAGATCGATAGCAAGTCTGCCACAGCGAAAGAAACTCAAGGAATGTCTCGAGGTGAGATACAAAATAGGTACAAACCGGATGGCCAAACCCAGATAGATCCAGCTTCTGTCTTCTTCCCATCTGCGAGCAGGCGCAGGATAGAGAGTCAACAGAATATACGCCTCAACGATTTCTACGCTCTTCTGGCCGCCGATGAGAGCTGTACCAGCAGCTAGCCGCGCGTACTTCATGGCTTGCGGGTAGAGCTCTGGACGAAGATTGTAATGCCTGGAAGCGACCGCGCAAACTCAGGTCGGAACCGTGTCAGTGTGTGGGCCAATGCCGGTGACCGAAACTCGTGACTCACTAACGGTGAACAGAAAAGGACTACGCCAGTACGTTTTCTGGGCAGTGTACAGTACAGGATCCAGAAGGGAACATGAGAGATTCATGTAGTCGAAGTAGCTGTCAAACACAGGATCAGCACCGAGATCTCAGAGCAAACCTCCGAAATTTACATTGTAAATAGTTTCTCGACTTCGTGAGGTTTGAGCAGACCGGTCCGAAGAACGTGAGGTGGTTGATGGTGCTCTGGTGTCATCGGTTTTTCCGGAGCAGGACCTGTCAATCATTGTGAGTCGACATCTTCGCGAAGAGCGAAACAGCACCTACTCGGCCGGAAGTAATCATCGTTAGCTAAACCCACCCCGCCATGATCGCCAGCACTGGCTTCACTGATACTAGAACGGCGACTACGCTGCCTGCGAGACTTGTTCAGCGCGAGGGTCGCCATAAGTCCGAACGGAGCCGCCTCATGAGGGAGTGTCGCGAGTTTCTGTGTCGCACCTCCATGACCTCTTCTGTGGGTACTATCAGAGGCGCTATCGGTCGATTCCCGGGAGAAATAACCCCGTCCGCGCCCATTGGCGGGGCTGTCCAAGCTCAGAACACTCTCGCTCATCTCCCCGGACTCTCCATCGCCACCATCGACATCGCCGTCATCCTCGAGCACCCCTTCACTTCCGTCGTCGCTCTCGCCCTCGTCGCCCAGCATCTCCATCGTCACGCTCGACCCGCCCATGTTGATGTATCCGCCGAACGCCTCCATGGTCTGGCGCGCCTTTGCGATCCAGTCTTCCACGTCGGGAGCAGTACCGCTGTCCCCTTCTGCTTTGATAATAGCGATGTCGGGCGTGGTGAGCTCACTCGGACTGAGCGAGAGCGACGGGCGCCTATCCGCTGCAGAGGATGAGGAGGTATGGCCGGCAGAGCGACGTCGGTCGGCTTTCCGGGCTTCGTCGAGCTGGGTGATGAGGGCCTCGATCTGTGTGGCCTGTTCTCGGATCTGGTTCAAGAGGAACTCTCGTTTGCTACATGTTTGACAGGGGGCGGCGCAGGAGACACGTGCGAGGGAGGACATGAGATGGGCAGAGTACAATAAACGCGAGTCGCGGACTTACGGGGGCGGCCTGCGCTTCTTCCGGCCAGGGATGATGCACTCGTGGCCTCCGTTTGCGCAACGCTTGCATATGTCGGGATCGTTGAATTCGCATCTGACCTGGTGCGCATACAATGTCAGTCTCACTGCAACACCATGAGTGTCACACAGCTCGCCATTACCTTTAAGCCTTTGCATCTGGCACACGCGCCTGACCTGATACGCCGGCTAAATAAGTGCATCTCAACCAGGAACGGCAATTGCAAACCTCTTTGAAGGATCCCCTCTGCCCTGCAGACCCTCGACCTGGCCCTCCCCCTCCACGTCGCCCTCCCCGTCGATGAAGTTGTCGTCGGCCACGCGTGGCCGTTTCGCCCCATGAGATACAAATGATTGGTCTCCGGAGGGAGTCGCAGGTGGATACGGGGAATGATGGAACTGGTGGCCCTGCAGGTCTGCGCCAAATTCCGGAGGAGATGAGTACGCGGGGGGCATAGGCATGGCAGAGGACGCATAGGCAGACTGTGCGGCGCCCATCCCCGTGTTCACTTCCAAGGGCTGGAAGCTTTGGACGGCGGGCGTGGACCCCATGTTGGGCCGCTGGCTGGTGCCGACACCGGATCCTTGGCGCGAGTGTGAGGCATACGGATAGGGTGTCGGATCGGTATGATACATCGCCTGGTTCACCTGTGGCTGCTGTGTCAGACCAGATCGCCCTCCATAGATGTTGTTTGGTGGCTGGAAATGTTGCGTGGGTCTCTGGGCCTGTCTGGTGTCACTACCGGTGTACAGCACATTGGACTCGTACGAGGCATTCGGATTCTGAGAATGCGGCGCAGAGAATGGGAACGCATTCTGAGCAGTTTCACCGTATGCTTGCAAGTAAGATGAGTAGTCGGATGAGGGCGGAGGACGCCGGTCATAGTGCTGTCCGGTGTCTCCCTGGAGGGCATGGAACTGCGCCGGATCTATGTCGTATTCCTGCTCAAGCTGTAGCTGAGGAGGATGTGACCACGAGTACATTGTGTTGGCGGGAGAGATACGGTGATAGACCTGGCACGAGCAAACGGAAGTGTGTGTGAGAGTGGTGTGCCGGGCCTTCAATGGTACACACCTATTTAGATGCTGCCAAACCCGGAACGGCAGACTACAGTTTGAGCGAGACTTCGAGGAATAGTCTAGGAGAACAACACGGGCGCGTACAAGAGTGGAAGGACCGAGAACGGACGTACGGATGCCAGCGGTATGCGATATTGAAATGTATGTCAGCATTATTCAAGCGATGAGGAATGGTAGGGAAGAACTGACACTGCCACAGACACGAAATGCCGGATTGCAATGGCCGGCGTTGTCAATTCCTCAGCTGGCGTGTTGGCTTCCCGTCCAGGGAGCATTCACAGCCGCCTGAAAGTCAACGTAGAGCGCCGTCGGCTCGTCCAACGCATCAGTAATTATACGCAACATGCATCAATTCATCATCCAGCGTCTCTGAGATTCCTCCGCAAACATCTCGAGCGCAGCACCATTGGCGAAGGCCACTCGAAACAAATGATCACCGCGGACACAACCGGGGAGGGGAGGAATATCAAGCTGATCATGATCTACTCGAACATTGTCCATACACATCGCAAAGTACGTAATATTGCTCTTGGAAAACCATTTATCCAAGCTTACCGCACCTCGATCACACTCAACGCCTATCGACTCCCGTAAAGAACGGAGCTGATCAATGTTGAGCGCTGGCTGAGACGCGCTGAAGAAACCTTGGGTGACGCCGCCAGCGCACCGCCCACAACGTTTTTGACAAGCACTGAGGCCTGAGGCCTGAGGCCTGAGGTCTCAGAATCTGTGGCCACTGCCACAACGCCTCACAGTACTATCGCGATCGATCGTGGAGAATTGTACATCCTCCCGATTTTCATTGCAACCTACTGCATTTTGAGATTTCGTCGAACACGAGATACTGACCAGGCATTAATTTTATTCTTTCACCAGACAATGAACCTCAGGCTCGACCACTGGCTTACTCTTCACCGAACGCGTTTCAGTGGGCAGGTATCCGCCGATGGCCTCGTTAAGAGCTACTTTCGCGTCTTCGTCTGGGTGAGTGCATGTCATTCGTCTTCTCGAGCAGATCGGGTCCCACCGCTGCAGTAAATCGCGATCTTCAATCCGCGGAGGCTGTTCACATACCTCGGGATCAGCTGATGACTATGCACGGCGATCCAGCGATCGCAGGTCATGGCTCCTGCACTGCATTCTGTTTTGACGTTGCAAGGAGGTGTCCTGATCGGCGCATAGCGCTGTGAAGCTCCACGAGAGTCGTTCAGCCAATTATACTCATGCTTGTTTCAGTACAACACTGGCGATCATCTCTGATTTAAAAGTGATGTCCCAATTGATCATAGTGAGTGCTTGTTTCCGGTTCATGCGTTGGGTTCGAAGCAGATACGGCGCCTTGGCCGTCTACGTCCCCTGAGATTGAGGCTCATAGAGCTATGTGCCCCCTTTCGCACCTCAGTTCGTTGATCTGCCTCCGGGAGGCTAGATGCGTTGCGGTGGTGCCGCACCGGTGCACACTTTCGTGCATGTCGTCCATGTGGCAACACTCCAAGCTGTGTTTAATGTTGTGTAGTCTCCCGAAGGCACCATAGATGTTTCCTTCAACCTGCGCAGGCTCCGGATTAATGTGTTGTACGAAAGGGCAAAAGCAAAGACCATACTTTTGTCGAGTCTTTGACAAGGTCTAGCTTCCACTTGCATGCCCTGGCGTGTCCAACTACTCTCTAGTACTGCATGAAGAGCTCCAGACTAATAATCGCTCATGTTCTCAGTATCATGACAGTCGGAGATGGTGATCGTAGACGTCCCTGATCCGGTGACGTCATTCCGCGTTCATGGCAATCAGCTCGTCGATTTGTAATGCCGGGTGCTCTCTTCCCTGACTGAGTCGACATAGAATATTGTCCAACGTCCCGCGACCAGCAAAAGATGTCTAGCAAGACCGCCGTCTTCCTCCTCGGAGCAACAGGTAACATGTCTCGTTTGCGATCAAGTACACGATCCTCTCATCCCGACTTGCATCCCCCCAGGATACATCGGCGGCTCCGTCCTCCAGCTCCTGCTCCAGCACCCGGGTGCCGCCAACTTCGAGATCACCGTGCTCGCTCGTGCAGAGCAGAAAGCGAAGAAACTCGAGGCCCATGGTGTTCGCGTCCTTATCGGCTCGCTCGCGGACACCGCCAAGCTCGACTCTCTCGCGAGCCAGGCGGACATCGTGTTCAACTGTGTGAGTAATACCGTGACAGGGATGTCCTTGGCAGAGAGTTGTACCCATGATCTGAATGCGCCACGAGACAGGCAGACGCAGACGACTACGGTGCCACGAAAGCCATCCTGGATGGCTTGAAGAAGAAGTACGATGCCACAGGGGTCGCTCCCGTCCTCATTCACACTGTAAGTGCCCGAAGTGCCCGAATCATTGCAGTTGTGTTGCCCGAGCTGATCGTCTGCTATTCGCACCCGAACTGCAGTCCGGCACAGGTGCGTCGATCGCCACGCAGAACAAGCGGCGCCGCTGACGGAGGCAACTGTCAGGCGTACTCAGCGACACAGCCTCCGGGATGTACCCGATGTCCACAATCTACTACGATTCCGACCCCGCACAGATCGAATCGCTTGCGCCCACGCAGCTTCACCGGAATGTGGACCTGGAGATCGTCGGCGCGGACGCCAAAGGTCAATCCTTGCGCATGTGTGCGGATGGACGCCGCATGCTGACCTGCAGCATGCCCCTTTGCTAGGATATGTCAAGTCGTATATCATCCTGCCGTCGACGATATGGGGCCTTGCTTCCGGACCACTCGTAGATGCAGGAATTGTGAACCCTCAGTCGCAACAGATCCCCAGCCTTATCAAAGCCAGCCTGGCCCGTGGTCAAGCGGGCATGGTGGGCGAGGGTAAGAACATCTGGCCGAACGTTAATATCGACGAAGGTTAGCGAGCATCTAGCCCCCCTGCAATTCTTGGTGCTAGGGAGCTGACCCGTACGAGCTAGTTTCTGACCTGTATATTGTCCTGCTTGATGCCATCTTATCTGGTTCTCCGGTCGGCCACGGACGTGACGGCTTCTATTTCGGCGAGAACGGCGAACACACGCTGTACGATGTAGGAAAGGCCGTTGGCGCCGCGCTGGTAGAACTAGGCAAGGCCAAGACGAACGAGGTGACCACATTCACGAAGGATGACCTCGACAAGTACTTTGGAGGGGTGAGTACTTATATTTCGGACAGACTACGTGCGTCAGCAATTGTTTGCTGATCACCACGGTGCTAGTCTGACTACCTTGGGTCGAACTCGCGATGCCGCGCGGAGCATTCGCGCTCGATTGGGTGGAAGCCTGTGAAGGTGACGAAGGACATGCTGGCGAGCATCAAACCAGAAATGGAGTTCATCCTTGCACAACATGCGTAACGGTAAAGGATCATTGAAGGAAGTTTGCATACACCGCCGTGTAACATTAATGTAGCCTGTAACGGTCCCATGATGCTATGATCTGAAATGGCTGGCAAGTTTAAATTGTGCATCTTGTTCAGAGCGGATGATCTGCATGTACTTAGCTCGGTCCAGATGTAATAAATGACTTCCCGACGCGTGGCCTTGTGCACATGTGAAGCTACATGCAATGCTCTTCAGACTTCAGTTAGCAAGTACTGGGTCAAAGTTTGCAATGTGACGGTAGGACTCACTGAATCAAAATGAATGGGATAGCCTGTATCTTTGTAAGAAGATGCATGACAAAGAGGTCTGAGTATTTGTAAGACACGACAGCTCCTCGGGGGACTTATCCGAGGATGGAGATATAACCGGTGTGTATCCCTGGATTCTCTATAAGAAGGAACGACTGTCTTTCTCCTCTAGAGGCTGAACTAGAGCCTAGGTGGAATCCTGACTTGTTCGACTTGAGACCTCTCAGATGTCCAGTAAGACCGCCATATTTTTCCTCGGAGCAACGGGTAAGTAAGACGTCTCGACCGTTACACACCCGGCGAACGATCATCCAATCCAGTCGATCCTGAAATGTCACTCAGGATACGTCGGGGGCCCGTCCTCCAACGCCTGCTCCAGCACCCGCACGCCGCCAACTTCGAGATCACTGCGCTCCTACGCTCAGAGCAGAAAGCGAAGATACTCGACACATACGGCGTTCACGTCGTCGTCGGCTCGCTGGCGGACACCGACAAACTAGAATCGCTAGCGAGCCATGCGGACGTCGTCTTCAATTGTGTCAGTAGCTGAGATCCTCGACGACAGCTCGAATGCCCATGACGCGATCTCTGCACGGAACAGGCAGATTCAGACGACTACGGCGCCACGATAGCCATTCTCAATGGTCTGAAGAAGAATTACGACAGTACAGGGGTCGCTCCCGTGTTGATCCACACCGTAAGCTCGAGAAGTGCCCGAATGCGCATACACTAAACGTGCTGACCGTTTGCCACTCGGACCCGCACTGCAGTCTGGCACAGGTGCGTCGATCGCCAAGACCTTAAGCCGCCCCCGACAGATGATATGATATGATATGATATGGCAGGCGTACTCACTGACAACGCTGCGGGGATGCACCCGACGTCCACAATCTACTATGACAGCAACCCGGCGCAAATCGAGTCTCTTGCGCCCACGCAATTTCACCGCAACGTGGATCTCGAGATCGTCGGCGCGGACGCCAGAGGTCAGTACTAGTCCTCGTGTATGTACTCGGATGGATGCGGCATGCTCACCAGCAAAGGGCGTCCGCGCCAGGATACATCAAGTCGTATATCATGGTGCCGTCGACGATCTGGGGCGCGCCGTCCGGACCGCTCGTAGATGCGGGGGTGGTGCACCTGCATTCGCACCAGATCCCCCTCTTGGTCAAGGCCTGCTTGGGCCGTGGCCAGGCTGGGATGGTAGGCGCCGGCAAGAACGTCTGGCCAAACGTCAACCTCGACGAAGGTCAGGATGCATGCAATCCTCCTCCGCGGTAGGAAAGGGAAAGCTGATTTGTGCACGGGCCAGTCGTCGACCTGTACGTCATTCTTCTGGATGCCATATTGTCCGGTGCGCCGGTCGGCCACGGACGTGAAGGCTACTACTTCGGAGAGAATGATGAGCACCTGCTGTACGATGTGGGCAAAGCCGTCGGCGCGGCGATGGTGGAACTCGGGAAGGCCAAGACGGGCGAAGTGACCACGTTCACGAAGGCTGAGATTGACAAGTATTTCGGGGGAGTGAGTGATTTTCAGAGACAACGCCATGTTGGCACTGACTACTCGTTAGTGAGAGTACCTTGGGACGAACTCGCGATGCCGTGGGGAGCGTTCACGATCGCTCGGGTGGAAGCCTGTGAAAGGAACCAAGGACATGTTAGCCAGCATTAAACCGGAGGTCGCGGCCATCCTCGCTCAACAGGCCTGAGGGGATATCGAGGGACTTAAAGGCCTGGGTTGAATGCAATATTAATACCACCATGTAGCGATACTGTAGTCTGTCAATCCGCTATGTTATTATACACAGCCGAGCTTGGACAGCATTGTACAGGTGTTCGGAATGGATATATGAAAGCCTAACGGATCGGACGAGGCCGAGATTGAATGTTGGACACGACATCACGGGAGCGGAGATGCCAGGCTAAATAAAACATAGGTGGGATAATTCTTGACCGACGTATACTGTGAACATCTAGAGATGCCTGGTGGTGAGTACTTGAATCTCAAAGTTCCATGCATACTGAGCACTGGGCAGCGTCTGAAGGCTGCAAGCAAGTCCGAGTCGTCGCAGGTGAACGAAGGGCATAATGAGAGGTTACGTAACACCCCGGAAAAGTGGTCGCCAGGCAGAGAGATGGGGATGCCGTCTTCGGCAGGCTCTGTGCTTCTTGTTTCAAGTCGGAGCGCAACGTCCACAAATCCCCTCCACCGCCATTGACCAGCTTGTCAAGACGAGGAGGAAGAGGGCAGTAAGTCCGGGCGACCTGTCTATTTTATTTGCTTCGTGCTTGACAGGTTCGTTGTTCCTTCTCGCATAGTCTTGGATACTAATAAATCCTACCGTCTTAACTTGATTCTATAGCGCTCCGCCCTACGCCTTCTTTGCCTTCAAGCTGTCATCTTATCCCTGCACCACGCAGGGTGTACTCCCCCACATTCGTCGCTCATTAACCCTCACCACCATTCCGTCCTTATCTCATCACCATGCATATCGCCAGGCATCCCCGCAAGCGCCAAACAGATAGCTCACTCACAGCTCTTCCAGAGGTTTCGTTAGCTGGGGTCAGTGGGATTGTCACCCAGACTGCACTTGCTGCCACCGAGACCGCACTTGCGCTGGACACTTCTGTCGGTGTTGGTGCCAGCTATTCAGCCCCGCCGATCATCGGGAATGGGAACACACCGACAGTAACTGCTGTCCAATCTTCCCCGTCAACATTTTCTTCGTCTGCGTCACCGTCTTCCACGGCCTCTTCTTCCAGTTCATCGGGCTCCAGTATACCCCTCGGCACAGTCATCGGAGCGTGTGTCGGTGCCTTCGCTGGTCTCGGCCTCCTCCTCTGTCTATTCCTCTGGTGCGGCAAGCGCCCGGACGAGCCAAAACCACGCGGTGGCGCGCGGCGTACATCAGCCTACATGAGAAACGCGCAGGGCGGACAGGAGCAACAACGGGCCCGGTCAGAGAACTGGAGAAAGTTGGACGGGGATCAGGAGGACAAATGGGACGGCATGCCTTCGCCCGGGCAGGACACGAGTGAGATGGAGGAAAAGAATTTCTCCATGTTCAAGAAGTCACCCAGCATCTACTCGAAACGTACCATCCCGTCGGACGACGACCATGGCATCTTGCCGCCCTTCGAGTTTTCCAAATACCATCCACATCTTGCGGAGGAGCTCTCGCTCGCGCCGCCGTCTCGGCCGTTTACCGGCCGACAGGATAGCGGTGTCTCATGGGATGGCGAGACGGTCGGCGACGACTCGTTCCTATCGCTCCGGTCCGTGCGCGTCGAGTCCGGTACCATGTCGCCTACGATGATCAACGTGAAGACGACACCTGCCGCCATGTCGACCCCGTTCCACAAGTGGGAATCTGCAGAGGTTCTCACCATGGAGGAGCAAGACATGGCCGGCGCCGCCGAGGTGCAAAATCCGTTCGCTGATGCGCAGGATCAACGTCGAAGTGTCTCGAATCCCTTCTTCAACGCCCAGGACATGCACCGCCGGACCCCACGCAGTCGCAGCAATAGCAACAGCACCACGGGCCGCTACAGCCGATCGCAGAGCATGGTCCGGAGCCGCAGCAACAGCTACGCGAATGCGACGATGTCGCAACGATTCTCGAACCCCTTCGCGGACATCCAGGATCTTCCCGTCACTCATGTCACTCCCCCGGAGCCCGCAATGACGTATGGCCACGGCCATAATGGCTCTGTCGCGAGTGGTCACAGCGGTAACCTGTTCGGCCAGCACGCGATGAGATCGCTCATTGCCGCGCTCGATCTGAGTCAGGAGGAGGTTGAGGAGCGCCTTCGAGTGGTCTCCATGCAAGGCTCGATACTGTCCGATATCTCGTCGATGTCGGGTGTGTCCGGCATGGACGACGACACCACGACAGTGCGCGAGTTCCCCATGCCACCTGCGAACGCACACTTTGTGGGATAAGCGTGCTCGTGCACTGCATATCCCAATTTTCCAACCCGTCTCACTGTCTCCTGTCTCGGACCCTGTTATTGCTTGCTGTATTCTCGCGCCTGAAGCTTTGTCCCCCCCGTTATGGCCGTAACGTCTACCGCGCCTACACCCGTTCCACAGCCGCTTTCCTTTCTGCCCACCTTCGCTCGCAAGCCCCCCTTTGATCTGGCATCGACGCAACTAACCATTCGGCCCTGCTTCCAGGGCATTTATAGTTACACCCCTTCGGCGCTATACGTTCCATGTTGATGCTATAAATTCCCCGTAGTGTATTATCTCCGCACGCAGTCACCTTTTATTTATAATTCACTCTTAGTACCGTCTTCTTCACTTACACCACCTGCAGATATCGCCGCTTGACGTCGACGTCGAGGTGGCTTTAGACCGCCATCGCTATCGCTACCAGCACCATACAGCAATATTTGTGGAAATAGTAACGCCTGTGGTCTCGCGTGCAGGATCCGGACGGAGCCTGGAAGTGACTGGTGTATATTATATGGCATGGTCCTCAATGTAGGCGGGTGAGCGGTTTTCTTCAATGTTACGCGACGATTGGCGTGTACTACGCGCGCAGGTTCGTTCTATGACCTGCTGTTATGTTATGCGACGCAGCGGGTGTCCTGGAAACATGGGAATGTGCAACAGAATTGAGTACGTGCACGCAGCTAGGCGAAGGATTTCAATTATGTTGGTAAAGATTCAGATGGCCGTGCGGCGGCAAGTGCGGAGATGCTGCGCGTTGCGGTCGCCAGCCACCACTCGCGCGCGAGGAGAAGGGCACCTGAACGGTGCCGCAAGAACGAGGAGTCTATGCCTGAATTAATGAATTGAGATGGCAGCGGATGTGAGGAGGAACTCTACGCCTGCCTAATCGAGCCGAGGTTTGTGATTGGACGGGCTGCGGAAATAGTGTAGAGGCGGGCATAGAGCGTCATGATATTGAAATCGGGCACATGGTTACGACAATACGAGATCTCTTCGCGCCACGGTTCGGGAGTTGTTGATGATATCGTTCCCTCGCATAGTGATGGCTCCACACCCTCCTTCCCTCCTCCCCACCACCGTCCCTGTATACCCACCGGGCTCTGTGCTGTCTTTGGCCGACACCAAGCGCAGTGAACATACCACACGTCGGCCAGGCTAACTTATCCATCGTGCTCTTGGATCGTCATTCTTTTATACCCGCCGGCTCCGCGCTTTCAACCATGGCCCCTCATATCCAACTCTTCGTCCGTGACGACAGTCAGTCCGACAGCTCAAACAGCTTGAACCCTACCATCATTGTTGGTATCGTGGTCGTAGGCCTCATCGCTGTGGGAGCCGCGATTTGGCTGGGGATCCACTACTACAGGAAGAAAGCCACTGCGAAGAGGGAGGACTCGCTAGGCGCGTCGTTCCTTTCCGTTCGCGGAATCGTGAAGGACAATGAAGAAAAAGGCTATTTGCCCGAGTGAGTCGTGTTCGGCGCCGTCTGCCACCCGTCAGCCAAATAACCTTCTCCGTCAGTGCTCGTGAAATACGTCCCAACCCCACTGGCATGTTCTCCAGAGAACAGGTCACGAATGTAGTCATGCCAGCGAAGGCTGTCCTTCGTCCCGACGCCTCGAAAGAGGAGATAATCGAACATTTCGCTGCCGAGGGAACCCTTCCCCGTCCATTCGCTCCCTTTGCAATGAGCATACCCCGTCTGGTCGTCTGGTCAGAAGAGCTGAAGCCACCTCGTCCTATGTCAGGTGCCTCCTTCCTATCCGCTCTGTCAGGCGGCTCGCTACGCTCCAGTGTCATTTCCTCCCGCCGCATGTCCACCGCCTCTACTGCCTCTTCGGTCCTCGATTCTTCGCACAAGCGCAAAGTCCGGCAGCTGTTCAACCCAGCGCTGCCAGATGAGCTTGTGCTCTCCCTCGGCGAGCGCGTCACCGTCGTGCAGAGCTACGACGATGGCTGGTGCATAGTTGGGCGAGACAGCTTCATGAACCCAGGAGACGCCGAGCTGGGCGCCGTCCCGGCATGGTGCTTCGTCAAGCCCACCAAAGGCCTCAAGGCCGAACGTCCCATCCGTACATCCAGTCTCGGCGTGACCGTCATCCTCGATGGACCCGGTGTCCCTCGACAAGACGTCATCTCATGGTCCAACTTCTCATGATTGCACACCGTGACGAGTCTCATGGCTTTCGCACCTCACGACCTCGCTTGACCTGAACGCAGTACGCGGCTGCACACGCGGTGGCGACCACCACCCAAAACGCACATACCCTATCCCACTCATTACCCTCCCAATTACCCGCCCGAACCCGTCATTACCCGCATATCCCTGGCTGCCTTGCCACATCCATATCCCAATTGCCCCCTCCACCTCCCACCCCTCGACCTCAGCCTGCACAGACACCGACCTTGATGGAGTTTGGTGTTCCGTCGCGTTGTATCAGTGATACGACGCGTGTGGAGCCCGTGGCACCATGATCGTACCTCGGGCGCTCGGAGTCGTGTTTCTCTGTCTATTATGCATTATTTACTCGGCCGGCTCATTGCATGAGATCGTCTCTGTTGTGTATACCGTTGTGCAAGTACAGTAATGTGCCAGTGCGTTGTCAATGTCGATGATGTGGAGTGTCGTCCTCGTTCTTTCCATGTCCGCGTGCACGATGCATCCGCGCCAACATCAATGTGGTACCATCACGATGTCGCAGGTGTAAGCAAGCAAATCATTTGTCGACTTGGCTGCGGGACAAGTGCCGTATTATTTCGCCACGATCACACCTAAGCTCGAGATCTCCGCGACGCCCATAACGGAACGTCGCGATCATGCCCGCCGACCTCCCACCACCTCCGCTGCACATCCTCCGCTCCCACTCCGCTCCCGTCACCGTCGTATTCATCTCAGACGACAACGAACGCCTCTACTCCGGCGATGGCGCAGGCACGGTTACGATCACGTCCACGCGTACGCTGAGACCGCTCGCGCTCTGGAAGGCCCACACCGACGGCCTGCTCGGGATACAGGAGTGGGACGAACGGACCATCACGTCAGTCCACACCCGCCCTGTTCAGGCGCACAGGACGCTGAAGCGCATTTCCTCAAGGAAGACATGGCAGAGACAACAAGCTGCACGTCTGGCGGCGCACGGCGGAGCCGGCGGCGGCGCTGGGGACCTCGGCGGCGATGCCGGGTCTCCCGACGCCGGATCTGTGTTACTCCATGGACGTGAACGCGCTGAACTACTGCAGGTTCTCGCTGCTGCCGGCCTCTGCGCACGAGGGGGCGGGGACACGCGCGGGCGCGCTCGTCGCGCTTCCGAATCTCGTCGAGTCTTCCCTGGTGCGTGCGTCTGCACGCCCTGTCCTGTTTTGCCGGGCGCCCGCACTGATGCGCCGCGCAGGCAGACATCTGGGTCTTGCCGGCGCGCGAACGGCGCCACGCTGCCATCGGGAAGGCGCAGCAGCAGCCTCTCGCGTCCGACGGCGGCGGGCGGAACGCCACCGGTGGGCCGTTGCGCAATGGACCTAGTTCCGGGTGCTAACAAGGACAGGCATCATCATGACCATGCACCTCTCTGAGAGAGCACACCCCCATGTCTCCGGTGCCACCCAGCTGCGGCTGCTGTGCGCGTACGAGAACGGGAGTGTGACGATGTGGAAATACGCGCGGGATGACCGGGACACCTCCGTCGAGGGCATCGGATGGGAGGCCGCGTGGACAGTCAGGCTGCATGTCGAGTCTGGTATGTGGGACTATATAAGGAGTCGGGGGCCCGTATGCTGATGGATGTGGAACAGTCATGGCGTGTACTGTTTCTCGGGACGGGGCCTTTGCGCTGACGGTCTCCGCTGACCATCTCGTGTGCCGATACAATCTCATCGTAAGCATTGAAAACGCAGCTGAGCAGAAATTTAACGAGATTCGTCTCTTAGACTGCAGAACAACCAGAACTAGTCGAGACGTCGTGCGTGATACACCGCACGAAACATCCGGGAAATGCATCCGTTGCAATTCGAGACGACGGTCGGGTATGTGCTGTCGGAGGGTGGGACGGAAAGTACGCACACTCTTGTTTTCCGACTGCCAGGGTATTTCTAAGGAAATTATATCACCATCACCTTAGAGTTCGACTGTACTCCACCAAAAGCATGAAGCCGCTGGGTACGCTTGACTACCACAAGAAAAGCTGTCAGGCACTCGCATTCGCAAGATCGCAACCCCTCCCGGCGCAGAGCCCTAGGCACGTATCTGCTCTAGATGAAGAGAGTGACGACGAGATGGATGACGACGAAAAGGCAGCCAGGACCTTGTGGCTTATTTCAGCGAGTCAAGACCAGAGGGTGTCGATATGGCCGTTGACGAATTTCGGTGGCTCAAAGACGTGAATGGCATGCGATGGTAGGCTTAAACCTGTATATCAATGCTCTGATGATCATCGATCACCCTTGATACATTCATCCGAGCTATGAACCGAACATGTTCCCGGTTTTTATGCCGACGGCCTTCACTCATACATGTCAGCTCCCTTTTGAACGAAGAAAAATTACACACTGGTAGCGCATGAACTGTCCAAGGGAGACACATGTGCAACCGCTTTACCTTTGCCGGGTGCCCTCATTGCCAGTGGGGACGAAAGGGCGAGCAGCTCTCCGGCCGAAGGCACAGATTAATCAACAACTTCAATGGATCGGCGAGAGTGTAAATATACTTCGCACGCATCCTCTAGATCCGCTCGGTCAGCGTGCAAGCCCTACACGAGTGGATGTCCAGCTGTACACGAGGTGGGTTAATCACCACGGATGCCTCCCACCTAGTAAAAACAACGGCAGACGTGAGATCGTCAGTAAAGCCCGTCTGAATCGTGCACAAGTCTACGGGACATGCAGCTGCATCGCATACAACTCACCTCGTGGGCTCTCGTAACGATTGATACATCTGCCTGGTACATACGTGCATCCCCGCATAAACATCCTGGACGCGAGAACGGCATGGCAACCGCTGGTGAGTGCTTCGAGCCGGCGGCAAACAACTTTACCATTCCACATGCCACCGAGCTCCGTTCCGTCCAAAGAGGCATAGATCTCTTACGTGATACGGCCTGCTGTAAATCTGCCAGATCTACATACCACACGAAATTGGCCGGCCGCGATCCCAGGCCTGGGAACGACACCCTCGCGGGACTGCGCCACCCTGAAAAGCGCGACAACGCTTGAACATGGCGCTATGTAGGCACCGTGCATGCTGCATCGTGCAGCCATTTTGCCAGTGCGATCACTGCGTAGATGATATAGTATTGATGCCTGGCCAGCGGGGCGGAGATCTTGACATCAGCACTTGGGTACATCTTGCAGCCGGCTTCTGGGCGCTGTGGAGGCGGAGGAATCAGGAAAATCCGTAGTTATTCTGACGCCGCCTTTATCGTCCGGACCACATGGTACTCAGACCTTTAATCTGACACGTCCTGTTGACGTCAGACGCGAAGACCAGCGACCTGAAGGGCGGTGAAAACGAGCGACGAGAAGCGGGAAGACAGGAAGTATTGTTGCGAGGTGTAGTATATATGACGGCTTTGTATATGGGCAATAACACGGTTGTAACACGTCCGTCGCCGACAACGGTCACCGACCCGCTAGCTGTGCGTCCGCAATTGGATTGGCATGAATCGTGATCTGGTGAGATTGTGTCAGCAATAATTGAGATCTGCATGCGTAGCAACTGAAACATGGCGAACGATAACGAGCATCGGGTTACAACCTCTCGAAGGGGATGTATCCGGACGCACATGGGTCAGCTTGATCTCGTTCAGCGGCCTGTTTTTTGCGTTCACCGGAACTCGCTCCATTGCGTCGAGGGTAGAATCGACGCCGTCGATGACCTACATCCCACGGATGTCGACATGTCGGTGAGATCAAAGCGGACAGGCGTCATGCCAAGAGCGACTTACTTTACCAAAGATAGTGTATTTCCCGTCTAAATGTGGCTGTTTGGCGTATGTGATGAAGAACTGAGACTTGTTGGTATCAGGGCCCGAATTGGCCATTGCCAGGATACCACGATTGTTGAACTGTGAGAAGGACCGGTGATCAACGCAAAACACATGTCGTACATGAAAATGACTGGACGCGAGGAAGGATGTGCCGCACTATACCTTGAGAGTCGAGCGGATCTCATCAGAAAAGGGTTGGCCGAATATACTTTGGCCGCCCTTCCCGGAGCCAGATGGATCTCCCGTCTGTATCATGAAGCCTCTGATATTCCGGTGCCATATGCAGTTTTCGTAATATCCTGAAGCACAGAGGGCAAGGAAGTTCTGTCGTTGTGGCAGTGCCGAACAGTGCGCGACGATTAATTAGTATACATTGAGGTACTGAAGCGGCAGTGAAGGCACGGAGGAATCTCCCCACCTCTGCGGTCTTTGGCACTGCTTCGCAGAAGATCTCCACCTTGCAGGTGAAGATAAGCAGCAAAGAATCAGCGCACGGGATAACAGTGCCAGTGTGGGCACGGGAAGCGTACTTTGATGTCACCGAGCGTTGTGTGTAGCGTCACTGACTAGAGAGGATCAGCCCATCAATCAGAACCGCGCTATGAGGCTCGACGGACCATCGTGCGCGAACTTAATACCTGGAGAGCCTGCTAGGGCTGGAACGTTGTGGCCGTTGGACTTGTGAACGGCGGACGGACGAAGAGCTAAATGAGCCTGGAATTTCGGAAGCGCCACAATGGCACCGGACGCCGGCGTGTCGACGGATCGTGATTGGCCAGGGTCTGGATGGGTGCCGGAATGGCCGGTATGTGCCGGGGGAAGGACTGGTTCGGAGACATCACGTCGACTTGGGCGGCGCGGGTGGGTAACGATCAGCTCGCCCTCCTGCCCAGCCTTTCCTCCTTTAAGCCCCCATCATCACGCCCATTCCATCTCCTCCTCCCCCGGACCCCCTCCCTTCCCGTGCACCTCCCCCTGGACCTCGGACGCGACTTCCGCAATGATTCGCACCTCTAGACCACCCTCGGTCCATAGCACAACCACGGAGTCCGGTGATCCACTGGCCCTTTTGATGCGCCCCCCCTCGATGGAGACCGAGCCCGAGCGGCAGTTGAGGTTGCAGCGGGAGGCCGAAGCCAAGCGCATCAGCGATAGCATCGATGAGGAGATCAAGCAGGACAGGGAGAGATACAAGAAGAGCAAGCAGGACGTCAAGGTAAGCCGTACGGACGAACTTTGCAATGCTGGCGGCGTTCCGGTGTTGAGACATGCATTGGAGTGCACCCCACGGTCTCCATATCTGTTTGCCGACCATCTAGCGATCTAATCTCACTCCGCGATTGCACCTCCGTCTCTTGTTCCCCGCGTTATTTTGGAAATTCAGTGGAACTCACAATCATGCATACACGTAGCTCCTACTACTCGGCCAAGCGGAGTCGGGGAAGTCCACTCTTCAGAAGCAGTTCCAGCTCATGTACAACCCGCGGTCCTTGGAAGAAGAGCGACTCTCTTGGCGCGTTGTCATCTTCTATAACATCGTCCGCCCTGTCCTGCGGATCCTTGACGCGCTCGACTTGTACGGCGAAGCAGGCGACGACGACGACATTGCCACGGAGAAGGTGTTTGGGTCACCGGAGAGCGGGTTTGCGCCCTCCTTACAACGACGCAGTTCGAGCATAGACCTATCACAAAACGGTCATGAGATGCACGAGTATCCCCCTTCTCCCGCGCCAACTGGTCCAGAATCTCGCCTAACTGTTCTCCGCAATCGACTGGCCTCACTTTCTGCTCTCGAGATCTCCCTCGCTGCTCGCTTGTCCAACGGTGTCGACGTTTCCGGCTCCGGCAAGGGGAGTATCTTTGTTCGGTCTGGCTGGCAATCGAAGACTTTTGGCTTCTCTCTGGGAAGATCAAGAGAGCGTACCGGTAGCAGCAAGGGCCGCTTCAGTTTCACCGGGCAGCGCACGGCGCCGTCGGACAATGCGACGTCGGATGGCTCCAGTGTAGAAAGTGTTTCAGCATTAGCGGAGAAGGATAAGCTGGTCGAGGAAGCGGCATCGGTGTTGAACACGTACAAAGACGAGGTGAGAGAACTGTGGGAGCATCCAGCGGTGAAGAAGTTGCGAGACGCGAGGAAGCTGAGGCTAGATGAATGGGCAGAGTAGTAAGTTCTGCTTTCCCAAAATGCATCCGATGGCGATTTTCCTGTGAACCTCACTGAAATCGATGTTCTAGTTTCTTGAACAACATTAGCCGTGTCTCAGCGGCCACATATACCCCAACCACAGGCGAGTTCCTCAGTTACATTGTCTTGCTTTCCCACTCACTGTCACTGTTCAGAGGATATTCTTCACGCGCGGATTCAAACCATGGGAGTTGCAGAGCATATTTTCGATGTTTCACTGCATGGTCGGACCGTTACTTGGCACTTGTATGACGTCGGCGGAGCTCGAGGCCAACGGCATACCTGGGTGCCCTACTTCGACGATGCGTGCGTTGGGTACATTTTCACAGGCGAACGAAATGCTGACGCCCGTGTGAACAGCACTGCCATTATATTTCTTGCACCAATCAGCGCATTTGATCAAGTGGGTGTGATTCTCTGGCGTTCCATCGCGCTTCCAGAAGCCGTACTGAGCATGCCCTTGCTCGATTCAGTATCTCGCTGAGGACCCGCGGACAAACAGGGTGGACGATTCCTTGCAGCTGTTCAAGCAGATCTGTAACAATGCACTCCTCAAGAATACGCATCTCGTTCTGTTCCTCAGTATGCATATCTCATTTTTGTGACATTGCATCAATTGACATCCGACTTTTTAGACAAGGCAGATGTCCTGAAGGCCAAGCTAGATCGCGGAGTCAAAATCAGGAAATAGTAAGTTTTTTTAGCTTGAAATCCTGTCTGGTTACTGATTGAAAAATAACAGCATCACATCTTATGGTGACCGTCCCAACGAATTCGAGACCGTTGTAGGATACTTCAGAGCACACTTCGCCCAAGTGCATACACGGAATAATGAGAACAAGCGCATCTTATACACCCACTTGACCAGTGTCGTGGTAAGCTACTGTCTCTATTCCGCGTTGGCAGAACTTGATGGTTCGTTGGAACGTAGGACACAAGAGCCACTCAGAGCATCATCACGAACGTCCGTGACTCGATCTTCCGCGACTACCTCAAGTCCGCTGCGCTCGTCTGAACCATGCATCACTGATTCGCTGTCATACCTGCCCCTTGCAAATCAGTACTGTATCTCTACGCACCACATGCACATTGCAATACCCTCCGACGCGAACGGAATCACTGTCTTTTTGCCGTACATATCGTCAATACGCCCTCCATAGTAGCCATGTTGTCATAATCAGCGCCCACTACGCGTTTCCCAGCTGTTGTCCAGGCCTGCCGTCAACCCGATTCTTGTTCTCCCGGTTCCACGGTCCTCCGTGTCTGTAAATGTATTCTGGTGTTCTGTTTGCATAGTATACGCTCTTAGCTTTGATAATTGTTCAACTCCTCCGGACACTGTTACATCCTCGTTATAGGTAGACACTCTTCTCTCTTGCAACACATGTGCAATGTGTAATGTTTTGCGGTCTCGTCGAGAACTGCTCATCATCCACCAGAATTCTGTTTGCGTATCCTCTTATGAGCGCCCTGATCTCATGGCTCGGTTGTGCATGTTCGTTGACGACGCCTGCCGGCAGCGCATATGGACGAGCAGCACACGGGAGTTGTAAGCGGTCCACTCCACATGCAATCCTGTGTACGCAACTTCCCATAAAACCAATATACAATTTCAGGTTGACTTCTCTTCGGGCGGCGCACACCGATCATCGCTTGATGAACCCAACGAGTTCCTTTTGCAGCTCGCGTTGCCGGCGCGCCTTCTCGAGGTCGTCGATGCTGCGCAGGTCGAACACCACGTCGCGCGTCTTGCCAAAGTATACCTGCCCACGCAGTAGCGGCACGTCAGGATCAGGACGTGCACACATCGGAGAGCGGAAGGGGGGGAGGGGGACGCACCTCCTGGAGCAGGTTGCGCATCTTGATCTCCATCTCCTCGATCATGCGCCCTGTGTTCACGATGTGCGACGCCTGATCCTGCAGCGGCCAGTCCTGCTCGGTCTGCCAGAGTGCACGCAAGGCCGACATAAGCATCAGCACCGAGGCGCGCAGCGCAGCGCGGGACGGTACGGGGGCGTACCTGCCGCGTCATGCTGCCGCTGAGATTGATCTCGCCGTCCCGCTTCGCGTCCGGGGGCGCGCCCTCTTTCGCAGACGCGCCCCCGGCGACGGCGGCGCGGTCGACCATCTGGAGCATGATCGTCGAGGTGAGCTTGTAGTGCGCCTGGCGCCCGCGCTCGGCGGCCTCGAAGACGTGTATCGAGTCCCATGAGCCGGCGGGCTCCGTCGGTGAGCCCGGGGCGAGCGCTGTCTGGACGTGTTGGCCGGCCGTGACGGTGCGGAGCGTGTGTGAGGCGCACCCTTCTTCAGGAGGACGACGCCGGCGAAGCCGCCGTCGTCCAGGTCCCACAGGAACACGGAGGAGACGCCGCCTTCGTAGTACCTGCACGGCGCGTGTCGCGGCGCGGAGGAGACGCGCGTTCAGTGCGGAGGATGGGCGCGACGGCAGAGGGCGTACATTTCGCGATATGTATCGAACGCCTCGTTCGCGGTGATCTCAAGCTTGCGCAGCTTCGGCGAGGGCACGGTGCCGTCGTCCAGGGGCGGGTCATATTCGTTCGACCACGGTGACCTGGAGCGTGCGATATGACGCCGGTGAGTGCACAGGCACACATTGGAAAGCGCGGCGTCGCCGTGTCCGGCGTGCATATTGGACACAACCGCACGCGTAGTCTGCCCAGGACTGATGCTCACCGGTAGCTCTCGCCATCCCTGTTATAGTCGCACGCGAGATATTCCTTGCCCGTCGCGCGATCGGTCATCACCTTGAGTGGCTGGTCGACGCTCCCGAGGAGGTCGTCCGCGTAGTCGGGGCACATCGCGACGAGCGAGGCGACGTTCTCTTCTACATGCATGGGCGGCAGACGACGCATTAGATCGAGCATCGAGTCGACGAGGTCGGCCATGGCTGTGGGTTGCAGTACGCGATGTGGATCGACGAGATATTGGTTCAATTGGGTACCTGCAGCAGATCTGCAAAGCCCGCAGTGATTTCAGGTCAGGGTGAGGTGGTGAGCCCCCTTGTTTATAGTGAAGAGCAGCTGGAGATACTCAACAGATGTGATGTGCGGGAATCTTGGTACAATGTGCGTGCGTGAGAGGCTAAGAGCGAATCAGGTGCACATGTCGGAGACGCCAGGATGAAGTACTAGTAGCGCCCATGACATGCATGACAGAGGACACACTGTTCTCAACTTCCCGACAGTAGGCTAGCAAACATAGTATAGACTACTTATATCTCTGCGTTCTCTACTACATTATCCGAAGCCTTGGAGACCTCATTCGATGGCTCTGGTCTCTTCGCCATGCGTCCTTCGGCGCTCGATTCGTCCTCCTCGTTCTTCGTGTGAGCAATTTCCATCACGTTGAACTTCTGCAAGCGGTAGTAATCTTGGACAATGCTCATCCACAAACACTCTGCAAGCGTATGGAGACGTTCAGGAGTCGAGGGAAAGCAACGGACAGTGGACGGACCTTGAATACTTCGATGAGTATGAACACCTCAGCATTCTCGAGGTCCACCTTGTGCCCTTCCGGCACGCATTTGGCCACCTCCTGAATAATAGCAGATTTCGAGAGGGTGTTATGGTTGCGTAACCTCAGCTCAATGCGGTACTATCATCCCTTGGGGATTGGGGAGGACAACAGCGGTGAGAAGCCGAAACACGAGACAGAAGGTTCCGCTCACACTGTATTTCTTGTCTGGTTCGGATGCGAAGAAGGGCAGGACGACTCGGCGACAAAGAGACTGGATCTCCGGGATGTTGACGGGGCAAGTGGCTGAGATTGGCGTGAGGCGCTGGACGTAACTGAAGACAGCGTCAGAACACAACTCCAATAACAGACACACACGTACCGCGAATTGGTAACTCCAGTGGCAACCACATCCTGCACGTATTTGACGACCAATTGGACGGGGTTCACAGGAGGTTTACATGATATAAATATGACTACAAGCAGGGTCCGTCATTCTGAGGCAATATCAATGCATAAGATATAGGCCACGCACCACAAGGCGTGTTCGTCTGGAAACTAGCTGTATGAAGTCTTCAGCGATTGGCTTCATTCCGATCGAAACGGACATACCAAACCTCTGCTCTTTCCGGGGCCGTTTCATAGATGCCACTTCCTTCGCGATTTGCTTCTCTAGATCGCCATTGTCATCCTCTTCATCCGTCTCGTCTCCTGCATCCTTTTGTTGGGCCGACCCGTCTGGCCATAGACCAGATGCGAGCTAGAAACGGGTGAGACTCAACGCACTTCCATGAACTGCACCAAACGCACGGTGTCGAACACGTCGTACAGCTCTCCCACTGCCTGTTTTTCTTTCCCTTGACGCAGGTCGCCCACACACCGGGCCCGTCGACAGAACGCTGACCCCAGATTGGTGTACCGTCCTGCGTGTTTATCGTTACGAGGCCGTCAAGTGGTAAAGCGTATGGACTCACCGAGCGGTATCTCCGCCTACCCTTGTCTCTCCCATCTGATTTTCTTTTAGCATCGGCCATTTATTAATTGTTGTCAGGACGTCCTCAGGAAAGAATCGAGATTATGCGAAAATGGGATTGATTGATCGCGTCAGTCACGCGTCCGAGCCCAGCACTCACGTGCCCTATACACTGCTGCAATTTTTGGAGCCAATGAAATTGATTATTATTATTCCTGTACCGGACATCCCATGAGCAGCCTCATTTCCTGCGTATCGTGGTGTGTACCTCCGCCGTATCTTATGCACGAAGTTCACCCATTTACCAGGGTCCGAAGAGGCGTCGCGTCCCAACATCCTGTCAAGTATGTCCTGGACGACGATGAGCGCGAACGCATCAGCTCCATAGCCCACATAGAGCTTGAGGATGCACAGCGCGAGCTCGAGCGCGCGCACAATGCTGCCACATCCATGAGCAGGGGCGCCGAGGGCGAGGAGGCGGACGACCTCGACGAGGACGAGGAGGGCGCCTGGGTCGAGTGAGTGCACCCATCATGCGATCTGCCCGCGGGGAATTGAGGAAATGGGTGCGAAGTGAAGACGAAGATGCTATGCATGAAGACGCGCCCATGGATCAGGATCCCCCGCCTGCTGCCAAATCAAAACCGAAACCGAAACCAAAGTCTAAAGGGGATCCAGACGATGAACTAGCGGAATATAATCTAGATGACTACGATGACGACGATGCCATGCCAGGTTTGCCATCCCTCCCGCCTCTGACGTGCCTACAATGACATCCGCTTAGCTATGGGGCCATTTAGCAACATCAAAGGGCTGACTTACTATCGCAATAACGACGAGGATCCATACATCACTCTCAAGGAGGTGTGCATATCCTGTATTCCCTCGATCGCGTTACTCACAACGGCTCAGGAGGAGGACGACGAGCGCGAGGAGCTCGAAGTCCTGCCGACCGACAACCTCGTCGTCGTTGCCAAAACGGAGGACGAGATCTCGCAACTCGAGATCTACGTCTACGACGCCGCACAGGAGTCTCTCTTCGCACACCACGACCTCCTCCTCCCCAGCAACCCGCTCTGCCTAGAGTGGCTCGACTTCCCGCCCGCCTCCTCCGCCTCCTCCCAAGTACAGTCCAGCAACTTCATCGCGGTCGGCACGCTCGAGCCCGAGATCGAGATCTGGTCGCTCGACGTCGTCGACGCCGCGTACCCCGCCGCCGTGCTCGGGCGCCTCGACAAGTCCGCCGCGCACGTCCCCGTGCCCGCGGGCACGGGCAAGAAGAAGCGCAGGAAGGAGAAGGCGCGCCCCACGAGCGCCGCGCACCATGTCGGCGCGGTGCTTGCGCTCGCATGGAACCGCACGCACCGCAATCTGCTCGCGTCCGGCTCTGCGGACCGCACAGTCAAGCTGTGGGACCTCAACCGCGCCGCGGGCGGAGACGCGCTGCGGAGCTTCGACGTGCACCGCGGGGAGGTGCAGGCGGTGCAGTGGAACGCGGCGGAGCCGACGGTGCTGGTGACGGGGAGCTACGACCGCACGGTGCGCACGTTCGACACGCGCGCGCCGGGTGCGGGCGTGGGCGCGGTGGTCGGGGCCGACGTGGAGGCGATCCGGTGGGATCCGTGGGAGGCGCATGGGTTCTACGTGAGTGCGCACGGCGGGCTGGCGGTCTTCCTGCTCATGTGTGTCCAGGTCTCCCTCGAGAACGGGCTTGTGCTGAACTTCGACGCGCGGACGCTCCCCTCCGACCTCGACGCGCCCTCGCCCGCGCGCTTCACGCTGTCTGCGCATGACGGCGCCGCCTCGTCCCTGGATGTAAACCCCTCATACGCGGGTGCATTGCGACGGGCGGCACAGACAAAACCGTCAAGGTCTGGAACATCAACGAGGATGCAGACCTTGGCAAGCGCGAGGTCAGCCTGGTGACCTCGCGGGATCTCGGCGTGGTAAGTCGCCTCTCCATTGCAGAGCCGGAACAACTAACGATGGTATGCAGGGCAAGGTGTTTTCAGTAGCATGGTCTCCAGACGACCCTCTCACGCTCGCCGCCGCCGGGACACACGCAAAGTTGCAAATATGGGATGTCGGTGCCAATGCCGGCGCGAGGAAGGCGCTCGGTTCGAAACTGGCCGAGGCGGGTCGGATATTGAAGGAGAAGCAAGGTGGAGGCGTGATCGGCGTCGCCAGCGACGACGAAGACTCCAGTGGCGTGAGGGAGACGAGGAGTAAATAGCGCAATACATTCTGGGAGCTACATTGCTTGTGCAACAATGGTGCGGCGTGCAACGCCCTACAGGCAAGGCGCACATATATACTACTCTACATGAAATCGTCGCCGGCGTCGTCTAACGCCTCATCGTACACGGAAGTGTCGAACCTAGACGACAGGGCGCACATCAGAAGAGCTCATGCAGCGCCAGGATCGCCGTGCTTACTTGTTGGACACCTTTGCGGATCCCAGCACGGGCTTCGCCACAACCTTTGGTTTCTTCTTGCCCGACGCCTTATCTCGCTGCTCCCTCTGCTTCTCGTTCGAGAGCGCAGTGAGCCCGCTGGCGACCTTGCGTACCTCGACGTCTCGCAAAGGCATCGCAAGCTCCCGTACGTGGTGCTCGAGGAATGTGGCGTAAAGAGGCTTGCTCTGATGTCGCTTGATGATGAACTCGATGATGTTGTTTGAGAACGCGACAAAGTCCTCTTTGGTCCGCGGCTGCGCCGAGATGAGGGAGTCCAGCTCAGAGGACGTCGTGCCTGTCATACCGCCGCACGTCCGTCAGGCGATGCGCATGAAGCGCAAAACACGGGCAGCGCACCTCCGAGGGCCGCAGCGCCAAAGAGCTCCGCGGCATTGTTCAGGTCGGCATTGAGCTCCCGCTCCTTGTTGATGCGCTGCTGCTCGCGCGGGTCGAGCACGGCGTCCGAGTCGTAGTCGGTGTCCTCGCCCGCGGCCTTCCGCGCAGCCTTCGCGGCCTCCTTTTCCGCGAGCTTCGCCTTGAGCGTGCCCTTCTTCTTCGGCGGCGCGACGGGCGCCGCTGCGGGCGCAGACTTCTTGTCCTCGTCGTCCGAGGACGCCTCCCAGTCGCTCTGATCGCGCCGATCGCACAAAACGGTCAGAAAACTCGTCCGCCACTTTTCACAGACTGGCGACATACCACGGGCCCGTCCCCTCCTCGTCTTCGCCCTCCCACTTATTTTTCACGGGCTTCTTGATTGCGGGAGCAGCGGGCGCGGGCGCAGGCGCATCGCTGCCAGAGTCATCTGTTCTCCTTGCAAAGGTGAGCGGCGGACTCGAGGCAGCACGCAGAGAGGACAGTACCCCAGTCGGACATATTTGCGCGCGATATAGAGCCGGTTCAACGAGGGACACAACGGCGGCGCACCCGCGTTTCGCACAAATATTTACACTGGAGATCGCGGTCGATTGCAGGTGCGGCGGCAACGGCCGCTCGACCGACTGCTGTTATGGCGTGTTTGTTCGCCGCGGAGCGCCCGCAGCTGCCGCTCTCAATCGTTCACTAGTACGAACATGTCGAGGTAAGTCTGTCGCGCCCTGCTCCCCGCCGACTGTCCTGCATACTCATCCTGGGGAAGGGGTGCGCTGCTCAAGCTCGCCATACCGCTCGTCGACTCCTACGGCTTCACCCGCGACGCGCTCTCGCGCTCGGTCCTTGCGCTCCCGACACCCCACCCGGAGCCGCTCTCGGACACGGCGGTGTCCGCGCTCTTCGGCAGCGGCGACGACGCGCGCAGGACGCTTCTGGGGGCGTGGCTGCGCGATGCGCGCGCAGGCATGCGCGCCGCGCCGTCGCCGCGCACGCAGGACGTCCTGCGCACCCGGCTGGCGCGCAACGAGCGCGTGCTGCGATATCTGCCCGAAGTGCGTACGCAGTGCTGGCCAGACGCGGGCGCGACCGCTGCGGGGACGCTATGTAGTGCTCACCCGATCCCCGCAGGCATTCGCGCTGCTCGTCTCTCCCTCTTCCGGCGCGCCGTTGGTGGTTCCCGGGCCCGCCTGCGCCACGTCGCCGAGGTCGCGGACGAGGCGTGTCATCTGACGGGCGATACGTCCGTAGGGGTACGCATGCGGCCGCCTGACTAGATGCGGACCATCCTGTTCTGATGAATTCTCGACAGCCTGCCTGGTACGCCCGCAGAGCGTCGTTGGCAGCGATCTACGCCGCCGCAGGTGATGCTCCGTGGTTGTCCGCCCGCTTGTCCTGTCGCACTGACGAGACCGTCGATGTGTAGAACTGCACCAGCTGGCCTCCCCGAGCACCGCGTACGACTTCCTGGACAGCCTCCTCGGCACGTCGTCGAGCCTGGAAGCCTCGCTCGGTGAAGCGGACTTGTTCGCAAGCTACATCGGGCGCAGCTGGGCTGGCATAATCAAGAGCAGAGGGGTCTTTTGACATCGAGCTGTCTTTCCGTATTTCCAACCAAATACTGCACTCAAAAATCCAAATCCCCTCTGCCGTGCGCCGCAAAGATCGATTCAGACCGTGTTGTGGATCGTCCTGGCCAAATGCCAATGAGACATTGCGGGAGCTGCATCAACCATCTATTATTGCGAAAGATAAAAGCAATCTGCAATGCGCGCTGTATCTATTTGCATGCAGCATATCATAGGATGTATCGTCAGGGTCGTGACAGTAAAAGGGAAGGAAGGAGCCGGCCGCTGGTGTGACAGTGCACAGCCAGGCGGATGCGGCGCTATGATGAACGAGACGCGTACGCGCGCACAACCATGCAATGCAGTAAACAGTACGCGATGCGATGCGATGTAGAGGCTATTGAATAGGATGGATTAATAGACTAGCCGGACCCAGTCCCTACCGGGAAAGTCATAAGGTATGCCGACCGGGCGCGCGCGTGTAGCATTGTGCGCGAAGAACGATATCTGGATGAGAGGAGGCGACGGCAACGTTCGCGCGGACGAGAGCAGCAGAGACAGAGACAGAGACAGAGACAAAAAAGCCACGGTGCGCATGGGCAATACAGACGGCCGCGTCAGCTCTCGCGCGCAGCCGGACCCCACCGCTTGAGCGCCGGGTCGTCCGCCGCCGTGTCCGGGTGGATCTGTATCCGGCCCTCCCACAGCGCAGCCGACGACTTTGACGGATCGAAATGCGCCGGGTCCGACAGCCCGCCAGGGGACTGCGGTGCCCACCCAGCACCGATAGAGGACGCGACCAGCGTCGGGACCATCGTCATAAGCGACGGGCTGCAGCAAACCCAACCAACCAGTCAGTCAGTCAAATCACGGCGCCACCGCAACCGAAAACACGCACAAAGGCATCCGCGTCTCCGCCTGCGGCTGGGCCTTGCGGCTCCTGTCGACGTACGACGACGCGCGCATGCGCGCGCCGCGCACGTGTGCGAACGTGTTGAGGTTGTCGCGCACCAGCTCGATGGCGGAGTTCCACTCTGCGTTCGGCCGCGCGGTAGGAAGCACCTCGGGGTTCGGCAACAGCCGAATCGCCATGAAGAGGCGGTTGACGGGCGCGTTCGGGATGAAGCGAATGGCGGCGCCCAAGGGGATGGACACGACACCGAGCGCGAGGCTGATCCCCCAATCCCGCCCGCCGATGCGGGTGACCTGGAACGCCGCCCCGCCGACGAACACGATCAGGATCTGGACCGCGATTTCTACGGACGAAGGCAGCACCGTCAGGAACGACACCACGCGTCACAGACAGACAGAGACAGACGCACCGAGCACCGTGACGGCCATGAAGTACCAGTTGTTCGCCATGCCCTCGAATATGTTCAGGCGGTTGTCCAGGCGCCTGCAGTTCACCGAGTTGAAGATCTGCGCAAAGACGAAGATGTTGAACACCACGGTCTGCACAGCGGTGGCGCTGTCCGGCCGGAGGATGCTGCCGCCGAGGAAGTGGAAGACGAGCACGATGACGATCTGGTACGTCGACTGCCCGATGATCTGCTTGTACATGTCCACGTGAACAGCGGGCTCGTCTTCCTGTCCGGCTTGCGGTCGAGCAGCGCGGGCGACGCGGGGTCCGTCGCCAGCGCGAGCGCCGCAAACGTGTCCATGATGATGTTGATCCAGAGCAGCTGCACGGCCGACAGCACGGACGTCTCCGACACCGACGCGACCGCCGACACGAGCGTGACGACGACGGCCGTGACGTTCGTCGAGATCTGGAACTGCAGGAACTTGCGCACCGCGTCGTTCACGCAGCGCCCCCACATGATCGCCTTCACGATCGACGCAAAGTTGTCGTCCATCAGGATGATGTCCGACGCCTCCTTCGCCACCTCCGTCCCCGCGACGCCCATGCTGAACCCGACGTCCGCCGTCTTGAGCGCAGGCCCGTCGTTCGTCCCGTCGCCCGTGACGCCGACGATCTCGCCGAGCGAGCGCAGCGTCTCCACCAGCAGCTTCTTGTCCTCGGGCGACGAGCGCGCGAGCACCTGCAGCCGCGGCACGACCTCGAGCAGCTCGTTCTGCGGCAGCTGCCGGAAGATCGGGCCCTCCATGATGATCCCGCCGGCCGTGTAGATCCCGCACTGCAGCGCGATCGAGCGCGCGGTGAGCACGTTGTCGCCCGTGCACATCTTCACCGTCACGCCCGCCTTGTGGCAGTCCGCGACGGCGTCGCGCACGCCGTCCCGCAGCGGGTCCTCGATGCCCGTGATGGCGATGAGCGTCATGTCCCGCGCGAGGTCCTCGTACGCCACCTCGTCCTCCGCGGCGAACTGCATCCCCGGCGGCGGCCACGCCTCGTAGTCGCGGTAGCACACCGCGATGGTCCGCAGCGTCTGGTTCGCGTAGAAGATGATGGTCCGCGAGATGTTGTCGCCCGCCAGCTCGTCGATCTCGCGCGTCTGCACCGCGCCCGCGTCCCCGCCAGCGTCGGCGTCCCTGCGGACCACGACGTGCCGCGTGCAGCGCTTCGTGAGGATCTCGCTCGCGCCCTTGAGGTACAGCCGCCAGCGCGGCGGCGCGCCGGGCAGGCGCACGACGACGCCCATGGCCTTGCGCGCGCTGGAGAAGGGGATCATCTGCACGATGTCCGCGCTGTCCCGCGTGTGCTTGTAGTCCGCCCAGCCGAGCTCCTTTGCGAAGCGGAGCAGCGCCGTCTCCGTCTTGCTCCCGACGAACGCCCTCTCGCCCGTCTCCGGGTCCTCGTCCTCAAACGCCGTCGAGTTCACCGCGATCGCCTCGTTGAAGAGGCCGCGCAGCGCCGGCGTGAGCGCGTCGTTGAGCGCCGCCTGGTCCAGCGAGAAGTCGTGCGCATGCTTGCGCGCGGAGCCGGATCCGGACGTCTCGCCTGCGTTCGTGCGCGCGGCGTTGTCCGAGAGGCGCTGGACGAACTTGGCGTGGATGCCGACGGAGCCCGCGACGACGGACATGCTGTTCTGCGTGAGCGTGCCGGTCTTGTCCGTGCACACGACGCTCGCGTTCGCCATGGTCTCGCAGGAGCCGAGCACGCGCACCAGCAGCTTCTCGCGCGTCATCCGCTTTGTGGCGAACGCGAGCGCGAGGGTGACCGCGAGCGGGAGCCCTGCGCGAGACAATCAGCGGCGGCGTCGGAGAGGCTAGGCTGGACTCACCCTCCGGGACCGCGACGACGATGAGCGTGACGGCGATGATCAGGATTTGGACAAACGCGATGCCCTTCTGGTTGGCCGTCCGCTCTGGTACGCCGGTGCCAATCTGCACAAAAAACCGGATCATGAGCGCAACAAACAGAACCAGGCCGGCCGCGCTGCCGATCTTGGCGATGAGTTCGGCAAGGTCGTTCAGCTTCAGCTGCAGCGGCGTACTCTCCGCGTCACCGCGCAGCGCTGCAGGGTATTCAGAGGATATTGGGGTTTGATAGGGACAGAGGACGCACCCATCATGATCCGTCCGTTGAAGCTCTTCTGGCCGACGGCAATAACGACGTAGCTGCCGTAGCCTTCGAGCACCTTGCTGCCGCTTACCATGAAGCAGTCCGTATGTGCGTGGAGGCCTTCCTCGCTGTCACGCGCACGCAGACACTCCTGGTAAGACAGCTTGCGGATCGCGTCGCTCTCGCCCGTCGCGCCGCTCTCGTCGCAGCGGACATTGTGGCCAGAAAGAAAGACACCATCGCAGGGCAGGATTTCACCAGGCTCGAGCAGAGCGACGTCGCCAACGACGACCGTATGCACGTCGACGATGCGTTCGACGCCCGCTCGGATCACCTTGACACCACGCTCTTCTTTCTTCTCGTTTAAAGTCTGGAACTGACGCTCCTTCTGCCAGTCGTTCAGAGAGCCCACAGAAACCTGCAGGCAGCATGATGATGATCAAAACGAGCGGTACGTGACAACGGCAAAGGACTTGCCACAATAACAATGGCGACAATAATGGCGACGCCCTCGACCCAGTCTACGGGAGGCTCGCCCGCCGGTCGTGGCGTCCCAAAGTCCTGGAAAAAGCCGAGCGCAAGAGAGACAACGGCGGCGATACTGAGCAACACCAACACGCGATCCTGCATGGCAAGCCACATCAACTGCAGCAAGCTGCGCATCTTGCGCGTCGGGAGCACGTTCGCGCCAAACACGCGCTGGCGCTCGTCCAGCGTCGCCTCGTACGCCTCCCCCTCTTCCTCTTCCTCTCCCTCTTCCTCCTCGTCGCCCTCGCCCCGCTCGCTCTCGTCCTTGCCAAACACGCTGTTCTCCGCGCGCTCCTCGTCGCCGGGGCCCGTAACCACGATGCCCGGGACGACCTCCGGCTCCGCGCGCGCACCCTGCACTCCGCCGACGCCGACGCGCTCCCGCTGATGCCGCTGGCCGGCGCCCTCGCCCGCGCCGCGCTCTGCCGCGTCCTTGCCCTTGCCCGCAGGGTCCGCCTGCGCCAAGGCGCGGCGCGAGAGGCCGCGGGTGCGGCTGGTGCCGAGCGCGCGGAGGAGAGCGGCGACGCCGCCGAGGGCCTCGAGGGCCTCGAGGCTCTTCGGGTCGACGAGGGCGGCGAGGCGGTAGGGCTTGAGCGCAAAGGGGCGCGGGTCGATCGCGTCGTCCTGGGTGAGGTCGAGGGCGGGGCGGGGGGCGGGGTCTGGGTCTGGGTCTGTGGGGGCGGGGGGCTCTGTGGGGGCAGGGGAGTGGGAGTCGGAAAGTTTGGCACGGGAGTAGGAGCGAGAGCGGGAGCGGACGGTGGTGGCGTCTGCGTCGGAGGCGGTGTCGGGGTCGGGGTCGCAGTGGGTGCGGGTGGGGGAGGGGGCGGTGAAGGAGCCCCAGTCAGGGGGGGAGCGGGGGGAGAGGGAGACGAGGCCGTAGTTGTGCTGCTCCTGGTGGGAGTCGGGGTCGGTGCCGTCGCTGCTTGCGTCGACGGAGATGGCGCTGCCGACGGAGCCCTTGCGGCGGTGGGGGTGGGGGTAGTCGGGTGCGAGGAGGTGGAGGGAGGACATGCCATTGCGCTCGTCGGGCTTGTTGTTGCGGAGGGCGAGGGAGTTGGCAAAGTGGACAGAGGAGCGGGTGGAGAGGGTGGGAGAGGGCGGGACGTGGGTGAAGGTAGAGGTGCCGTCTGCAGAGCTGGTATAGCTCGGAGATGGGGAGTGTGGCGGGTGGGGGTACGGGACGTCGAGGGAGACGCGAGGGGGTTTCAGGATGGGTGCGAGGAGGTTTGAAGAGGAGGAAGCGGAACGAGCATGGTCGACATGCGGAGGGTGACTGACATCGGTGGTGGAAGAAAGGTCTGTGGTGACAATGGATGGAATGTCGGGCGGGGACATGCTCCGGAGGAAAGTGTGAAGTTGAGTGGAGGAGGAAGAAAGGAGAGCGACGAAGAAAGCGTTTTGAACGTTTTGAACGACGACAGCCGTTGGATTTCTACCTGGAATCTGCACTGCCTCGGGCGTCTAGATCCGGGAGTCTCGCCCTGTGCGACACTTGCCCGCGACTCGCTGCTCGCCCCGCCATCTGACCGACACTCACCGCCCGCGCATTCGACAGACTGCCATCGTCCACGCTGTGCAGATCACCGCACCCACTGACAGTAGCTGCTCCTCCGCTGACCACGATCGTCATCGCACTTTCTTTGGCATGTTTACCTATCCCTCCATATCCAGTATACTTCTACAGTTATCCTCTTCCTGCCACACACGTCCTTCCTCCACTCTAGAATCAGCCCGTTCTCGTGCCCACTAGCGCCGTCGCATTTCCGCAGCGTCTCCTAGGCCTCTTCGCACAGTGCGCGCACAAACAAGCGCGCGTCGTTTGGCTCTAGGCGTCTAAGCCTCCTGGTTTGGATCTTGATCTGACGCAATCACTCGCACATCCACTCCCGATCGCGGCCTGTTCTCCGCTCAGAGACGTGTCGTGTCGCATTCGACTTGCATAGGCAAGCAAGTACATTATGTAGCAACACTGCCTACTCGGCCGTGCATGTCATGTCTTTTTGGCTCTTCATGATCACCCCGGCCTCGGCTTGCCAAGAGTCCAAATCCTTGTGCTCCTGTGATGCGACGTGGCGCAGAACCTGCATCCCTGTAACACCAGCCCCGCCGGGATCACGCAACCCTCGCACACCGGTCGCCACGCAGCAACGCTCCAATCAAACACCAGCCCAGTGGCTATCCCGACATCCCTGCATACCGACGGACATGCGCCTCCTTGTGTGCTTCACGTCATATTGATAGGATTCCGCGTACACGCTCGACGCTTGGTAGTCAGTTGGTCATACTTGGCGGACTGCGCGTCATGCAGCGTACGTGTTCGGCCGCCGCCGCACCCAGGGCCTCAAAGCTGGTCATGACGCGCCAATCAAACGAGATATCTGCCTCCTGCTGAAGGAGCCGTCGCGGAAGGCTCGTGTGCGCTTGCGACTGACCTCCGTGGTTCCGCACTGCGCGATCTCACGATGTCGGATATTGCAGCGACCATGTCAACGCCTGACGGCGAACTCCGTCCGCTGTGCACACGTACATGCTTGGCTTCCCCATACACGCAATACTTGGGCGGCACAGCAGCCGTGCAGTTGTCCGAGGCGCGTTGCAGTCGCTCGAGGCCCCCTGTGCAAGTGCTCATACGAGGCGCGCACAAGCTTGCGGTATGGCGCATATGGTCCTGCAGCACGGCCCACGGGACTCCTCGAGTTCCGACGTCCTGGCGGTCGTCTCACGATCCCCTCTCCGGTACTCAACGTCCCTACATATGCCGGAGCCGTCTGGCTGCCACGTACCTTCGACCCGGCTGTTCGGCGCAGCCGCCGCGGCAGCACAGCCTGGTGCTTCCCGAGGCTGCGTATAATGCATAATGCTCACAAGTACAGGGTTCTGCATCCTTCGACACCGCCGCGGTCGACATCCCAGTACTTCTGAAATTTTAACGGGCATTCCCCAAGTACAGCAAAGCATCGCACTTCGAAGGGACGCGCAAGCTCGGCGCATCCTGTGGCCGCCCCACCTGCAGCGAGGCAGTGACGTCTTCTCAATATTGATCGAGAACGCGTAGATCCTGCCCAATATGGCAACTGTAGTAATAGGACCGCAGACCGCCCCACCACGGCGCCAACTAGTCGCGATCCTACGCACACCACAGCCGAAATATCGACTCTCAGCAGCGTGGGGAATTTCCGGAAGTGCACTAGTGTGCACCGAGATAGCGCGACGTGATCCGTCTGTGAAACGCAGTAATCGACCGTCTGCTTCTCCTCCGAGTCTTGTCCTCAGGGCCGCAGTACCAGACACGTAGACATTTCGGGCGGGACGACAAGCCCGCGCAGAACATGCCTCGGCGGTCTCAGGGCGTGGAGGGCCCGCATCAAAAGGCACAAGGCAGAACCGACATATCCGCGGTCGGACCCCGTTTCCCGCGTTCGACGCCCGTCAGATATTCAGTGGTACGGCGCAGCGTAAGCTTCCCAGGACGCATCTCGTCGGCCGTTGACGCGCCACCGTATCCGAGACAGCTCACAGTCACGCCGCACTTCAACACCAGCGCCGTACGCGCCACATTTATTCGACGTCGTCTGGCAGGCGTGTGCGATACGTATCAGCGCAGAGACGCACCTCACTCCCTCACTCCTCGGTGCCGGCGGTAAGCGTGAACGGAGCCACGATTTCTTCGTCCAGCGTGGGCGCGGCAGTAGGCGCGGCCTCCCGATCAGGGGCCGGCGCCGCCGCAGGGGGCAGTGCCGAGGCTTTCCACCCGCTCCTCCAGGACGCGATGCCCGCTATGAGGCCGAATACGCCAACCCATATCTATCAACGGAGGTGTCAGAGGCGCTCGCGCGGATGCAGGCTGTGACAGATTAGAGATGGAAGCTGCTGATGTGTGCGCTCTGAGGTCGGGGGGGGGGGGGGGTTAAGCAGGAGGCACGTAGGTGGACGCCGCAGCCGTTCGTTACTCAATCTGCCTCACGCGGAGATGATGTGTATCCAGAAAAGAAGACGGGGACTCACGTCGTTCTTGAACAGTCCTTTCTCCAGGGACCTGAAGTAAAAGAAAGGATGTCCATGTCAATTTTGGGGTTTAGATGTCACCGTAGGAATCAGAAAGATTACGATTGTGACACTAGCGCTGAAGCTGACGCGCGAAGAGCGTAGCTTCCATGATGAACACCACGGCATGCACACACGAGCACGGATATCCGGAAACCACAGTACTTGGGATGCGGCACGTAATGCACAGAAGGGAAGCTTCGTATCAGCGCTAGGCGATGGCAGATAGCGACGGAATCAAAACATTGAGAGGCCGAAGCAGGCACTGTGACACCGCAGAAATTCCAAGACTATACATGCGCTGTGCACAGACCGTGAATGAGCCGCGAAATGGTGGCAACACGATGCATGGACCAGTCTGCTCACTGCGCCAAAACCTGCGTATACACCACGCTGAAGGCCATTGGCAGTGACACAGGGCACTTCATGCTAGCTGCACCTGGCCGCAATCCTTGGATGCGGGTCATAATGATATAGTGGCATATTGGCTGCGTGGCCGCAAACAGTCATGGAGTGCTAGCGATGATGACCCGCAACGCGACAAGAAGTCCACGTTCTGTCGCGCTCCATAGATTCGGAACATCAGAATATAGCCTCGGACAAGGCGTGGATACCAGGAGGTCATGCAGCCCTATATTAGGCGTGGCCATTGAACAGATAGTGGAGAGTGCAAGCCGGAACGGGGAGATGACTGGTCCACTGTAATCATGTGGAATGCTCGAGCCACACAGCCTCGTCCACTAATGGTACTGAGCTTCTGCAGCAGAAACATCACGTATTCCGGATAGAACGCGTCCTTCTCAGCATGGAAAGGGGCGTCTTCACAACACAGCATCCGGCAGATGATCGGTCCGCAGTGGAACTATGTTGCACTGCCAAGCCCGCATCTGGAGAAAAATCCGCCATCGAAGACGACAGCAAGACGGCGCAAGACTTGCGGCATAGGTACACGTGTCAGACACGCAAGAGAAGTTTGCAGTAGTCTATGAAATCGATGGCCTCTAGACGTGGGCTACGTCGTATTGAAATACGACGCCCTGAGTCATACGTCGACCGTCGTGAGAGCGACTCCCACCTCCACAAGAATAACCGGTGGAGGTCGTAGAACATCCGAGAGAATGGAATGATTGACGCACCAGTGAATGGTCAACGGCAGATAACCAAGATTGACGACGACCTCGTTGCGGAGCGCGGCCCATCTTTCCTTTAGGTCCTCTTTTTCTGCCTCAGTCGTAACGGCCTACGGAATGGGATAACTTTGGTATACAGTAATTCGAGAATACTGGGTATGACAGGCCCACACCTTAGACTTGTTAAGAGCTCGCTGACGCATCTTCAGAACCTTCGTGTCCTCGCGAAGGTGCACAAATTGCAGGAGTACATATACCGCCCAGAAACGGACAGACCAGATACCGAGCGCATTCAAGTCCCACGAGACGCCTCGTCCGCCGAGTGTTGTCTTGGTGAACGGGAGGCGGGAGGCGAGCGGTACTGAAGGGAGCTCAGAGGGGAGCACAGAATGGGAGATCAAGTAATATAGGTGCTCCAGTGGATAGTAGGCGATCATGGACCATCCCTGAAGTCGTTCGATGGTGAGCAGCTGACGAGTAGGGGGATGATGACGTTCAATCGAGGTCATCCACTGAATGATTGGCAGCAGACCTGAAGGAAAGCAACCGGGTTAGACAATATTCACAGTGCGTAGTTGTTTTGTGAGAAATTGTTCGAACATAAGCCACTCACCCCAGATTCGGAACAGCATGCGAGCATCACCCACGACGTTACCGAACTTCGTCAACCCGTCCGCGGTAGGGCTCACTGAGGCTTTGCGCAAACCTGCACGGAACTGCAAACGCGCTCGGAGGTGAAGGTACGGAACGATCAATTTGATGGCATATTGCATGATCTGTGATCCGCCCACGTCAAGCACGAATCATGGAGAAATCCCCTGCGGACATCGCGATGGACTCACCATGAACAGCTTGCTGCAGTAAGAATATGTCAATTCGGAGCATTTTATATGCATGCAGATGTACACTGAACTCGCTGCCACTCCATGTGCTGAGGTAGCGCACAAGATGATTGACCGTCTCCGAAGACGGGACGAAAGCGAATGAGCCGAGTGTCAAGTCCTCAAGACGAGACAGTGTAAGGGCCTTTGCCGATCGAGACATTGTTTCGGAAGGGGGGTTAAAGAGAGAAGTTCCGAGAAAAGCAAGCAATAAACGGGGGTAGACGTGCAACGATACCAGTGACTCCGGAGTCCGGAATGCGCACTTCCAGGTGATGAACCTGGCCCGTGCGCAATCCGGGGAGAGGCACTTACGTAATAGGTTTGCGAGACCCTTATAAGCGCGGTCACCGCGTCTTCGGTTTCTTCAGAACAAATCCATGAGGACACAAAAGTTCGGACTCGGTGGTTGCTCTCCGTCTCCTTGTCCGCGTTCCAGTCCTCTATAGCAACCTACAGTGTCTCTTTCGAGAGGTGCTGGGTCTTTTTCTGATGACAGAGATCTTTCTGCTTGACTGGCTGCCTGGTGTCTTTGAGGTATCGCTTCGGCTGGCACTCATGAAAAGATGCGAGGCGTCGGGAGGAAGGATTCTTTGCATTGGAGGGGACCGACATGTCTGCTGCTGCTCTTGTTCGGTATGATATTCACATGTACGTTCTTACTTCTAATTAGAAAAATTTTGCCTAGTCTTTCCAACGACTTGCGCCCAGTGTCTCAGTACTCAGTACTCAGTGCTTGTCAGTGGCGAATCGATCACACGGGCGTGTATGTCCCAAGCAAATATCCCGGAGGCAGTCTTTGCTGGTTCAAGTGAATGAGATATTCGAAGTAGAGCGCGCGTATGTACATGCATAAGTCATCCTTTTCGCTTGTTACCTACAGGAGGAGCATCTAACGGAAACTCGGGAGTCTTGTTCACCATGGGCATCGGCCGTTTTGAGAAAACTATCTTGTGCCTCACCACCGTCACCACATCCCACTCCACCTGCGACTCCGTCCGTTGGCTCGTAGACAGGTCCATTTGGTCAGTACTATCCTGAGTCGGTCGATGGAGAACAGCGAGCGGTTTAGGGAGTTTCACCAGTTTGCCCTCCAACAGGTGATGTCCGATAAACAGCGTTGACTTTTTCTTTTTTTCGATGGCAAACGACCAGCTCAGTATGGCACTCGGAAAAGCGAACAGTCCTGCACGTACTGTCGCCGTATCTACGCTTAGCTTGCCCACAGTCTGGCCCTCCTTGACTCCCTCCACTTCCAACGTGCCCTGAAGTTCGATCAACACGACTTCGTCACTTCCGAATGGTATGAGCTGTGGAGGCAAGGTCGGCCTTGAAGACGATGGATCGAGAATCGGAATGTTGATTGAGATGATCATGGTGCGGAGCAAAGGAGGTGAGTCTAGGGAGTCCTGCTGGAGACGAGCAAAAGTGGTGGCCTTTTAGTCTGAGCGCGTCGGTGCCACTCGACGCGCCCGCGATACTCGCGCGCTTGGGGCTGAAAGCCTTCTTCACTGCATGGAAGATCTCGTCACTCAATGCGGGAGAACGGGGTGAATATCGATCGCAGAGCGGAGGGTGCATTGTACAATGAATTACATGTCACGACATAAAACTGCGGGGGTCTACGAACGCCCTCAAACGGTCTCCTGAGGGTGGGCAACCAGCTTCTTCCCGCTGACCAAATTGTTCTTCAGCCTTTCCAACCCTTCAACGATCCCATGCAAGCCATTCGGAAGGACCTCAACGCGATTCGGCTGTCGGGAACACCTTGTCAGTATCGTGAACACAAGATAACACATGACCTGGGACATACCTGAACCACACCTTCCTCCAGAAGAACCGTCAACCTCGAGTATAGACTCGCCCCGGTGTCGGTGAAGTTCGCGTTCCCTTGAACCATCACAATCGTCTTATCGCTGCTCAACTTCTCTGCTGCGATCTGGGGCGGGAGCACGAAACTACCACGTCCGCCAGGCGCGAGGATGTCGTACGCGACATTCTGGGTCGAGTCGTCACTGACGGCATCGAAGATGGTCTCGACAGGTTTGGGTGAAAGTCTGGCAACTTCCGCGCGCAATGCGTCTGCAGAAAGGCCCCTGTCGAGAACATGAGTAGCCCCGAGCCCTGTCAAGAACGCGCTGTTGTGCGGAGAGGCTGTAGCGATGATCGGCGAGAATCCAGACAGCTTCGCCAGCTGAATAGCTGCGTGAAGTGTCCGTGTAAAGAAAAGCACAATGTCTCTGACGGAGAAAGACACATACCATATTGGCCGACGGAACCGGCACCGCCAAATATGACAATGGGCTTGCCCTGATATTTGCCACGACCGCCTTCTTTCCAGGGTGGGTACAGGCCGACACTGGTTGTGAGATCATTCTGGTCGAATAGACCAAGCGCAACGGTAGCAACACCAACAGGAACAGATGCGGCTTGGTCGAACGATATGTGGCTCGGGATCTGTTCAAACGGCATTATGGCTAAGACTGCTGTAAACCCATATCCAGACCACTACACACCTTTGCGGTCGTTTCCGCCTGAGCAATGGCGTAATGCTGGTACCCTCCAGTTTCACTCTGAGTGTAAATGCCCTGGTACAAACTTCATACACAATAACATCAGTGCTTTGATGGAGCATACGCGCTGAGAACCGTGCGCGAACTCGACTCACACCCTGTCTCCCTTAGCGAACCCCGTTACACCCTCGCCGACCTGTTCAACAATGCCCGCGTTGTCCGTACCCGGGACGGAAGGGAATTTCTCCACGAAGAGGCCCCACGATTGAATCTTCCATTCGATCGGGTTGAGCGCAGCTGCCTGGATTTTGACGAGCAGCTGCCCAGGGCCGGCAACGGGCACGTCGACGGACCCGACGGCAAAAGCCCCCATCTTGGACTGCAGTAGAAGTGCTTTCTGTTGGGCGGACATGGCGTATATGATTTGGCTTGCAGTTGACGATATGAAAGTTGTGAGATATGGGAAGGCTCATGGGTTCGCCGCTGTGCTTTTAACGGCTCGACTGAGATGCTTCGAGTGGGAGCCATACGAGGCATACCGAAGGTGTGTGTAATCCTGTCTCAGAGGACGCGTCGCGCGACATAGGCTGAGTAAGTCGATGAATGCTCGACGAGGAGTACTCCAGGCTCACCGAGGGTGACAGTACTTACACATCGCAATGTCGAACAGTTGTCGGCAGAGATGCGTACGCAACCTTGCGGCAGAGGTCAGCGCCCAGCAGCGTCCCATTATACATCACTCTACCTGTCATTTCCAGATTACTCAGCGCGCTACTCAGGTGTTGACAATGAGAATGCGAACATACTAGGCATGTCGTCAAGCGCCACAGGGGCGGCGACGACGCCATGACGCGTACGTGTAGGAGAGCGGGCGGATTTTGACCGCCCGTTCAGGTTCACCGTATGAAATTCGGGCTTTGACCGGAAGAATGGTATAAGGTATGCCGCCATGCTTGTACAGACGCCTATGGCGAGTATCTAGTCCGGATGTCCGCGGATTTAAGCATTTGGAACGGTGGTTTCTTGACAGGGGAGGCGGCTTCGAGTCCGTGCAAGTCGCAAAGCGCGCCAGAGACGCAAAGTTGATGGAAGGCCACATACTCTGAGCTGTTTTCAGGTTACTACACCCACTCCTTTGACTTCTGGGTCGTCTTGATCCGCACATATCCTCCGCCAAAGGAGTAGCACCCGACCTCCACGACTTTGAATCTCTTGTCACATCCTGCAGCCTGAGAATAGTGAGTTTAATTATGCATCGTAAGTTTTCATCCACGAACGTACTTCGTTACTCCGCCGAGATCACAGGTTTACAATCACACCGATCCTTTTGACCAGGGCAGCACAACAGTCTACGAAGAAGAACATGCTCGCGCCCATGAACTTGCGGGGCCAGATATGTAGTTCCTTCAGAGGCAGAATGGAACTCGCTGACCACTTTCAGAGATATCAGATCATAGGAATGGGATTCTGCACGCAGATACAGGGGAAGACACACCAGTCAAGATCGGCCACTCGTAAATGAGTGTGATTGCGAATACCAAATCTCACTGGCAGCAGCAAACGATCGGAACCCTGGCCTATGAGAGAAGCAAGCGTTTGAATCGCCACAGTGAGTTTCGCCATGTATCCTCAACTGCGAGCCTGAGACGCTGCGCAGTTAGGTCCATCTCAGTGTGGTCATTGCAGTTATGGAATGGACTCACATCTGAAAAACACGTCCGCGTCATCAGCGAAGCCGGTTCGGGGCCTCGTGGACATGGTTCTGTCTGTCCCACTGTTCGTTGAAGCTTATAAGTATGAAATGCCGTATTGTCACTGGAGAACTCCAGAGCGCTGGCTTCGAAGCTTGTTGGACGCGCACGAAGCCCATAGCACCCACAAAATGTACCTTGTAAAGTGCGATGCCCAGCTCTGCGAATGCAGTGTAACAGTGTAACATCACTTCGATGGTAGATCTGAACCTCAGCAGATTGACCGATAGTTGGCCTAGCAAAGTCACTCTTGCCTGGCCGTAGTTGATGGTTTGAAGCAGCTCCGATTCGTGCCAGGCTACATTGCGCATGTTCCAACGTTGTCAAAGTGACTCGGTGTGCGTTAGTTCGAGTGATAGACAAGATCGAGATCGACGTTGACGTGTTGCATCAACCGCGCGTAGGCACGAAAACAAAATGTACATCTATGAGTTGACATGAGAAGGCCAGGATATCATGATGACTGTCATTGCTGCCGAATGTCATGGACAGACAATGTCCAACAGATGGCACTGACGGTCACCATTAATATACCTGGTAGAGAAACTCAGTACCTGCAACAAGATCATAATTCAGTCACCAAGAGATACTACATTCAAGATCCGTCCTAGATCCTACATCACACAACCACCCCAAACCACCCCAAACCGACAGCCCGAATCAAACCAGCCCCCGTCCACCCATCTGCACCGTATCGAGCATCGCACGCACCAGCTCCGCCCACACCCTCCGCACCGCATTCCCTGCACCCCCCTTCCCGTCCACGAGTGCAGCGCTCCGAAGCCGCCTCCGCACCTCCTCCGCGGTCCCCCCACCGCTCGCGCTAGTGCTCGGCGCCATCCACAAGCGCAGCCGCCGCACGCGGAAGACAAATGACAGCAGCGGCAGCACGATACAGAAGACGACGATCGCAGTGAGGCGTGCGCGCGACGCGCCCTGGAGAACGGCGTCAGCGTACGACGCAGGAGCGCGAGCACGGACGGAGCAGGTGGGGCGGATGCCTGAAGCGGTGGCGCACGTGGGGCTCGGGGGAGGGGTGTGAGCGCAGTGGAGTGGCCGGAGGCTGAGGACGATTTTGGAGGCGACGTGGTCCGCCTCGCGGAGGCCGAGTGCACGGACGTAGGGGTGACGGTGCGCGAGGTCGCGATGGAAGAGATGGACTGAGAGGACGAGGAGGTGGAGACGGAGGTGGAAGGCGTAAGACGCGTTAAAGGTGCGGGATTTTGTCGTGAGACTTGTCCTGGGCGTGGTGTGCGGGCGTGGCGGTGTGAGTGGAGGTGCTTGAAGAGGTGGAGGCGACAGACGCGAGGGTGAGACAGAGCGTGAGGATTGGGGGGATGGAGAGGGGATAGACGGCGATGCAATGCGTGGGGAGGGTACACGTTGTGTAGACATGGCTTGAAGATGGAGATTGTGCAGAGACGACTGTATGTACTGCAGAACGATCAAATATTAGAAAGAAGCATTTGGCATGGAAAGTTGGACAGTCAGAAGTCGTCACATATGCTAGCGATGGTGTGAAGTCTGGTCTACTTCTACACTCGGGCTGAGCCTGTGTCATTTCAATTTCGCTCAGACATTGGTCGAAGCATTCAGCGCATAAAGCCTGCACTTGCCACCCATCCAGAGCACAGCGGCTTCTGCCAGCGGTTCGCCCATGGCATTCCCCATGGGCGAACCGCTGACAGAGGCGCGTACTAGACAATGGACAATGGACAAGTGTGCTTGGACCGTGCTCTCGTCTTGTGCGAACATACAATAAATGACAGTGACTTACTTTACGCGTATGCGATGACAACTCGCGCTCGTATTGCAGAAATTCTTCTGCGTAGTCCCATTCCTCCAGCCGCGGAAGGACATACAAGCAGTACAACTCGAGTACCTTCGCGTAACCGTCGCGGTCGTCGGGACTGTCTTCCTGGCTTCGCCGCGCCAGCCAATCCTCAATCATGCTCCGGCCGACTGTGGTGCACTCCAGTTTGAGGCTGGCGAGTACCAGGGTAACGAGGATCTGGGCGGGCAGGAAGGCCGACGTCGGTTTTTGGGCCGGAAAAGAAGGCGTGAACAATTGCAGGGAGCGGTTGTGCAGGGTAGCAATCAGAGGCTCCGGGGAGAGCATCAGATTGGCGCGTAATGATGCTGGGAGGTCCTCAGGATTCTGCGACGGAGGAGGCGAAGCGTAAAGCGTAGTCTCAAATGTAATGCGAAGTATGTCCCATTTGCGACGATGCGACGCTACACTGTCTGGCACGTACGATTCTGGTGGCTGTATTATGGAGAAAGCAGACGTTAGGAGAGAATGGGTCAAACAGACATTGCGCTGGAGGAAAGCTCTGGCAGCCCGAGGGTATAGCGAGCGGAGAGTGACCACGGTCGAGGACGAGGATGTCGAAGACGCCTTCAATGAGATGACGGCAGGAGAATTAGAGGTCGTCGTTGCTGTTGCGGTAGGCATAACGAGGCAAGGATTTGAGAGACTCTTCGACCAGCGAGGGATGTGACCTGCAATTGCAAGTGGCGAGACATCCGGAAAGCCGCTTCCCGAGTATGTTCCCACGCCTCCATCGCAGTTGACTTCCATTGGCTTCGGGACCACCTGAGTGTCTCAAGAGACAGAATATTAGCAGTATATAAGCACCCACACATCCCATGTGTCGCGCATACAACTAGAAGAGCTTCGCTTGCCTAGAATTTGTCCAAGACGAACCGAAACATCACAAGGATGGTATAAGTCACGTGTCCGGTCAAGCCTGCAGGACAGAGAAATTGGACATACTACCGTAACAACCACCTCCCTTACTCTCGATAAAAATGGCATACCATTGTGTCATTTGTATGCCTAGTGTACTAGATCCAAGTCTCATGAAATAACGCCCCGCTGAGGGATTCAGGAACGAGGGCAATGGCTTGTGAAAGTAACAACACCAAACAGGGCCACTCCGGGGACCGCGACTCGAATGCTCCAATATTCACTCCACTGGCTTCATGAGTTACGATCCTTACGACTTTATGCTCTCTGTCTGAATGCTTCGTACCCATGCCATCCATGTCGCAGGCATCTATCCTACGCGCCCTCACCGTCCTGTCGCTCGTGCACGAGTTCTGTGCCGCACAATATGCACCTCTCCCGAGGCAAGTGATCTTCTGGAAATTCTCGGCCCTAATAATTCTCCCTTGGAGTCCATGCCGGAGCATAGGCGTTCTGTTCGGGTGCGTTATCGCAAGCTGCAAGTCGGGAGCGCAGTACATGCATCTGTGCACTGGCGCATACCGTGCTGCGGTTTGTTCTATTTCGGACATTGAGTTCCCGGGCATGTTGTCTGGCTTCACCAGCCTCGCAATTTTTGCGTGTGCTATAAGTCAAATAATTTTCTTGGTGAAGTTGGTGCGAGGTAGAGTGGCCGCGTGCTGGACGCATTCAGAACACCGGAGCCTTGGCATGTTCTCTTTGAGGCGATTTATCAATGTCGAGATTCTCAACACACCGTGAACATACTAACATGCATATATTCATCTAGGTGGGGACAGGCTGTTGCACTCGTCGAGGACGTGATGCTCGTCGAGGGCGGCAGGACGGACCAATATAACACCTATTCCTATACATCTGCACCCGTAAACAACGACATGCTTTCTTTGCCCCTCACCTCATCCTTCAACATCTCGTCACCGCCCTGGGACTCTCTCTCCGGCTGCTCCAACTGCTCGTTGTCCAGGTCCTGCTGTCTCATGGCATACCTTTTCCGCGATCAACACTACCAGTCTGCTGGTCTTCGGCGGAGACCAGAATACGACCACTTCCGTGCCTGAAAGCGCAGACTCGGCCGCATTAGTTGATATCACGAATCCATCGTCTCCAGCGTGGCATCTGGAAACACTATCTTGGGCGGACGAGCCAGAGCGGCGCATGTTTCATTCTGCATCCTCGACTGGAGGCAAGATCTACGTCATCGGAGGCGAGAAGACGGACGGGTCAGGGAACGCGTTCTCCGACCATTATGTGTTTGACCCCAGTGTTCCCTCATTCACGTTGCTCCCCTCGACGAACGGCCCACCAGACGTTTATGGGCACACATCACTTGTGCTGTCCAATGGCTCGTTGATCGTGTTCGGAGGTATTCTCAGTCCCTTAGCACACTCATACCATTCACGACCATCTGGACGTTGGACACTACACAGACCACCCTAGCGTGGACGACCCTTTCTGTGTCAAGCAGCACTCTGCCATCCCCTCGGCGCGGCTTCGCTGCAACCCTGTTAGACGGTGACAAGGTTCTGATACACGGTGGCGCCGACGCGGAGCTTCAGACCTCATATAGCGACGGCTGGATCCTAGATACGACCCAGGCGCCCATGGTCTGGACTTCCATCGGCACGTTATCTCAATTAGGTGCTCGGCGAGATCACTTCGCCGTGGCACTGGGGACGCAGGTGATCTTTGGGTTCGGTGAGTGCATCGGCTTCCCTGTCAGGGCCTGCCTGGCCTTTGTACTGACAAAGTTCAGGTTACATGGCCAATGGCCCCGCGCCTGCCGCATTGCAGTTGTTCGACTTGTCAGCGGGTTCCTTCTCTTCGTTATACTCTCCGCCTTCCTCCATCACGAGTCCGTCTGCTACCACTATCCCTGGCCCTGCTCCGACAATCACCACCGGCCCAAATCGGCCGTCTTCGGGGCCTGGTGGGTCCTCTGCGGGAAACGGCAATGGCTCAGGGTCTTTAACTGGTACCGCGGATGGGACCTCCGGAACGTCTGCTGGGTCTGGTGGGCAGAACAATAGCGGTGGCAATGGGTCTGGCAGCGGCGGCGGCGGCGATGACGGCGGCGGTGACGATTCCTCGGGTGCCTCGCACCAGCATGACACCACAGCGATTGCGCTGAGCACCGTATTCGGTGTACTGGGCCTGCTGGCCGGCACCGCCGCAGCAGTGTGGTACGTACGCCGGCAGCACTCTCGCGAGCGGTTCCACAGACTCGGCACGTCAACCGACAACGAGAATTTTGGCTTGGGCGGAATGATCCCCATTGCTGGTACGCGCGAAAAGGTCCTTGATGGCCTTCCGCCGGTGGTGCAGAATGTTCGAAGCAGGCTCAGCGTGTTCGTCCCGCATCGCACGGTGCTACCTCAGGACCGGCGCGACATGCTTGCGGACGAGGATACGCGGATGTTCGACTTTGTGCATGTACGCAGGGACGCGAGCAGTGGACGGTCCTCCTGGAGCTCGGGCCCATCTCGCCGTGCGACCCTCGGGAATATGGTGCATGAATCACTTGCATCGCTGCGCTCCGTCGGCGGCACTGTGCTAGCATATGCCGCGGGTTCACGTGGCGTGCTCTCGCGAGAGGGGAGTGCGGGGTCTCATACCACGGCGTGGTGGGACAAAGAGCGCGGGCTCGGGCCATTTTCGGACGACACAGCGCTCATGCAAGAGGGTGCCGTCGGCGTCTCGCGCTCGACGTCGCGGCTCCGAGGTGAGCGCCGAGCGTCGGCGTCGGTGCACTCGTATGTCGATCCCTTTGCCGATTACGCGATCGAGGAGTCCGAGCCGCCCAAGGGGGCGCTCGACGATGACGATGACGAGGACGATCTCGATTATGTTGACGGACCGCCGTCGCTGCTCGATCCCCCACCGAGGCCCTACGCGTACATCAAGGCGCCGGCCACGATCGACCTCACGCGCCTCTCGCCATTATCGGAGCGGCCGTCCGTTGCAACGCTCCCCGACCCCGCCAATAGCTCTGATTCGCACACAACTCCCGCTAACACCCCTGGTGGCTCCTCGTCGGGGGACCTCACAAACTCGCGCAGTTCACATGACACCTCACGTTCCCCTCTTCCTCGCCCATCATCCATTATAGATGCGAACCAACCGCCTTCCCAGCCGATGCGTCGTTCGGACACCTGGTGGTCGCGCTTCGCGAAGACACCCCTGCTCGACCGCCGCTCAAGTGATGCAAGCCGGCGTCAGCTCCCTCTAGACTTCCGGGATCCCCAGCCAGCGCCTCGGCTGGTGCCCATCGAAGAGTCGGCACACTCGAACCAGGCATCGCAAGACACTTCGCCGCCCTCGCGGCTAGGCAGCCGACGGCAGAACATGTACTCGAGCACACAGCACGGGCGCTCTGCATCGTCGCTGCAGACGGCACGGTCGGACATGCTCGAGCACGTCGGGCGCACGATGGACATCGTGCAGAAGGGCACCGTCAGCTCGCATGGGAGCGAGCCCAGCAGGACGAGCACCGCGGACGAGCGCGGCGCGCCTGCAGCGCAGCGGCGGCCCCCGTCCTACCTCTCGCAGAGCGATTCCGAGGATGACGTGCCCCTCGTACAGTCACCCGTTGAGTTGGCTTCCCCCGCAGTGCATCGGCGTGCGAGCCCTCCCAAGAGGCCCCCGTCCGGGACGCAAGTCGCGGCGCGTGTGCAAGCATTCGAGCGGCGCATGACCGAGGCGGACAAGACCACGCGTGCGCGTGCAAGCGCATACGGCGTTGCCCCGAGGCCGTCGTTGTTCATTGCGAATCCTGACCACCGCACGGGCACGTCGGGCGACTCGACGTGAGATGTGGACTTTTCCCCGTCGGGCTCATAGGTTCTGACACACATAATTCACGGACGGTTCGCTGCCATGTTTAATGTCCCTTTCGCTAACCCCTTCGTCGTTCACGACCTCTTGATGATCTTGCTCACGAACTGAATTATTATTTGTTTTATCTTCACGAGATGTTGCTGTTGTATCATGTGTGCTGTTGCACGGACTGCTCGGTGTTGGTGTACGTGTTAGAGGTGGTTGTTATATTTTTGTGGTGTATGATTTTCATGCGGACGTCTTGATCATAGAAACGTCCGCCGAGATCTACAGATGGGACTAGCGAGGGGTGTGGCCGCCGTCAAACTTTCTGCACCAAAGAATTAATTGACAGCAGGCACCAAGCTGTCAATGGGTCGCACAGGAGAGTGATGCGGTCTGCTCTGAATAATGACATGACGGCCACAAGCTGCGACGGCGACTCCCGTCAAGTTTTGGACTGTAACAGATGGATACGGGCTAGGGCAAATGGAGTCAAATAAGTGATGGCGACTTGGAGCTTGCGGTGATGGAAAATCTCGTCACGCAAACTGGACAGGCTGCCGTAAATTCTGGATCTCGAGGCAGATAGATAGAGAGCGGGTGTCCGGGCTCCTGGAGGTCCTTCCGGCGCAGCGTGATGGGACGGTGGTAAGGTGGACGAAGGCGATCAGGAATAAATATATTGAACGGTTGGCCGGTGTGGTCTAGGCGTGCTTGTGCGGTTAGTAATTTAAATTCTGCGGTGAGTCAGCAATAGTAGTGCGTCGGGGATAGGCGCAGGTCGGGGGAAGGGGCTCGATGGGCGTCTGACGCGATCTTGACAGGTTCCTCCGATCGAGCATGCGTCTCGGAGCGCTCGCGAAGCACAGCGCGGGCATCAGCCGCCCGTGCGACGACCACTACGCCGCTTCCGGATTCATCATTCACATCCCGGCATCCCGCCATCGACCCACCACGATCCGCACGAAGTCCAATTTTATCTCGATATTTCATTCCTCCCTATCCCCATCCGTCTGCGGGCACAGGCGGCCAGCGCCCACTCACACCCTCACACCAGATGGAACGGCATTTTAGCATGAAACCACTCGTACGATATACATCATCAAGATACACCTTACAGCATAGACACAGCTTTGCCTTAAGCAGCCTCGATTTGTGCGGCGTACTTCTTCGCCTGCTCGTCCTCGCTCCTCCCCAGGATCTGTTGCGATGCCCGGATCAGCATGTTATACGGCATGATCACCAATACAGTCAGCCAACTTGCCTCGAGGAACCGCTCAACATATTTTGCCCGCGCCTCCTCCTTTGAAACGCCCTCGACAGACTTCCAGGCGTCCCTGTGTGGCCCATCAGCGCCGCTTCCAAGGCAACCAGCACGGGGAATTATATCTGTCTCACCATTTCCCTTTCCCTACGAAATCCAGCATGCCGGGTCGCTCGATATTGACATCACCGATGGTCGCTTTCCCCCACAGTCAGTATGCCGGGCGCGCTGCAGCTAGAGCGGTGGCGACATACCTTGCTTGTAGTACTTGTAGAACTGCACATCGAACCCAATCGTTATATGTACCTGCAAAACCCGTGGGCACGGTGTGCTCACGTAAAGCTGGTCATCCTGTGTCGGCTTGACGGGCCCATCCTTGGGCAGCGATTTGATGATCTCGACAGCTTTCTCAAACTTGGCTTCGGACATGGCGGACGATGTGCGTACGGACGACGGAGAGGGTAGAGATAGGAGGATGAGAGAGATGCGCAGGATGCCAAGGCCCAGGACTCAGTCTGTAGTTGCGGTCCCTACTCCGGCCGACTCCGCTATTTATGTCGCCATCTCTGGGGACGTTGGGGCCATCGCAGAACTTGGGGAATAAGTGTTCGCAGTCCAGCACAATATTCTGCAGCCGCCACTACAGACGTTTCGTGAGAAGAGCAGTCGCAGATGAACTTTGGTTTTCGGTCGCTGAGTGCACCACGGAGCCTCGGCATGCGTGTGACGGAAGGACCTACATGTGTCAATGGCGCCAGAGATTGGGAAGTCTGGCTCAGCTATCGGGCCTATTGACCGGGAGCAATCTGAGAAATGGAGGCACGTCCGCCTTCCGCACTCACTTTACCATCCGAGCAACGGGAACGATATCCAAGTCCACATCGTCGCGGTGTGCGCATATTGGCCATGTAACAGTGACGGTGGCGGCGGTGGCGTGTGGCCAGCGTTGAGACTCCGCTCAACCCCGCCATTAGCCGCCCACAGTCGGGAACTGACCGCGACTGATGTGTCCAGCAGCGCCAACAGTGTGCTCGCTACCGTAACCATCTTGCTCTACTCGCCAGCCCAGCCATGTCGCGGTCCGTGCCACCGCCTTCTCAAGCAGAGATCACACGCAAGCTCTCCGTTAAGTCCCCACCCAAGGTACGTGTCTTGCAAGGCCTGTCATATCGCCTGCCAATCTCACGCGCTTACCCCGCGTTCTCCCAAATAGAAACCGACCATTGCGACTGTCCCTGTCTCCGGGACCGAGTCGGATTCCGACTCCATGTTCTCCCCAGACGCGGTAGCTGCCCCTGCTGCTGCGGTGGGGGCGACCCTGCTCGCGGTAAGCTCATCACAGCCGCCCCCACTCTCGTCGATCGCGGAGCGGCGCTCGCACAGCGGGGAGGAATCTGAGGAGGACGAAGAGGACGAGGATGGCGGCTGGCGTGTCGAGGACACCACGCGAAAGGAGCGTGGGTCGCTCGACGAGACTGTGCTCAAGACAGGTTATCTCTGGAAGAAGGGCGAACGGCGCAAGGTATTTACGTGTCGCGCCAGGATGATCTGCACGCACTGACGCCGATGCGTGCCCGTGTGTCGCGCGTGTAGACGTGGAAGAAGCGGTGGTTCGTCCTGCGCCCGGCGCATCTCGCGTTCTACAAGACCTCCGCGGAGTACAAGCTCCTGCGTCTGCTCGACCTCTCTGAGATCCACTCGTGCACTGCCGTCGCGCTCAAGAAGCACCAAAACACCTTTGGACTCGTCTCGCCCGTCCGTACGTTCTATCTGCAAGCTGGAAGCCTTTCACAGGTACAGGAGTGGGTCGTGGCCGTCAACGAGGCACGCACAGCCCTGCTCGCAACATCAACCCAAAATTCCGTCACATCTCCAGTCCCTATCCCCAATTCAACATCCGCCTCGAGGCAGAAGCCTGCTTCGAACGTGTCATCATCGCCTTCCCATTCTCCATACGGTCACCAGCTAACATCCTCCGAGTCGGATGACGGCTCGCCTGCTGCTCCCCATTCAGTGCCGCGTTCGATTGCAGCCTCCACCCCGGCGGCTGGCGATACGCCTTCCCCTTCCAAGTCAGGCGCTGCGAAGGAATCACCAAAGGTGATATTGTCGGGGTATCTCATGAAGTGTGGTTCGCGAAGGCATAACTGGCACAAACGGTGGTTCATACTCAGCGGCGAGAAGCTACTATACTACCGGAGCCACATGGTGCGTGCGAGGCCTGTTCTGCAGTAGAGTTTGACGCGGGTGGCCAACACTGCATTTGTGACACAGGATCCAAAGCCACACCGGGAGATTCCCCTCGAGCTAATACTGGACGCACTCGAATACGACCTCCCGTCCCATCGTCCCAACGCCAGCGTCTCGCCGCCCCCGATCGTGTCGCCTCCGCAGGCACCTTCGTCGGCGGCTGACGAAGCGGAAGGGGGGCAAGGCACTCACACGTTCAAAGTCGTCACCACGAAGCGGACCCTTTTGCTCTGTGCGCCTAGCGAAGAGGAAGAGATCAAGTGGCTGAGTGCTGTGCGCGCGCTTATCGCACGCCGATCGGGCCAGGGAGTGGTCCCAGGGGACGCGGCGGCAGCAGTTTCGCCTTCCTCGAAGCAGGGGGCGGCTATCGTGTCCCCGGTCGCGGAGATTCCAGGACAGGTTGGAAATATGGTACCAAGTGCCCCTGGACCTGGGGCGGGCACGGTGGCGGGTGCAGGAAGGAGGCGGGACTCGATTGCGAGGAGGCTCAGTCTCAGCGGGGGTACTGCGTTTGCGAGTGTTGGTCCGCAGGAACCGGTATCTGAACGGCAATCTTGATGGAGTGGGGACACGGCGGTTCGTGTATCTCTCTCTCACTCTGGCACAGCTTCGTGCCTTCCTTTATTCGTTACTACTGGATCGGGGACGCTCGAAAGATATCCATCGTTGATAAGTGAAACTGCATCTCATAATTCATTGTAGTACTACTGGGGATAGCACATGTGCGCTGTTCCGGCCTTGTTCGGGCTTGCACCACGTTCAGCTGGGAGCTGGGACGTATCTGCCAGATGGTTGTTGATTGTGTCGCTTGCGATGTTCTCGCAGGTTTACCTAAGCGCCGGCTTCCATGTTCTGCAGCTTCTGGGTTGTGGTTTGACATCGGCGCATGTAGCCATCCAGAGCTAGGGCGAGGTGGCCCGCAGTGTTCATGGAGATGAACGGGCAGCACGCAGGACTTTTGGGGGACGAAAGGAGACAATAAGACAGGCCGAACGGCTGACTGGACGACAGGCGACTCAGAACGACGGTGGAGGAGGACGGGTCTAGACGCGCAGCATGCGACAGATTACGGGTGCCTTGCGAATGGCATGATACGCATCCGATCTCAGCGGCTGTGCATTTAATAGGGAAGCCTTGTGACCGCACCAGACCCAGCGAATGACATGCCACGAGGAAGGCTCGACCGTGGGTGCGGACCGTAGTTGCCTACCTGGACGAGGAACTTCCGCAGAAGATGGTGTGCGGCAGTAGGACGCCCTGAGGTCGTGGGCGCGATCAGCGAGGAGGGGGGAAAAGGGGGTCGGCGGCCACGGGAAGCTGACGCAGGATTGATCGCAGGATGATAGTAGGTTGTCACGCCCAGCGCTGCCGGCCGAGGGGGCGGTGACGAAGCGTCGGGGACCCCGGGCGCTAAAATTTCTTTTTCATAAACGCTGTTCGGGGTCTTGACAGTAGGTTCAGTCGCCCGATTTAGCAGGCTGCCAGACATGTCCGTGATTCCTTCGCACGGAGCCCAGCGCCCTGGGGTACATATACCGGCCTCGCCTCTCCACCACCTTCTTCCCGTCTCTGCAGTCCGCGCCTCCATCTCCCCCGCAACAGTATATATCGCTCGCCACACTATCCCATCGTCGTCAATGCCCGACGTCCCTCAAAGCCCGCGGAAGAGCGTCTCCTCCGTATCCGCCGCCGCCAGATCCCAGAAGAAAACCGGAGCGCCCAAGCCGAAAGGCGCCGTCCGCGCCAAGTCGGGATGCTACACTTGTCGCATTCGACGGAAGGTACGTTGTCTCAAAGCGCGTCGTCTTGTGCGCATGAATCAAGATGAACGTGGAGCTGACTCTCATTGTGTCGCTCGCGCGTTTTTGTGTGGCGTCTTTGTTCTGCAGAAATGTGACGAGCAGCCAAACGCAGAAGGAGCCTGCCAGACCTGTGTGCGCCTGAGGCTGCAGTGTCTTGGTTTCGGTGCAAAGCGTCCAGATTGGATGAGGGTACGTTTTTTTCACTCGTTGGGGGTGCGATCTGCGGCTTATCCGCTAACGCCACACTCGCGTTCAGGAAAACAACAGCGTTACGGAGTTGCGCGAGAAGATAAAGTCATTCCTCGCATCGCAGGGCATGATCAAGGGCCACTCTGGCTCGGGTCCTCGTACATCCGAGCAAGATCCCCAGATGCTTGTTCTGGTTGACAACATTCGCGCTTCGCCATCGAGTCCCCCCACACCTACCCTCTCGGCCAGCTCCAGCGATGGCCATCGGCCACATGGCGGTCTCAACACATCATTTGTGCGCGACGGTTCGCACTATCCTCCCATGCAGCCCGAGCCGCAATATTCTGCCTCCAGTGTGTACCACTATCCCGTTCACCACTACCAATGGTAGTAACGTTTTGCAGGCTGGCAACCTCATCTTCCAGACCTGGGGCACCAGGACGCGTCGCTGGCGCGGAGCACGATGCTGCCGAACGTGGCCGACATACTGTATCAATCCAATCCTATGTTACCATCGTCTACTAGCATAGTGCCCTTGTCTTCTTCGTCCTCCTGTAAGACCCAGTACCGTTATTAGTGTATTATGAATGTAGCATGTTAATGCCCTCCTTTGTTGGCAGGGCTTCCGGCGTCGGGCGGATCAGCAACTACATTTTCAACTACACCTGCAGCATCTTACAGTCAATGGGTTCCCGGTATGCCAAGTACTTTCAATTCATCCTACAATGTCAACTATTCGTATGAAGACGAACAAGAGGAAGTTGTCCAAGTGGGCGGCATCTCTACAGCTATGTTACCATTTGACATCCCGATGGTGCCTAACGACCAAACGAATTTGGTGCAACACTACTTGAGCAATGTTCTCCCCATCCAGTACTTACTTGCGGACCGCTCCATCTCCGACTTCATGATGAGGCTGATCCAGGCGAGCCCCGCCGCGCGTGATGCTGCTTGCCTTCTCTCTGCTCTCCACCTCGACAGTATGCGTTTCTCATCACGGCCACATTCGACCGACATGGGTGCGGTCTATCGCCGCATGAACTCTGCACTCTCCAGCAAAAACACCTACAACGAAGGGGACGCGATGGCCGGCCTGCACATCGTTTCGACCTTCCTTTTCTCCGGCGGACGAGGCCAATGGCAGCAGTACCTCGACATCGCATCCGAATACGTGCACACCATGTTCAACAATACGCAATACTACGGACCCGAGGACGTGCTGAAAAACTGCCCCGAGAGCACTCGTTTCATCATCAAAACGACTATGTGGTTCGACGTACTCGCATCGGTGACCACACAAAAGATACCACGCTTCCTCACGATCTACCGCCAGCTGTTCGGGCAGGCAAGCGCATACATCGGCGACGTGGTCTCGTCTCCCCCCGAGATATCCATGCTGCCCGTCATGGGCTGCGAAAACCACATCGTGCTCGCGATCGCGGAAATCTCGAATCTCGCGTTCTGGAAGGAAACCCAGCGTCGGCGCGGGAGCCTCAGCGTTCCCCAGCTCGTCGAGCGCGGGATCGAGATCGAGAACCGGTATCTGCAGGTGGGAGGCCCGAGCACGTATGGCCAGCGCCTAGACGGACTTGCCTCGGACCCAGACGTCGCGCAGCGCCGCCGGTTGACGAACGATATCTTCCGCGCCTCCGCTCGCGTCTATCTGCACACCGTCCTCTCGGGCGACTACCCGTCGTGCCCCGAGATCGTCGCGGCCGTCGCAGACACCATCGAGTGCCTCCGGCGCGTGCCGACGGACATGCCCATTGTCTCGCGCTCCGTCGTCCGCAGCGTCGTGTTTGGCATCTGCATCTGCGGCTGTCTCACCGACGACCCGCGCCACCGCACGTTCCTGCACTCGCTGCTATCGACGCAGCAGGATGAGTCCGTCGGGAATGTCTCCGAGGTAAGGGGCCTCATGGAGGCCGTGTGGAGGCGCCGTGAGCACAACCAGGGGCGGCCAGTCAACTGGCGGGAGGTCATGCTCGAGTCGCACAGAGAGCTCCTGCTGCTGGTGTAGGCGATCCGTTGTGCCGTCTCCTGTCTTCTTGGATTTTGTTGATTCTTTCTCTTTCTCTCTCGGTCGTGCCGCTGCTCGCTCCGGCTCGCAAGGTTTCTCGTCTCGCCAATTGTACATACATACGCACAGGGTTTCCAGGTTTCCGGCTCTGCGTTCCCCGTTCCCCGCTGCGCCTCGCGTCCCCACCAGTGCTCTCGCCTCGCATATGCTTTCTCCTGCCAATGTTGTCCGCTCTGCATGCGTTGCGTTAGCTCGTCTAGTCATCGTACGTGTCTCGGTTATTTCATTACCTTTGTAGCATAACTGTATGCCTAATGTGACGCCGGACGCTTCCACGGTCCTCTACAGACATTGCCAGTGCACCAAGCACGCCAGCCATGCGGAACTCCCCAGCGAAGGCGGTCGCACGGTGCAGTCCAGCTGGCTGATGACCTCCTATTTTAATGGCAGGCAGATGGCACGGCGAGGCTTCCGGGCTAGACCGCGAAGCATTGCAAGAGTGACACACACGCAAGTTCTTATCCCTATCTCTGTGTCCACGAGATATACTTACCCGCGGTCCCGCGGAGAGAACGCACACAGCCGACGGTGCGCAGTGACTGGGACGTCCCCATCGCGGAGACCGGCGCCTCTGGCCCGACTTCACATAGTTCCACAGGGGCGATGTCGTGCGATGGCACAGGCGATGCCCGCCTCCGACGACCGGACAAACGGGCGTCTGTCTGTGCTCTCCGCATCGTCTTAGGCGCGCACCTGCGGGCGTCAAGGCCACACAGCTCGCTGCCTGATGGCATGGACGGGCGCCGGGCACTTGGCTTGGCCACGACCGTGCGGGCGAGTGGCGAAGATAGCCGTGGCGGGCTGCGCAAGTCACCATCTGCGCGCACTAGGCCACACGGGGCACTCGAAGTCGACGAGCAGTGCGTGCTGTGCGATCACTGTGCAGCGTGACTGGACCCGTTCGCGCGCGCCGGGATCAGGGCTGCGAAGACAAAGCGGGGAGCTCAACTGAGCGGATACGGGCCTACACGGCGCGATCATGTTCGCAGTGTTGCCATTGCTTCTGCGGCGGCCGTCTTCGTCCTCTCGCGTGGCACGCAGATCAGGGCCGCCGTGGCTCTTGTCGGGGCATCGTGCTCTTGTTCGCGGCGTCAATGGAACCACCCGCGTTCCTTTACGCTTTACGATCTGAAGCGATCAGTCATGACTGGGTCTCATCATAACGCGAGATTAGAAAATCTTGCAGTGTTGTGGCAGTGCAGGGGGTAGGTTAGCCTTATTGGCCTTGGATTCCTTGTACTTTCTGTGTCCTGTTGCGAAGATGGAAGTCCGTACCGGCTACACTGCATCGCAGTGAGGAAAGCACGCAGTCCGCGGACTTCTGAGAAGGCGGGAGGCGGCTCTGCATGGATTTGGGCTGTTGCGGGAACCGATATGTTTCGAGCAACCCGGTAAATCAGACGCAGCATCTTGAATCCGGGGTGCAGCAGCGACTTTGTGTGTATAAGGATGCCGGACCGGCCCTCGACGTTGTACGTTGAGGTTGTCCCAATATCAAATTCACCAAAGGTATGCCTGCAGATTGCAAATATTGGTCGCGTTCGGGACATGCCAGAACGTCGTGAGGTGCGCAGCGGCCGAATTTTCATTACCAACGTGTAGCTACTTGCTGCGTACATACGTGTGCTGTACGCCAAGCACTACCACCATGCATGATCCCGATACTGCGACGCAGTTGAATCTGAGTTTGTACGATCGCAAAATACGCAAACTCACCACGTCAAGGCGATCCGATCGAGCGAGCAGGGGGCAGCTGCGGCGAGCAGGACGCTGCGGAACTTGCCCGACAGGCCCGCGAGCGATCATGACGTCGGGAGTGGCAGACACACAATCCACATGCGAGCCCACGAGCGCCGGCGTTTAAAGAATGGATGGGATTCATATCAGTATCGCGGCCCATGCTTTCATGAAGATTGAGCCAAGCGACTTATGGTCCGACTCCGATTCGGATTCGGACTCGTGATTTGCGAGGGCTCGCTTGCCATGCACGACTGGCGGAATACGGAGGGGATCCGGTCTACAAATGGGACGCCCGTAGTCACGCTGCGTAACTAGGGATCGCGCACGAGGTGTCGCCTGCTGTAAGAGACAGATGTCAGTGGGGAAGTGGGCAGAAGGGGGAGGAAAGACACAGACGATTTAGAGGATACGTGTGGCCCATCATGAGGAAGGGCGTCAAGTGGATGTTGGAGGTGAGTATGCTAGGTAGATGGATGGTTACCGTTCGCACGGGATGGGGATTGTGAACGGGTGTTGATGGGGATCTAGGCACACCGTAGGTGTTATGCCCAAAACGGCAGTAATAATAGGGACATGGCCTCCGGGCCTCCGAGATGGAGCGGTGGATGCGAACGCCGCGCCGGACCTGCAATTCGGTATGGGCCGAACCGCAGACAGCCCTCGATGACGGACATGATGGACGCACTGTCAACGTCGTAGAGCCGCAAGAAAGACGACCCGGTGAGCGAGAAGCAGTAGTTCGTCCCCGGAGGCCTGCAGAGGAGAAAAGTTGCGGGTCCCGGAGGTGGAGAGGCAGGGACGGGGCCGGAGGATAGCAACGCAGTGCAGACGGCGGTGCATGGCGGAGTTGAGGGAAGGCCTCCGGGGATGCACACATAGAGTTTGGTGAGGAATATGCAGATCACGGCCCACCATGCAGGCAGAGAGCCAGCCCGGATCCGACTGAAACAAATAGGCCCATGATGGATACTATTTCCTCACTTCGCGTGCTCTCGCTGCGAACCCTTGGTGACCACTCTTCTCGCGTTCCCATCTCACAGATCTCGCTGACATACTACAATTGCCCCGCGGATAGCCCGTTTCTTTTTCCAGTCACAATTGCCGACTCCCCACCGCCTCTGTCCTCTTCGTCTCCTCGTTGTATATTACATGCGCACCCCCGCTGCGTCCTCCTTTTAATCAACCCGCCCCGCCTCTGCCACTTCATACACCGTGCGCATGATCCAAACCCCCATGGGCTCCCCCGTCAGCGCCCCCAGCAACTCTCCCTCCCCCGAGCTCTACTCCGACGCCCCGTCCAGCAGCGCCTCGCCGATCTCCGCAAACACATCCCTGTACATGAACAAGACATCTGATGACTCTGATGGCACCCAACACAAACGGGCGCGCAGCACGCCCACCCGCCAATCCCCAGATGCACCCCGCCCCACTCTGCCGGCAAGGGCGGCTGCTGGTACGTGTCTGTCGCCCATCCTGTCTGCCATCGTCGCTCACCTCGCCGCGCAACAGGACCTGCCGGTTGCGAAGAAAGGTAAGCGACGCGTCCTGCGGTCTGGCTGCGCAGCTGACCAACGCCGCGTCTCGACCCTCCCAAGAAATGCGACGAGGAACGCGACGGCGACTCGTGCAAGACGTGCATCCGCCTGAGGATACGATGTTTGGGGTGGGGGCCAAAGCGTCCGGATTGGATGCGGGTGCGTCTATCCGTGCCGCACGCTGTGCGCACCGCCACTGACCCCGCGTCCTGCCCAGGATAAGGAAAAAGTCGCAGCCTACAAGGCAGACATAAAAGAGCAACTCACCCGAGCAGGTCTCATACGTGGGCAGCCGCGCGCGACGTACATGCATGGCTCCGCCATCATGCACCATGGTTCAATACCGCAATACATGACCGGCGTCGAACACATCTTCGACGACAGCTCGACACGGGGCCCAAGCTCTCATACGCTCCTCCGCCGCAACCACAGCGCCGGAGAGAGGGACTTTTATCGGCGTGGGTACACAGGACCCTCGCACCACCTATCGGACGCCATGTCGGCGCTGCCAGGTGAGCATCGGTCGAAGCATAGGCGCCATGGGCGCTGGACACTCGACACATCGCTGACGTCGGATGTACAGGGCCCAGTGCGCGCTCCAGTCCGACCGCATCACACCACTCAGGGATAGCCATGAGCCCCTTTGTGCCCACGCCGTACACCTACCCGTCCTTGTCCTCTACACTACCTATTCCGAGTAATGATGAGCATATAACATACGGGGCGTTCGTGGCCCCCTCTGGGTCCGCGTTCGCCCAGCAAGCCATAATGCCCTCCAGCTCTGCTGCTACAGCATCCGTCCCTGGCCCCGCGCCGACAACACAGGAGGAATACACATTCTACTATTTCGAGCATGTGCGCAAGGTGCAGTACCCGCTCGCGGGTAACACACTCACGAACATACTCTACTCAGTGAGCCACTAATATGTCACTGCACTCGAGACCGCCACTCAAGGACCCTTTTGCAGATCGTCGTTGCGGAGCCGCGGGGCGCAGTGGCAACCACAATCTGTGCATTGTCTAGCCTGTATTCGGCACGCTCACACATTGCACAGGATCTCGAGCCGTCTGAAACGAACCCCGAGCAGGGGATGGCAAAGCTGTTCTTCGACCAGGCGCTGTACCAGCTCATCAACAACAAAACTCTCAACGGGCAGTACGCGGAGACGGACGCCGTCGCCGCAGTGCAGCTCGTCTCGTTTTCGCTGCTCTCGGGCGGGTGGAAGGACTGGACGGCCGTGCTCGAGATCGCGTGCGACTGGCTCGCGCAGACGCGCATCCACGAGGAGCAGAACCCCAAGCTCACCTTGCTCAGCATGAGCCCCGCGGCCCGCTTCGCTGCGCGCGCGACGATGGTGCGCGCGTTCCCATCCTGCCGTCCTTGCCCGAGCGCTGACGTACCTTCATTGCAGTGGATCGACATTTCTCAAGCATCACTTTCATGCAGCCGCCGCGCTTCCTGTCGCTCTACCGCCGGCTCTTCGCGGGCGGCGCAGGCTACTGGGCGAGCACGCAGCAGCTCGACCTGCGCATGGACGTCCTGACGGGCTGCCCGGACGAGGCCATGCTCGGGATCGCGGAGGTATCAGCACTCGCGCACTGGAAGGCTGCTGAGCTGCGCGCGGGGAGCCTTAGCGTGCGCGAGCTCATCCGCCGTGGCGACCACATCGAGCAGCAACTGCGTGCGCGCGTCACCCCGCGTCACTGGGTTGACGACGAGACGCCGCTTGACCCAGCCTCGCCGTGATGGGCCTGGGGTTGACGACGCCCGGCGCGCTGCCGTCCGCATCTTCCTCTGCGAGCCTCGGGCAGGATAATGCGGCGTTTGCGAGGGAGGAGGCGCGCCGCGTCATTGTAGACATCTACCGCGAGGCGGCGATCCTGTACTTGCACACGGTGCTGAGCGAGTCGCTCCCAGGTAAGCTTGTGCCATTCTACTGCAGCGGCAACATTACTGACGCTGTGCTGTTGCCTGCAGGTGTGCCCGAGATCAACACGTCGGTGGAGCAGATGACGGTGTTGCTGACCAGCTGCCGCCGAGCGAGTATGACGCGCGCTGGTGTTCCCGCTGTTCCTGATGGGGTGCATGACGGACGATGCGTGCGACACGAGCTGGTGAAGCAGCGCCTGCTGCTCTTGAACGACAGCCTCGGGAACATCCTGCAGGTGCGCACCTGATGGAGCACATCTGGGACAGGCGCACCGTACAAGGCGCGCACATGGGCAGCGTCGTCGTCGAGTGGCGCGAGAGCCTGCGCAATCAGTGGACGAACCTGCTGCTGATATAGGGTGCGAGAGCGCGCACCGTTCGCCCGCCATGCCCGTGTACCATTGTCTCTTGTCGTCCCGCATCTCCCGTTCTCGGCTCTATCTTCGCACCGTCCTTCCTGCACCCAACTATATATCTCCGCACGTCTGTATCGCCTGCTCCGTTATGTTTCCGCGTGCCCGTCATACGTGCTATGCGCCGTCGCTGTTATTTCGTGCTTTAGTGTAGACATCTATTGTGTTGTTAGCTTTCGTGACACCTTATGTATTGGCGGATCCAAGGTGAACATCTTTATACCCTGCGAGTGCGGCCGCGGGCGGGCTTGTCTGATTAGCAGTTTGACCGAGGTGTAGGCAACTGAACCCCGGCCGCCGGGGTAGCACGGTCATGATGGCGGTGAACCGCAGAGCGGGCTGTGAGGATGACGGATATGAAGGAAGATTGAAGCCCGTTTGAAATGCGCACAGCTATTTGTAACTGCACTGGGAGAAGCTGCCAGGGCGAGCCGAAGGGGAGGCACGATCGGACCGTCGATCTTTTGTGAAAGAAAATCAACTGCAATATTCACGGGTGGCGGAGGCGCGTCTCGGGAGCCGTAAGGTCGCCGAATGTTTTGTTTCCGTGCGACCGCGAAGCGATATGCAGAGGATGACCAAGGTGGTTCGGAGTGCAAACCACCTGGACGGACCCATAGATGTTAGACGGTGTTCAACGGCGGCGAGGAACGGCGGCGAGGAGGGGGACAGGTGGACGGACCGGGCGGGAGTGGGGAGAGGGCGGAGGAGGGGGAGATGAGGCCACGAGCGTTGGCTATATAGCGATATCCCGGTCCACCGGCATATCCTCTCATCCAATCAAAGCCCGCGAACCGCCCGGCTCGCCCGGGTATCAATGCGGCCCGCCCGTGTCCGCGCTACCCCGCACCCGACGTCGGGCCCTGCTGCAGTCCGCGTCTCATCCACCGCCGCCGTGCACGCTCTGGGCACCCCGTCTCCCATACTCGCCGCCCACTCACCGCCCGACGTCCTCGCATTCACACCTCTTCCGTCGCTCGCCGGCGCCTCATGTCCGCCCTCACACACTACCCGTCTGATTCCGTCCAGATTTGGGTCCGGCGCGTCCACTTTCCGGCTCCCTTGGGGACACCCCGCGTACTTAGCTCTGCCATGCCCGCCCGGCGCCACCCAATATGACCGTCCTGGGAGATATCTCGCCACGCCGCTCGAAACGCGCCTTACCGATCAGCGCTCAGCGCTCTGTCAGTCACCCTGTGGCCCCACTGTGGCCCCGCGCTGATGCTTATGCCAGGGGCGTGCACCGCGGGCGGTGAGCCTGGTCGAGACATGTTGATCCGTTGACAGATGTGCGCCTCGTCCGGTGGATGCGAGGCCACACGAAGAGGCCCATCGTACTTTTCGTGCGTCTCTTCAAGTCCGCACGTCCGTTACAGTACAGCCTTGTCATCTTCGAGACTCACATCGACGGATCTCAACAGACCGCCACAAACATTCACACTAGGGTATGCGCATCAGAACATCAGCGCACCGGAGAAGTGATACGAGCGTTTCGCCGGAACGGCGCAACTCGGTGAGGCGAGACCAAACGACTCGGAACTACGGCGACAAGTATTGATTACAGCGGTCATACTTACGATACTACTATACAGCGATTGCAGTAGTCCATATCCACCCAAGCAGATGTGCATGTATGCATACCACACAGCCCTGCATACCACCAACGCAACCCGGCATCCGAGAGACCTCAGAGCGAAAGAAAAAAACGCGTACAGCTTTAGCTTTCGTCCGCACAACCAACCCGCGATCAGAACCTCCAATGCATAGACTTCTTCAGCCCATGCCACCGCGAAGGCGCATCCTCCGGGAACACAAACTCCCACCTGCAACACAACAGACTCCAAATCAGCCCGGCACAGCAAAGTCCGGCTCCAAACTCACTTGATCACCAGATCGCCCTTCCCGACGACCCGCCCGTGCTTCCTCACGGGCATCCCGCCCCCCACCACCCGCGTCCCATCCGCACCCTCCACGAGCGTCCGCGGAATCGGCAGCGCGTACCCCTCCCCGCCCAGCCCCTGCACATACACCTCCTCCTCCGGCTCCCCGCCGCCCGGCACCTCGCGCCACGGCACCTGCACGGGCAGCACGAGGTCGTCGCCCGCGCGCACGAACCGCGCGTGCGGCGCCTCGCCGACCACGAACACGATGTCCTGGAACCCGCCCTCGCGCCGCTCGTTCCCGGCCCCAGGCACGCGCACGCGTGTGCCCGCGCGCCACCCGCGCGCGACGTGCAGCGTGAGCGGGACGGACTGCGTTGCGCCGGAGCGCAGCGTGCGCGTGATGCGGTAGCGGTGCGTCGCGCCCGCGTAGAGGTCCTCGAGCGGGATGGCGAGCGGGAAGAGCCAGTCGGAGGAGGATGAGGAGGAGGAGGGGTGCGGAGGGGGTGCAGGGGCGTGGAGAGGTTGATGAACTCGTAGTCGTCCTCGTCGCGCTTTGCGCGCGCGGAGAAGCCCTGGGAGCGCTTTTTGTGGATGTGGCCGTCCCTGGGTGGGGAGGTGAGCGAGGGTGTGGTGATGGGAGAGACAGGGCGTACTCGTCGTCTGACCATCGGTCGGCGCTGTGTTTGCGCGACGAGCTGCGGTGCTCATTGGGGCGATCGCGCTCGTCACTATCGCGCTCGCAATTTTCGTATTGGTGGTCGTGTTTGCAGTAATGATGGTCGTACCGGTCGTGAGCATGATCTTCGTCGTCGCTATATTCTGGGTCATGAACATGCTTATGCTTATGCGGGCGCTCGTGGCTATGGTCATGTCCATGGCGGTCGCGGTCGCTATCGCGACGTTCACGTTCATGTCCACGGCGACGGTGCGCATCGTGTTCTTCATGGTCATGACGGGGTCTTTCCGCAGACGTCCGTCTACCATGTCCCGAATTTGACCGCGTTTCTTCACGGTGCGTGCTTTCCTCCGAAGGCCTATCAGTTGACCGCCGGAGATTTCAGCACAAAGCCCGCAGCGCAGCGATCACACTCACCTCTCCTTCTCTTCCCGTGCCGCCTTTGTGGGCGGATCTGTCCTCGAGCTAGTGGAGGCGCGATCGCTGCCAGAGCTGGCGGACGAACCCGAGGACGAAGACGAGGACGCGCTGGGGCTCGCCGACGACCACGGGAAGTGGCGCTCAGACTTGCTCGGCGCCGGCTTAGAGTGCCGGCTATGCCGACACTGGTCCAGCAGCGCCGTATAAGCATCGCTGATCTGCAGCGCGGTCAGTCCGCCGTGTGCCCACCGCCACACAAGGTGCGCACCTCGATGAACTTCTGTTGCGCCTCTTCTTTTTCTTTGTCGTCCGTGTGGCGGTCAGGGTGCCACTTCAGCGCCTGCAGCGGTGTAAGCTGTGTGGCGGCGAGTGCAGAAAGAAGGGGGGACGCACCAGTTTCTTGTACGCCACCCGTATCTCGTCCTCCCGGGCGTCGGGGGCGAGCCCGAGCCGCTCGAAGTCGGTCTTTTTCGGCACAGCGACAGGCATATCGCTCAGCGAGTATACTTTGTGAGCGGTGGTGGTAGCGAGAGCGCGTCCAGCAGGGGACGGGGCGAGTTACGTGAAGGGGAACGTGTGCGGCAAATCGAGGGTGCGCGAGTGCTAGTGCTGAGACGAGGGCCGGCGCGCCACCGCTTATATGGGCTTGAAGTAATCCAAAACGAGGCCGCAGGTCCAGAAGTCAGCGGATCTGCGCGGGCAGCGAGGACGGGCAGATTACGCGTATGAGGGCCGTGCATTGGACGCGGATTGCGGCCGGCCTCGTGGGCGACACGCTGGATGCGCCCGTCCTCGGATGCTCTCTGCGCGATCGCCGCGGGCAGAGCAGTACTTGATGCATAGCACGGGTGAACGCGGTCTGCACGCGTGTAGATATCTGGTATTGCTGCGATGCCAGCATTTGGGCTAGGGGAGACGCAGCTGGCTCGGTTGTTGCCTCGGCTGCGTGTGCGGCGATGCGCTGGCGGTGCTCGCAGTCAGGCTCCGTGTCCAGAGGTCCGTTACAAGAACGCACGATCGGCAGTGTCATGTGGTCCAATTAATGGTGTCCAGAAGTCCGTGACCGCCGCGCCGACAGAGTGGTTGCTGGAATGGGACCATATTTCGGAAATGAGGATCGCTGGTCTGTTCTGCGAGAGCGTCGATGGGGATGATACGAGGATGATACGCATCGCATGGGCGACGGAGGACGACGATATGAACGCGATATGAACTCTTCATCTGCGACGATTGGCGCGAACTCGGGACGAGTCGAGCGCCCGTCGGGCGCTCCCCAATATGGAAGGTGTCTACCACGGCGTGACTCCGACGCGTCGGGTGCGCTTTCTTTCAATTTCGTCCCAGTACTTCGTGAATCTTCCGCAATCGTTGTCCACATTTTTTGTTGCACGAACCGTTCGTGGCCGCCTCACTTTGCTTGCCATCGAAGACACTCATTCTAGTTGGTCGAAGTTCCGCAGAAAACGATCCCTCCACCCTCTGGTTTGTGGAGCCTCGGTCCAGTCTCACTGCGTACAGCTCCAACGTCTTTTCGGCTTACCACTTTCCTCGAGGTGTGCATGTCAGGAAGGAGGTCCAGGCACTGTTGTGGTACGTGACGTAAATTTTGTCGTCCAATTTCTCGATAACTGCGACCAACAGTTGACATAACGTTGCCAGTGTGTCATATTGCACCTTTCTGACCACCGGAATTGAGCTTCTGCTTTTGATTAGGGTGCGTTGCAGGCCCGCACGCTCAGAGCGGTGCAGGTCTCGCCCCATTCCAGGGCGCGGTGGTTCCGGTCAGGTCATATCCATCCCTTGCAGATCTGCAGGACTTTGGGCTGAGGTGCTGCTGAAGGGTTCTCCTTGACTTCTTTGGCCCACGCATGATCCGCTCTGTTTTTCCTTCCTACGGCAGGTCGCTGTTTCTCCAGCAACAAAGTATCTCCTGCCGGTAACGAGGACACTTTGCTGACAGCAGGTCTTTTCCAAAAATTACCGTTCAGCGACTACGTTCCCGGCGTTATCAACGGCAATGACGAGTACGTATTTTGTACCTATCTTCTAACACTTACTGTCCGGACTTTCCATGGGCTCAGGGGCCTTTCCGATGCAAATGTACGACGCATATCGGGGACTTGGCATGTCATCGTCATCGCAGATTGGCAACTTCATTCTCTGCTCTCGGAAGCTGTCTCATTTGCGGACTGATCCCCACGACTCGTCAACCCGGGTTCTCGCGCAAACCATTCGCTGCAACTCGCTGGATTAATCCAGACAGGGTTGTCGTCAAAGACGTAAAGTGAGGGGCAACGTATCCTGGCTCAACCCGCATTGCCGACAGCCCATGCTATACCCTGCTCAGTCACCTACCTCATGAGGCGAGAGGGATATACTACCTTGGCCCGATCCGCGCCTTGCTCTGCTGTATCCGAATCGCTGCCCTACGACCTCGGCTCCTGACGACCTGATGGAGGGGCAGCCGAACAACGCGCTGGTCGGTCGAGAATGTCTCCTCGTTCTGAACATGGCACGCAACTCATTTCCGCATCTTCTAGATTCCAGTATGCGGCAGCGAGCACTTGTGCGTCATCCGATTCGTTTGTCCTTGCGTGTTCCTCGGCTGGACCGGGCTTGCACAACCGGGTATCTTGGGCGACGGTGTTGTCTCATCATCTATGATGCTTCATTCTCTAGATGCCGTGGGATCGCATACTGGTGTTCATTGACCCGTTGGCCAAAGGGTCATCCATATTCATCGGCGCTATCCATGGTCTCGGACAGAGCCGATGTCGATGACAGAACATATTGTTGTCCGCGTCAAGCTAGTCTGCGTGATTTTCATCATCAAGAGGTTCGGACGATGCTATTGCTCGTACTACGACAATCTCCACGAAGACGAGAACGGTCGGGTGCCACCAAATACTCACTGGTCAGTCCTATGAATTTGCCATGTGGTGTTCTCAGACGAATATGGTAGTGTCACTCAATATGTCCAGCCAGAGGTGGTCGGTATCAAGTTACATTGTATCTTTTTGAGCCTACTAAATTTCCCCAAACATTATTTTTCTCTCCGTTCCGGAGGCGCCGCGGGGGCGTGCACAGGCATGCAATCGCTGACTGTCAGCTTGGAGATGACAAGCGCTTCCTGACATTCACATCAATTGCAGGTGCAACGTTGCTCACGCACACGTATTCAAGGGCGTTCGACATGACGGTGCTCGTGCGTCGGAGAAGGTTCCGCCCTATGTTTACTTTTGCAGTTTCTGGCTTTGGGGGCTATTCGGGCGAGGTCGCGGAGCGGCGTGGGTCCGCATATCTGCGGCGTCAGCGACTTGTGTGACCTGCATGCCCTCGAAGTACTCACAGGGAAAGGTTCGACATTCTGGTGCTCTTGATGTTTCTCACCGCGCAAGTAGGCAACAGCCTGTTTGCGATGTACGCGGTCGTGACAGGCTTGGCCAAGAGATGGTAGACTACGGGTGGCCGCTCTATGCTAACTCACACCATGAATCGTGTAACATGGTGCAGAGTGTGTGCCTGCCGCGATTGTCAGAAGGATGTATTGCCTCATCGCTCGGCGTGCACTTGACGAGTCCTCCGCAAATCGATATTCAGCTTGAAGTTGTCTCCCGTGGCCCCAGCTAGGCCTCATGCATCATGCATCATGCCGATCGCCCAATTGCGTGCCAAATATTACGCGCGTCTCGGGCAACCCGCGGGACATTGCAATGTCGAGGGGATGAACCTGTGGGCTACTACTGACGCAGTTGCGAGGTCACCGTGACGAGGGGGTCGGACGTTCGGTTGCTTGAGCGGGAGCATATCCATGCATATGGACGCGGCGATGTTCCCTGGCAAGACATGTCCGTGCGTGGATTCTAACTAGGGATTCTCTGACATGAGACGTTTTCTATATGCGGCGACACCCGGCCCGGACTGTGCGCCACGCCGAGTGGTGTCGCGGGAGTGAGCGAATGACGTCACCTGCCGAAAGCAGCGACGTCATTTCGTTTCGTCCGCCTACAAATGCGCTGTCCTCTTACTCTCCATAACTGCCACAACATCCCTCATTCCTTACCCGTACGCTCCCCCCTTAACTTGCAACCATCATGCTCTCTGCCGCATCCCGCAACTCCCTCAGGCGCGCCGCCGCTGCGCCCCGCGCCCCCCTCGTCGTCGGCGCACCCCGCTACTCCAGCAGCACCCACGGCAATGACCCCGAGGTTAGTCTTCGCGCGCATTCATTTCAGTCTCACTCACATCTCTCCAGGTCCTCGATCGCGAGAAACACCGAAATCTCTCCAGCACCCAGCACAAGACGTCGACCACCATCGGCAACGCTCCGGGCTGGAACGAGTACCTCGCCAGTGCATCGGAGGCAGCCGTCAAGGTCCGCACTTTACCCGCATATACTCTGCCCAGACTGACCACGGCGCGCACCTGCAGGCAGACCGCTCTGATCACAACATTGGCGACATGCAGTCAAAGACTGTGAAACACATCAAAGAAAGACACCACTCTGCCGACTCTGCCGAACCGGTCGAGCAGGCCACCAACACCGCGCGCATGTCCAACGGCGGCTCCACCGAGTCTCACCAGGCTACGTACGAGCGCGACGAGATTTCTGGCCCTCTCGGCTCAGCCGAGGGCAAGTCTGACGGCGTGCGCCAAATGACTGTTGACCACGAGGTGTTCGAGACGGTTGTCACGCGGCCCGCCTTCAAGTGAGCAGTGGAACCTTGTAAAGTGGGAGTGGTGAGCAATGCGGGGAGCTGGGCGCAGCAGTAATTTCAGTGAATGGCCATAATCGATGGTCAACTGTACGTTATGAAAGGATCAACTTGTTGTAATTCTAGCAATTTTCATATTTGTGTGGTAGCAAGCTCACCAGACGAAATTGGGTGCATACAAAACACAGTAGAGATTCCTGAAGTATATTCAGAGGCATTAGAGTATATCAGGATGTGAGAATAATCATTCAGACATCTAGCTTCCATGACAAGAGGACCAATGCACCTCACTTTCGGAATTGCGACATGGAAATCGTTGCATAACAAGGAGTTGTCAATCTTGCGAGAGAAGAGCCGACGCAAGGAAGGAACTTGGATGATCTCCGTACCTACCAAATGCGTCATGGCAAGCAATATTTAAATTTGATCTTGACTCCAACCGCCATGACCATACGCAGGCCCGGGCATACGCGCGCTGCTCCGCCGCAGAGCAGTCCGAATACCAGATATTCCCTGCGGTGAAACGAATCCAATTGACGAGAGTGTTCCGGAAGCGGTTCGTCCGTGTCTTTCCTCCTGATTGCTGAATTTGAAGCATGCTGACGACTGTCATCCAGTGGTCCCTCCCAATCCCCACCAAGTGTCTTGAAACACGCGGGGCGTATCATAATCCGTGCGCCGTGAGGCGAGGATTCAGTACCTGCCCTGGATATGGGATGCTCGGGCGCCGTGTGCGGCTCAGGCCTTTGGGACGGCTGCTCTGCTCCGTGCAGGGGTTCTGCAGGTCTACTAGGTGGTCGCCCCCAAGCCTTACGTCCCTCCTATACTCTTGCGGGATTTCATCCAAGTTGGCCGCCACCGCCCCGCGCTCGCCGATTTTCCACACTCGTGACGGACGCTAGCGTCATCCGCGATGCCGAGGCGGCGGCCATGGGGACGCGCGACGTCGACAGCCTGCACGATTCGGTGCCTACATCGAGTGCGAGACCGTGACCCGTGGCCCGACATTGCGCGAGGCACTGCCGGGGATCGCGATCAGTGCGGCGCGCACGCCGCTCCCAGCGCCGGATGCTGCGGTGCCGAGGTGAGTAGCGCACATGTCGATGGTGTCGTTGGTTCGTCAGTTACTGAGCGTGGTATGTTTGTGCGGCATTTCATAACAGGGCCAGATGAATGCCACCGGGCTCGTGGTATGGAAGACGACTGCGGACCCATTCGCCAGAATCAAGCTTGAAACGGTGTCCTCGAAACGTCGATGGAGATTAAGATACCATCCATATTGCATCTTCAAGACAGTTGTCTCGGTTGCCTGAGTTAATGCGTCTCACCTGCAGAGTACAAAAATTGGATGCACAATTCATCCATTCACGCACTCTCGAAGCTTAAAAAAAATTTATGCACTGAATGCTACAAAATGATCCATGATGGTACAGTACAGCGATAGTGATATTGTTCGAGAGACCAACCCCACTCATCCCAACAACTTCCGAATCCCGTCCTTCTGCGCGGGCGTTAACCGGTCGGGGAACGCGACGTCCCACTTCACGATCAAGTCACCTTTCTTCCTCACACTCCCCTCCTTCCTAATGGGCATGCCCTCTCCCCGGACCGTTATCTGTGACCCAGGCTTGACAACCCCATGGGGTATCTGGACCTGCAGCTTGCGCCCGTCGAGCGCCTCAACGGTGCGCTTCCCGCCGTCGCCCGCGAGCGCATCGACAAGCGGGAGCGAGACGTGGCAAGTGAGGTCGTTGCCCTCGCGCACAAAGCGCTCATGCGGCTTCTCCTCGACCACGAACACGAGGTCCTGCGACTCGCCGTTGGGCTGCTCATTGCCTGCGCGCGGGAAGCGGATCTTCGTCCCGCTCTTCCACCCCGGCGAGATCTGGATTTCCAGGACCTTGTCCTCCGTGCCCCCACTCATCAGCCGCCGCCCCACCTTCAGATGCTTCGTCGTGCCCGAGTAGAGGTCTTCCAGGGAGATCTTCAGCGGTCGTGTGATTTCGGGGGCTGTGGGAGTCGAGGGCGAGGAGGGCCGCCGGGGCGTGCCGCTGAACCGCGCACCGTTGGGCATCCCGCCAGGCATGCCTCCGGAGAAGGAGCCGTCCATGTTGTCGTCCTCGTCGCCCGCGAAGCTGCTCATGCCCCTCCGGCCGAATCCACTGGGCATGCCGCCCATTCCGCCCATGCCTCCAAAACCCGAGAAGAATTGTCTGGGATGTGCAGTGTCAGAACGCGTGTTCGGGAATACGTAGCGGTGGAGAATCACACTCACTCGAAGATCTTCTGCGGGTCAGTTGGTGAGAATCCGCCGCGCTGCCGAAGCCGCCCGGTGAGTTCGATGTGAATGTGAACGTAGGCCCGCTTCCACCGGAGCCAGGGAACCCGCCAAAGTTGGAGAAGCCACCGCCCGCGCCTGGTGGGGGTGCTCCTCCTCCACCCTTCAGACCCTCCTCGCCAAGCTGGTCATAGATTGTCCGCTTTTGCTTGTCGCTCAGCACTTCGAAGGCTTCAGAAATCTAGACAGTCGGATTAACATGTCTGGTCGTGTGTTGAAAGCGAGACATGGCAGAACACTGCTGACCTCTTTGAATTTCTTTGATGCTGCCTCCGAACCCCCATTGCGATCCGGGTGCCATTTCAAGGCCTGATTGGTACCTGTAAGATTAGGATGATTGCGCATTGCTGAAGAGGTATGCTTACCATCTTTTTGTATGCCTTCTTGATTTCATCGTCGCTGGCGTCCCTACTTACGCCAAGTAGTTTATAGTAGTCTGTACCCATCGTCGGGAGTGTAGTTGAGTGGGATGCTTGATGCAGGTGACGGGGAGGAGCAGGTGGTTAAGTAGAGGCGGCAACGGCTGGAACAAGCCAGAGGCTTCATTGCGGGCAGAACGCCCTAGAATTTGCTCGAACACAGCGATATGACCGTGACGTCGTGCACCCCCAGTCCCCCCTCTTTCAAGCTCCGCCCGAATCGACCACTCCGCGTCCCTGCCTTGCACCAGCACGTTCGCAGTGCTATTGAACGTTCCTCCGAGCCGCCATGTCCACAACGACCGACACGACCCCGAGGCCCCGTCCGCAGAATGGGCGCAGCAGCGGTAGTGCCCACGACGATCACAGGGACTCGCTCATCCGGCGTTCGTGGTACGCCATGTCCGACATACTCTCTCCTTTCTCTCCTTCGGCCCTCGCTTCGCTCCCGAAGAAGACTCTTCGACGCCGGCCCCGCTACACTCGCAACGACAATGTCCCGGAGGCCGAGCAAGACGAGCATGGACAGCTGCCCACCGTCCGCGACTACCACGCGATCAACAGCGTCCCTCCGCAGGTCCGCGTGCCGAAGAAAATAGCCACTCCGATCATGGTCGAAGGCAAAGTGTGGTTCGCCAACGAGAGAAGTGTGTTCATTTCCTTTTAGCGTCAAGATGTCACCGATCACTCTCGCGTAGCTTGGGTTTCATACCTCAATACTTCCCTTTTGGTCGGGACGCTGGCGTTGGCACTCTTCAATTCGTCCGAGGAGCAGGTCGCTCGCCAGTTTGCCTACATCTATGCAGTGATCAGTATCGGGATCTTGGTGAGTGCGCTTCAGTTGATCCGTCGAGTTCGTTCTTGATACCGTGTTCAGGTGTACGGATATGCCATTTACCAGCATAGAATTACCATGATCCAGAAACGCGACCCCCGGCCTTTCGGTTCGTCATGTCTCCATCTCAGCACTGACTGCGGCGTGTCGTGTGACATCCTTCTCCGCAGACCAAATTGTCGGACCGGTCATCATCAGTGCCTGTTTATTCTTTGCTGTGCTCGCCAACTTTATAATCCGAGGTAAGAAGCCGCGCTTTGAGTCGGAGGATGATTGCTGAGGCCTATCTGTGGCTGGTCGCTCATGGATTTATCACGCCACAGTCCGTGAATTGTAAGCCGACGAGAATTCATCGTCGGGGGTGACCGCTCATTTTGTTGTAGGAAGAACAAGAATATACCCATACCGGGAGCGTCATTCTTCACCTAGCGTTCAGTCTCACCACAGTTCAGTAATGTGGTACTTCGCTGAGAACAAACGCATTAACTTATCGCTCGCGGTGCCGATGTTTGATGTACGAAGAAGCCCCTACCTGTCTTATGACATTGGACTTTACAACATGACATTGGACTGTACGATACATGATGGAATGTTCTCGTCGTGATCATCGACAAAGCACCCCCTTGCGATACGGATTTTGTGTCGGAGTCAATAAGGTGACTGACTATTCAGGCTCTCTGTTCGCAAGCACGTCGACGGCCAAGCATCCACATATGCGCGAGTTCCTGTACGTGTCAGATATCTCTTGTGTCATACCCTCTAATAATGTTTGCCCAGTAAGTCCGAAATTCGCGCAAGCGCGCAGCATTGTGTTCCTCTTGCTGAAGTGCCAGGCTCCATGGCCCGGCGTCGCAACCTTCGACTTAGGGAGTACCATTTGCGCACATTTGGCGCCGCTGTGGAAGAGAGCGCGTCAATTCTCACGGCCGCTATAAGCTTGTGACTGCTGTCCACACAAGCTCGATAATTCCACGTCGTCGCGTGGCAATCGAAAACGAACCTGTATCCTTCCTATTTCCTTCTGGGATATGTTACTCATTTTCTCGAATATATGACGCTCAAGGACTCGAGCGTCCGAGTGCATCAACGTGAACATGGATCTTGTGTAACTTCATTATGTTTCTTGACTTCCACGGGTGCTGTTCATTATACAGAATTCAAAGGGCCAGAATAAATCTGCTATCAAGCTTGACGGTATTTAGTCCATATGTCGGTAAATATTCGGTCGCTGATATTTCTCATTTAGGACTTATGCATCGTAGCGCATGCGCTCGGATCAGCAACTGTTGTTGTAAAAAATGCAAGGGCTTTAAACTGGATCACAGGCGTCGTGATATTCACTGAAGTATATGTTACCCCACCCAAGTCTCCCATACGTTCTTTATTCCACTGCATGATTGAGGTCGGCATAACGATAAGAATAACTTTCAATATCACAGGAGAGTGCTGGGTGCCCTTGATAACACCAGGGCGTATACAAGACGAATTGGCCGCTCTAAACTTTGTTCATTCCGTTGATTCTAATTTTGCGGCGATGCTTAGACCCAGTCATATCACTCGGACCTTTGTCAGAACTGTGGCGTGTGGGTGGGAGAGCTGCGACCTCTGTACAGACACTTTCCGATGTGATACATGTGCCTCCTTCGCAGAACTTTGCTAACAGTGCTCAATTTCATCTCGCCGGCGGAGGGTAGAAAAGTGATCCATAGTTTCGTATGAGATTGTGGACGCTAGTTTATACCATACCGGTGGGGTGAGCATCCCGATGTTTGGGTGACTCAAAACATGTACAGCTGTCAGTGCGACAATGTGGCCATGGCATAGATTTGCATCATACTACCTTGCGAAACGGGACTCTCCGGTCGCGGAGATCAATTTCGTACTAGTGTATTAATCATTTCCAAGGCCTAAAGCCCTTTGGATGTTCGTGATTCTGGTGTACACGCTGACTTGAACCGACGTTCTTTCCAGCCTCTCCGAATTGATAATAGTGTGTTTGTTCCGTGGGGTGCATACGTCAGTATCCCGCAAGCAGATCAGCACATGTTCAACCTCCTCCAGCAGTGCCATACCAGAGGGATGAATATGCTTGTTCCGGTAGTGTGTGGGGATCACCGTCGGTCGCAGTAAGAGAGTTCAGGGTGAGAATATGGCATGCCTTCTATGAGTAGCGGTGAGACATTGGTTCTTTCATCAGAATTTCCGATCCCAACACCACCTTTATATGAAACTTGAATATGAGGCCCGAGGTTGTAGTCAGATTATGAGGACCGTATTTGAGACTTTCGAGCCGCTAGCCAAAGCGCTCGACGACGACTGAAGCAAGACCGAAAGACCGATATGGTCAGTATCTTTCCTGATATGGAAAAATCACCAGCCTGAGATAAATTCCATGGTCGCATTACGGCTTTGCACAGCAGAACATCGACAGAGTCCCTATCTCCGCCTCACCCTGGACACATTGGTCATTCTAGTTAGATTACACACCATTAGTTTGTCCTGTAGCATTAGAAGGCACCGGCATGCCGTATCATTAGCTGTTTACTAATAGATTAAGTCCCAGAAATCACAGTCATGCGAGAGAAGTGCACAACCAGGGCCTGCTGCATGTGAGTCCAATCGATTGAAATGAGATATAGAACAACACTCATCGGATATCCGGTCGACGTTGGTACGTGAGGCACAAGCGACAACTGAATATCTGCTTGAGATTATCCGATGGGGATCAAGCCTATGACATTGCCACATGTCGCTATACCTGACGGACGGCCTACGTCACAGCTTTCTCGAGATGTCGTCGAGACTCGACAGAATCACACAACGGCGAAGAGGTGTCGAATCAGCACATGAGACCGGCAAAGGAGCCCATGTGCTCTGGGCCGTTGAGTCTCAGAGGAGGCTCTCGGAAGGGCCTCTTCGCCAATTCCGTAGGGCCCAATGCAAGAACGTCTGGCATTTTACACGCTCCGGTGTTAAAGCCAGCGCACACCACCCCAAAGACGTACGCCACCAACGTAAAGACAGCGGAACTTGTACACGACGGATTCCGTGATGTGTTGGAGAGCTAGAGATGGCCTTCGCACATATGCTTCGTCGTCAAGCCTTGCAAAAGACGTGAATTACGCATATAAATCTCAGCGCGCTTCACTTACAGCTGATGCACGACTTTCATTTTGTGTCGCTGCAGGTAAGTTAGCAGCAGACCTCAGAGAAGCTTGTGCTCACGAGTGTCAACTCTCCGAGAATACAGCATACCAGAACTGATACCGCGGCCAGGCGGTTCGGCTGCGTTCGTTGGGATAGCGTGCGCGCGGCAGTTTGCGCGAGTCAGCATCTTCAAGCTGGAACTCCGCGTCGAAACGCCTTCGCGGAGGCACCATAGCAAGGCGGATCAACCTTCTGGCGACGCCGGGCGAGGTGCATTACAACAGGATAGACCAGGTGTACATGCTACATCGATATCAAAAAGTGTCCTCGCCGTGTTAGTTCGGATGACAGCATCTGCTGGTATCTAACTCAATCGGCGGGGGCAGTCTGCCAGTGCTCAAGCAGTAGTCGAGCTCTATCATGGCCATACAACGACGAGTGGGTATTGCAACTCGCCACGGTCTAATCGCACCGTCGGCGTTGGTTAGGACACGTTCCATTCTATGTTGATGGTGAACGGAATGAAGACGGAATGGAATGCGGTACAGTTATCATTTAGAGATGTGATGCTTTGCAAATTAATGACTACAGCGGACATTAGAAATTTGTTCGGAAGACATAGGAAGTACAAGCCCCTCTACAGCCGTCACCATAGGGATGTGTAATGTATCAGGGTGAGTGCGAGTAACGCTCGACTACAATGGACATAATCCGAAGACCGAAATAGCAGACGCGAATAATCATACTTTACGCGATACAATAGCCTAGGCACGCCATCCAGAGACAGGCATAGGCTTGTCTGTGGCTATTAGAGCCAGCTTCACTATCCGGCGGCTGTCGATGTCGGCGTCTGGGGACTCAGACTCAATACTAGAGGTAGAAGTCAGCATTGGCATGTGTCTCCTTCGACCGCGAACGCTCAGAACTTACACGACATTAACGGACTTGTGCCGTTCGCAGAGCAGAGGTGCCGAATACCCAGGCATCTGCTTCGCCACATTGCGGACGATGTAGTATCCTCCGAGGATACCATTCTATGAAAGTGTACATTGTTATCGAACTGATCATGACTCCAACAGGAAACGGACATACCCGATTAGAGGAGTCCAGGGGGACCTCCACAGCATTCTGCCACTCGACTGTGAGACGGAAGCCGGAGTTCTCGACCATGGAGAGGACGGTGCGTAGCAGGCCGGCTCGTGGAAGGGAAGTCCCATTCATGGTGAACTCCATCCGTTGTGAGAAGGTATCGTCGAGGGCGCGTCTGCATTCGCTCTCTGTCTTCGCCTCGAACACACGTTTGATGTGTTCAGTGACCATGCGTAGAACGTTGACTGCATTTTGGGATGGGATGGGTGGTGTGGAAGAGTGTGATGTGGGTAGAGTCGAGCGAAGGGGCAACTGGGGAATGCTGAACACTCGTTCGCAGGAGAATATAAACCTCCCGCTGTTCAATCTGGTCGCCAGATCACTTGTTCCAAGGGACATGCCGTCCACAGAATCTCATGGGATTTGACTTGGACATGACGGCCTAGAGGGAATAAATGTGACTCCGCGTTAGCGAAATCTATGGGTTTGCCTCCGCTTCGTTTCTCTCATCGAGATCTGTGCGCGCCTTCGAGGAACATTGGCACTTTTCTGATCCAGGATCCGCAATCGGGATTCAGAGGCCAGATGTCAGCGTGGAGTTGACTGCTGACTGGAGTACTCACGGTGCTCGTGGCGCGCTAGACGGCTTCAGCAGGTGCATGTTTGTGGCATTGCGCGGCATAAGTCTCCCCCATCCCCTGATTGGCTGGGATTCGTTACGATAGTTGACTGCCAGCACACCCTGAAGCCGATCTTGCAAGGGTAAGTACCCATGAAGGTAAAAACCGCGATTGCCTTAGGTGATTGCAGGCTGATCAGTATCCCACCACTGACGATTATACGTAACACAGACAGCGACACTCAACTATCATGATGGAGCCAGAAGATGTGCATTTGCTTTGGGTTAGAGATGCCTTCGCTGGCATGCTCGCTTTGAAATTCTTCTGTCAGGGTAAATGTGACATGTCATCGAGAACGCATGATACACTAATCAGCAATGACACGTACGTAGATGAAAAATTGGCAGGCAATGGCTCCATTACTGTTCCCTAGATTATGTGAGGCTTCAATCTAGGACGTTATCGCTGTCACTTGCACATTAATCTCCCTCGCGATCTAAAGCTCACGACCAACGTGACTGCGGACGCAGACGGCTTCTGCGCCACGACCACGAAGACATGAGATCCACATGGCCACGCACAAGTGTCAGTCACCGCCACTGTGTAACGCAGATACGGCACGATAGTCCGCGGTATCGCGTAATGAGCTTCGCCTGCCGCAGAATGGATCCAAATCGATCACGCCGACGGCGTGGAGCATGTAGACCTGCAGGGTACTGGATGTTTCCGAAACTTACTCTAGACCGCACACGATAAAACGGAACGGAATGTGAGCGGAGCACCAATCGAGCACAGGGCCGCATTCATGTTCCCCGCGCCAGCAACCGGTCGGGATAAGCTCCGACCATAACTGCGCGCAAACCGGCAAGATTCTGCGCCCAACAGTAGCCGACAGTAGGGCCACCCAAACATTCGTGGGCGTGGCAATTGTCACTGCGGCGGCCCCGGACATCCACGTCACAATTCAATTCAAAGTGTAAAAGCTTACCGCCACGCAGCCACACCATGAGGCAGATCAGGAGCATGACTGGAACTAGCATCTGTCCTGGAAGCCCGCTTTCCCCGCACACGTACTCGTAAGCGTCGTTGGGCTCCGGATGACATTGCATGCGGCGGCGCGACGGACAGCGGCGATGTGTGAAGCACGTGTAGGGACCACACCTCGGCGCCATTCGAAATCGCTGTCAATTGAGCAAGTGTCAGCGCATCGCATCTAGGAAACTCATACGTACCGCCTCATGCCTAGCTGCGCGTAGCGTTTCAGCTCACGGGGCTGGGAATGAACACCCTCGAAACGCTCCATCATGCAACAAACAGGTAATAACGAGAACGGGAGAATCACGGAGAGCTATACGATACAATCATTACACGTCCGATTCCAGCCGCGTCTTACTTTAGCGCTTTCTTCATTTTCTGTGGATGGCAGGCGCCGATCAGCGCTCCGGCTCCTGCAAAGGTAAATCAGGGTACGGGCGAGACCCACCTCCTCCATTTCGTCCAAGTCGTGGGTCTCAATCCGGATAATATGCTTCCCAGTGGCCTTCTCAATTTGCTCCATCTGCATCCAGGTTGCCTTGTCATGGACGAAATTTATTGAGATACCTCGCCGTCCAAAGCGCCCGGTGCGCCCTACAGTACAAATTGGCATTAGCATGAGGCAAAAAGACGACATTCAGGTACACAAGTTCAGTCGTCCTGCGGAACGTACCGATACGATGGATATAAGTCTCAATATCCGGTCGCGCATCGTCCTTCCCATAATTATCCCGCTCATTCAGCAGCGGAAGGTCGTAATTGACCACCATATTGACCTGGAGAATGTCGATTCCGCGTGCAATAACGTTGGTGGTGATGAGAACCTTCTCCCGGCCCTCGCGGAAATTGTCGATAATCGCGTCACGGTCCGACGCGTCCTTCGCACCGTGCAAAGAAGCGACCTTGTGCCCCTCAGCGGTCATGCGCTGGGAGATCCTGTCCGCAGTATGCCGATGCTATTGTGACAAAACGGATTACTTTGGTACCATCCTTCCTATAACGAGTGCAACTACTACCGCAAGATGCACTCACTTGGCAGAAAATGATGCTCTGTCCAATTGTCAACAGACTATATAGAGATACGAGCACCTCGTATTTGTGTTCTTCGTTCCTGCAGTCCATGTAGAATTGTCGGATGTTGTCAACGGAGAGCTCATTCTTCTGCAATTCAATCTTGTTTGCTTGCGGAGCGAAGTTGCTCGCGAAGTTTCGGACGTGGTCGGGAAACGTAGCCGAGAAGAGAATGATCTGCACAGGCTGCGAGCGCGGAAGCATGCTGGGTTCACGTCAGTAGGTGAGGTACCGTGCCTGATAAAGCGACAATTTGATGCAATACGTACTTCTTCACCCGCAGTGTCTGGTCCCCCAAGCCATCCTTATCGAGCATGTTGTCGGCCTCGTCCAACACAAACACCTTCACTTCCGATACGTCGAGGACCTTCCGCCTGATCAAGTCTGTCATCGTGCCAGGAGTGCCAACGACGACATGTGCGGTAATATGAGTGGCATTCTTGGGCAAATTGTCTTTGATCGCATATTCGGTCTGGACAGGCGTGAATTTTCCCATTGCGGCCACGACCGACATGATCTGTCGGGCGAGTTCTCTTGATGGCGCGAGACAGAGTGCCTGAAAATCAAACGTTTCTCGATGAATGCGCGCGTGATTTGCTGAAGGAATGGTCGCACTTGTGTTTTGTTCTTCGTAAAGTCGACGCGACTCAACATGGTAAGCACGAATGCCGCGGTCTTTCCAGTGCCAGACTGCGACTGTCCGATCATGTTCTGTGGCCTGAAAACAACGCGCATAAACCTAAGAATGCGCATATATGAAGTCATTCGAACTCACGGGTTCGCCAAGAGTAAGGCAGGGCACGCTCTTGGATCTTCGACGGCTTGCTGAAGCCCATATCATAGATCCCTTTCAACAAATCCTGGTGCCTTTTTGGACAACAATTTGTATGTAGTCGAGTGGCTCGCGCCATTGGGGACTCACAGTCCAAGTTCCTCGAATGTCTTCGCACTGTACAGAGGAGAATTGGGATCGGCTTGCTGATCAGCTAAGGTGACCTGAAATTGCGCGAGTCACGAGAGCCCTCGACAATGGGCGAGGCGTCCAACTCACGGAAACCTCATAGGTCGCTTTGATGAGATCTGTCGCTCCTCCTGAAAAACATCATGAGTCACAGTGGGAAACCTGTACGACGACTCTGGAAACGTACCATCAGCCTGATCACCAGTAGATTCTGGTGCCTTTCCCGCCGGTGCTGGAACGAAGGTTGAGCTAGTCCAACAAAAACGAGCAGGAATGTACACTTACGTGCCGGGCCTGGGGTATAGAATCCATCAGCATCCTTCTCCATCGTAAGAACTCGTGTCCAATAAAAGTCAACAGTAGTAGCAAGCGCGGTACAAATTCGAAAGAGCAACCCTGGGTGAAGACGCGTTTGGTCGGAGATGAAAGTAATATCTTATCTGGGACGACTTGCCGACCATCACCTCCGAGTCTTAACCTCCGTTGCTTAATATTTCCATCTCCTCGGGCTCGGAAGGTGTCTGTGCGACTACCGCCCAATATATCCCAGCAGGTAACATAATATTCCCATTGTGTGCCTGCGGAAAGCCGAAGGGACATTCATAACATAGGTATGCCGATGGTCCATCTCCGTGCAGTACTAGTACGACCGCTCAGACGTGCCATTATCATGATCGAAAGGAAACGCAATTCATCTGGTTGTCCACGACCTCCTTGGCGTACCGCTATGGCATCCATGTTACGCCTGATTGAACGTGTTCAACAGGGCGCATCGGCGGTCGAGCTGATCTATACCTCGCATGGCCGGTGGCCTTTACATTCAACACGACCAGCCAATGGCCATAACCTCCGCGTAGCCGTCCTCGACTCCTCCTTCAATCCCCCCACGCTCGCGCACCTTGCTCTCGCAAGTGCGCCGTCCCTACATCCGCTCAGTCCAAAGTCTGATACGTTACCCGGCGGCGGCGATTACGATGCTAAGCTACTGCTCCTTTCCGTGCGGAACGCTGATAAGAAGCTGGCTCCTGGCGACGCGACCTACGTGCAGCGTCTCGAGATGATGGTTCTCCTCGCACAGGACACCGTAGCTAACAGCGCGGGTCATATCCTGCGCGATCAAGGTCGCGGTACTGGCGAGGCAAATATTGCCGTGGCGATCATCGACGAGCCCACATTCGTGGGTAAGTCGAAAGCGCTGCTCAATTTCCTCCGCCTCCGACTGTCATCGCTCTCGCCATCTTCGCCCCCGGGCACCATTGAGTACACACGCTACGCCAACGGTCGAGGTTTCTAATCCCCAGCTCACCTTCCTCGTGGGCATGGACACACTCGAGCGTCTGTTCGCTCCACGTTATTACGGCTCCGAAGAAGCCATGCTCACTTCGTTGCGCCGGTTCTTGTCGGCGGAAGGAGACGACGCGAGGGTTGTATGTGCGCGCCGGGCCATGGGGGGAAGTCCGCCGAAGGAAGAGGAACGAGAACGTAATCTTATGGACACGATTGGCGAATTTCTCGAATCCAATCGCGTCGCAGTCATTGACATTGGTGAGAAGGAGAGTGCTATAAGCAGCACCGAGATCCGGCAGTCGCTGAAGCAGGGAGATTTGAAGTGGAGGACTTTCGTTACACCATCTATTGCAGAATACATCACGCAGCAGAATCTCTATCACCCTTGGTAACTCGTCCCGAGCTGACAACCATTATCCAGAACTGTACCACTGGGATGACTCACGACACGCAATCTCAATCATATAGATGTATTGCGTGATTCATGAAAAATGCGTGATATATGTGAATGTAACTTCGTAGACAAATCGTGCAAGCAAGCGAAACCCAGATGTGAAAAGATGACTAGCGAAGCAGAGGTTCATGACGACGTGGCTTGGGCGAAGGCAATAGCAGTAGTCTGGAAGACGAATGGCAGTCAGGCACAGTTCGCAAGTTGCATGAAAGAGGATGACATACCTCTGAATGGCTGAGCGAGAGGTGGACACGAGTGACACCCTTACTCTTGGCAGCTGCCTGGGCGTCACCGTGCAACGACACCGTGGGCACACCGGACTCATCGGGGAGGATCTCAATGTCCTTCATCGGGGCAGCAGCACCCTTGGAGGAGACCCCCAGCGACTTGAACACGGCCTCCTTGCCGACCCAGCGAGCTGCGAAAGATGATGGAGGGGATGGTTGTGACTGGCAGTACGCTATCTCAGCATCTGTGAAGTTGCGCTCCAGGAATGTCGGGTTCCACGAGGGTACTGATGAAATCAATTCTGGTCATTCCGAGAGATGTCAGATTGGTAACAGACTATCGGGACTCAAGAGGACACACCTTGGTCTACACCAACACCCGCGGTTGAACTGTCTGACAAGATCTCCGAGACAGCTTTCGCGTTCGCTGTATCCAGAATGGCCTTCGAAGGCAACTTTGCGGTGTACACGTAGCCCCCAGTCTTAGGGTCGAAGGTCGTCCTCGCCAACGAGTTCATCAACACCGGCGCTTCGAGATCTTTCGTGTATGGCGGCGCATCCTTGACCTTCACTAGAGAGTTGTGGGTCATCATCTCGGTCATTGCTTTGTACGTCTGACGAGCACGGGCGACGTTCTTGATCTTGTACTTTTCGTATGCTGAGGGCTCGATAGCGCCGAAGAGGTAACGAGGGTGCACGATCATGCAGGTGCCACCGACTTGACCAAACCCGAACGAGGACTACGACATGGTCAGGAAACATATCGATGCAGCTTTAAAGCGAACGTACCATGAGACCTGCACGGATGCCGTCTGTGTAGATAGACTTCGAAGGGAACATCAGATACGTGTACTGCCTGAAGTCCGCATCAACGTTGCTGAGTAATAATGAACGTCAGTCCTGGAACAGAATATAGGAAGGAATAAATCTCACTCAGCGTTCCGATTGCCAGGAACAATACCACTGTGAACACTTTGCAATAGTCCAGCAAGTTGCCATGCCGCGGAACCGCCTTTGGAATGTCCGCAGAGACTCTTCTGGGCCATAATTGGGACCGCATTGCCAGGCGTACGCGAGATCATTCCGAAGACATCGTTCCAGATATGGGTCTCATTTGCCTCCTGTAAACGGGCATGAAGTCAGATATACGTCGAGACAACATATAGATTACACATACGTTTGCGCCCGTCCCAGTGCCATGGATAGAGAGGACACCAACATCGTCCGCCGTTAGACCCCATACTGCGAGTGCGCGACGAAGGGGGGATATGCGCGGATCCGCTCCTTGCAACATGCCGTACGTTGCCAAGGCATCTTTCTCCTGCCGAGCTGCTTCCTGCTCGATGTCCGCTACGCGGCCAGCAAGGTACTCCTCATCAGACGCATCACCATGGCTTTCTCGTGACTGCAGCTCCTCCTGGAGCTGTTGCCGTTCATTGGTAAGCCACTGAGCAATTTGGTTGCGACGGAATGAAAGTTGGCGAGAACGATAGGCAACATCAAGAATGGGCAAGGGATGCTTCGTGGGTACTTCACGCGCAATCGACAAAGCACCGCGGCCTGGAGCGGGGACCGATCGTCCAGCCTTGTCGCTACGAACCAGATATTGAGTAATTTCCCTTACCGCGACTATCGACATGCCACTTACGTAGATGTCGAAGTAAACCCAACGATACCACGGATAGGGCATCCTAGCTCCAATGCTATCTTGGCCGTCATAAGAACGTGCACACCCGTGCCCTGAGCTTCCATGAACTGCGGTGAAAGTGAGTTAATGTTCGATATGAAGGTGTAATGCCTCTTACGCCAGCACGAGTCGTGGTCGCAGGTCGCGACATCTCCGTTGGCTCACGACCCATGGCGAACTCAGTCTCGGAATTGCTCGTCGCTTTCATGTTGCCAAATTCGTAGGAGCCTTCCTCGCTGAGATCGTCAAAGCCGCCAGCGAGCATCACTTTTGCCTTTCCAGATAACAGCGTATCGCACGCGATCTCCACAGATTGCAGGGCAGTAGCACTACGATGCTGCTCAGCACAATTGATGTCTAGCGTAGAGACCACTTACCAAGCCCCAACAGGAATTTTGATTGGGCCACTGGACGAGAGTAGCAGTAAGTTCACCCAACCAGCCGTGGTATTGATGAACCTGGGAATACCTTGATCAGCGTATACGAGCGATAAAAAAAGGCTGAACATACGTCTCTTGTAAGATGTCGTTCTGCACGTCCTTCTCGTCCCGGCGATCTTTGAACATCTTCGAGAGACTTTGCATGCCGCCCATGCCACTACCGATGGTAGAGCCAACTTCGGATGGATGCATATGCTGGTAAAGTTCGTACGGATCCGTAATGCCCGACATGTTCAGAGCCTCCGCCGCACAGACTAATGCCCACAGCGACGATCGATCTGTCTGTGCGATGATGTCCTGCGGGATGCCATAGCGACCAGCATCCCAGCCAGTGGGGATTTGGCCGGCAACGAGACGGTTGAACTTGAAAGCCTTCGGGACGAATACTCGTGCACCTTTCTTGAATTTGACATACCACTGCCCGCCTTCTCCGGCCCAAATATCACAGTTGTCGCCGTGCTCGTACTTGAACTTCTCTGCATCGACTTCAGCAGCTTCGAATGGCTCTAGGTCATGCAGAAGTTCGATTTCTTGGTGGAAGACTTTCTTTTCGGATCGTAGCCACGGAACAGTTCCGGTTCTATAGTAATCGAAGATTAGTACAGTGTAGTCCTGAACCGTAATCGACTTACCGATCAAACGCACGCCAGCATGAGCCAAGATATCTTTCTCGTACCGTGCTCTCACATCCTTATCATCGACAGGTTCACCAGATTTGGTGTCCACCCACCCGACGTAGAGGGAGCCGTCCTTGAGCCGTCCGTCGAAATGCTTGATGTAGCCCATCATCCACGCCATTTCGATACTTCCTTCGATCGTGAACTGTCCTCTAGCCTCCATCTCCCACCGCGTGCGCGAGCTACCCCAAGGGCCAACTTCAGCAAATCCTGTCACCACGACGACCTGTTCCAGATCAAGTAGTCCGCGGATGTTCGAAACATCAGAGAGCGATTCTACAGACTCCAAGGCAGGATATTGGAACTTGAAATTCGCACGCGGGGTAACGTCGACGGTCTGTAGGACACGTTCTGCCTCGACACCGTTGATCGCTTTAAAATCGGCTGCGTTATCCCTAGCGATCGCTCGACGGAGCTCGCTCTTCCTATTGAGACTGAGACGAATCCGGGTCGTGATGTCAGCAAGATCAGGCAGGCGGTCCATTCCACCGTTGAGATCGGCCCAAATCGGTTCCACCTGGGTGATGCTGAACAACAGCGGATGCATGAGGCCAAGGATGTTGAACGACATCTCCTTCGCGGAGAACGTGCGAACACCATGACTCTCGAGCTCATGAGCGAAGGTATTCGTTGCATCCATGAGGCCCGTGCCCCGCGTCCACCTACACCTTCTCAGTAAATCATATAGCTCAAGTATAGATCGTGACTCACCCGATCACGGCACCTGCGAGACAAAGGTATTCGCCCCAGCTTTCCGAGTTCCAACGATTGAATAGCGTTTCGAGCGAGATCTTGGATTCTGAGTACAATCCGTCGTTTCCAAACAAGCCATGGTTCGGTGATAGAGGAAGTATAACTTGCGTAGGCCGGGTCAAAATGTGGCGACTCGCCTTCTTGATCTTGATAGCACCTAGGAGACGCAGGAGGTTCACGAGCATGATACGATGTGCCAGCTCTGACTTGTCATCGAGCCCATCTATCTGGCGACCGTTCTCCGGAACCGCAGCAAAAGGCAGAACATAGTCCAAATCAAGGCCGAGTGTTGAATAGATGTAATCCACCAACGCTTCGACGTCTTGCTTCGAGCCCTGATTGAACGGAACAACGGTCAAGGCGGATCCTTTGCTGCCGGATTGTTGGAAGATTCCCTGATAGTACTCGACTGTCGCGCGGCTGTAGCGGGAAGTGGTAATCACGACATGAGCGCCGCCGGACAATAGACCCTTCAGAATCTCCACGCCAATGGAGCCCTTGCCAACACCCGTCAGAAGTGCGTTCTTGTCTTTGAATGTCGTGCCTGAAGTTGCGATTTCGTGCAGAATGTCCAAGTATACACCGGTCAGGTTGCTGCTGTACTCCCAATTCGTGCCTACTTTGCGCTTTAGATGCAGAAGAGGCACCTTGTCGGCAGTGACGGACGCCACGTTCGAAATTTGAGGACGTAGGAATTGGGAAGACGAGCGACGAGTACGAGGGGCGCCTGGGCGAGGACGGGATTCAGGGCGTTTACGGAGAGACCTGACGACACCTTCATAGAGAGCCTTGATACGATTTTTCTGCTCCTCGCTGATCTCGGGTTGAGTCTTGACGACATTCCATAATTTCAAGACGTCGTCCTGAATTTTCTGAATATTCGTCGGAGCGGTGATAGTATCTCCACTGGCCATCTCCTCGACGTAGGCCTCCAGCTTCCGGACGTTCTCGCGGACCACCTCTGAGTAGACAATGTCCCCTTTGGCCGTGACCTCAGTATGCGGCGCGGTCGGGAATGTCACTGATGATAATGAGTCAGTCGATAGTAAGAGATGAAAAGATTCAAACGTACCGTCTTTGTAAAGTGGTGGTTGACCGACTACCTCGCGGCAGTTGTCGATGAGCTGCTGACCGAATTGTTTGGCAAGCTTGTACGTCTCGCCCCGAGTAGGATCGCAACGGTTGATGTAGTACTGCATGTATGTGACAAGTTCGGGGTCCGCGCGGTTCATGATTGCGATGCAACGCGCGGTGATCTCGCGGTCCACGGTGGTGAGACGACCGAAGATGATGTCATAGAACATAAGCAGGGCATCCTGGCGAACCCAGTTCCAGGACGAATCGAAGTGGCGCGCCTTAAGGACGTCGAAGACGGGCTGGATGCCATCGATATAGGTAGCGCCATGCTCCTTCGAGATAGCGTCGAGTTTCGTCTGAAGGGCCGTGACATTCGCCTTCTCCACGTCGTACTTGGTCTCGCCCGCTCGAGAATCGCGCTTGAGATACCGCATATATAGCTCGACTTGTTGTGCAGCGAACTTCTCCTGACCGGCTTGGAATTGAATGAACTCCTCGCTGTTAATCGTCGGACCGCCAGCTCCTCCTGCTCCTGACGCGCCAGCGCTGGCCGCGGCCAGTGAGATTCCTGAACGTTGAGCGTAGATCGGGACGACAGAATCAAACCAGGCTTTCGCCTCCGCTTCCGACCCTAGTCGTTTGGGTGGTTCCATGGTAGTACCGAGCAGAAGAACTCCGTCTGCACGAGAAGAGCCGAGACCCCACGTCTTCGACAGGTACGACTTGATTGCGGAGACGTTGAACCCTCCTGGCATCTTCGAACCAACGAGGCGAGAAACAAGGCCGGAAGTGTATTTTCCCAGTGAACCGGAGAAACCAACACCTAGCGCAGAGCCAAGCTCCTCTAGCGGGAGCTCCTCGCCCTTTTCGGGAGCCGACGAAAATTCGAGCTGCAAATCGCCGAGAATCTCATTCTGCAAAGTCGACTTCCCGCCAACCAGGTCCTTGATTGACTTCGACAGGGGAATCTCTTCGACCTTCTTCTTGAGTTTTTGAGCAACGACTACGGAGAGGATGTCGACCGCCTTCAGTGGAGCGTCTTCGATGCTAGCAGCTGCCACAGGAGCCGCTATAGGAGCAGCGAGAGTGGCGGCGGCGGCAGCGGGCGGTGTTGATAACGGCGTAGCATCCGATTGTGATGCTTCCTCCGCGGGAGCCTCGGCCTCATCCTCGAACTGGTAGTAAACTTCCTTCGTGTTCTTCGCGTGACAGTAGATGGCTCGGACGTGACTGACGGAGTCGTCCTGCGTCTCATACTTCGCCTTCAAAGTCCTAGTTGCCATGCCCGTTAGTGTGGGCGAGGGGCCGATCTCGATAAACCGCGCGAAGTCGTAGTGCGAGAACAAGATGTCCTGAGTCTCGATCCAACGAACCGGGGAAGCGAATTGATATGCGAGCAATTCGACCAGGATGACATAGGCCAATTTCTGACGCTGCTCGGCAGAACCCCAATTCTCCGAGTCCCACTTGCGTAGAACTTTGTCGAGACGAGGAGAGAGCGTCTGGTCGTATATGAGCTGTACGTAGTCTTTCGTAACCTGGAATGGCTTCGCAACGAGATTCGGAACATATTTTCCGATCAGCGTGTCTGGGTTGAGGTGCGCAACGTTGACCTTCTTCGAGAGATCTGGAAGCACAGGTCAATTACTAAATGAGACGAGAACTGAGAAATATACTTACACGCCCGGAAAGGCATCACACCGGCCCAGAGGTAACGAGAGTGGAAAGGAACATCGATACCGGGGAGAGGGATCGTCGCGAAGCCGCGCTCCAGCTTAATGTAACCCTCGGCCTTTTGCTGCTCCTTCGCACGAGTGAAGCATGAATCCACGATATCCCCTAACATCGCCTTGACCTGATCAACGGTGAATTCTCGGTCAGCTACAAACAAACATCAGTACATCGGTGTTGTGTCACAAACGGCTGTCATACCTTTGCGATGTCGATCTTCTCCATCTTCAAGTAGTTCAGGACGTTCGTCATCGTTTGAAGGGCGACCATTCACCCGCGCACACATATTGCTGACCCTAAAGCAACTTCAGCCAAAATCTACAATGACATTAATACAGACATACCTCGACGTTGAAATTCACGATCTCAAGAAGACATCCGGTACGATGAGCAATGTCGTCAACCACCTCGCGTAGAGCCGCGTCGTTGAATGTCTTTGAGATGCGCCCAGGGTTTACAGCACACATCGCATAATTGGAACGATTGTGAGCGTCGCGCTCGACTGCACGTTGCATGGTGATACCGCGATAGAATACGACGTCGACAAGAGCAGAGATGGCAAGGACATCCGCGATGGAGGCCAGGGCAGAATATTCTCCGAGCGAATGACCAGCAAATGCAGAATCCTTCTGGATGAGGCCCTTCGAGCGCAAGTCTTCGAACGCCGCGCGCTCAGTCACGACGAGAGCGATCTGAGCGAATTGGGTTGCGAAGAGGAGACCATTTGGATGGCTGAATGTGTAGCGTTGTGTGCGGACGTCGATATCGCCGAACAACGGGAGCGTCTTCACATTGCCGTCCTTGTCCATCGTGTCGTAGGTCATGTCCATGTAGCGCTGGCGAATAGCTTGACCCTTGATTCCACCGAAATGGACAGTCTTCTCCTCGGGTTGTCCTTGACGATTTCGAGAATTGAGAACCCATACACGGCCGTCAGATGGGCGTCAGCAGTATCCCAGACGGAACGAGCAGCAGGGGAGTTGTTGTATAGGTCCATGCCCATACCGGGCTCCTGAGAGCCTTGCCCAGTAAAAACGTATACCGTGCTGGGTTGTGCGACCTCTGCAGTGCCAACCAGGACTTTGTCGCCATTGTCGTTCATTGTCTCCACCTTGACGACGATGTTGCCGTCCCGCATTCCAACGTGCTTGATCGTCACAGTGAGCCGATCCTGCGGAAGAATCATGCCAGCGAAGGTGACGTCGTATCTGGAATACACGTTAGAAAGAGCCCTTGAATGACATACTTGAGATACTCACGCAACGACGCGATCCGGATGGCCATGCGCAACGACATTCTCAATGTAGCGTCTCGTAGCTGCACTCGACCACATGCCATGGGTGATAGTTCCCGGAAGGCCCGCGAAATCAGAGAAGTAAGGATTGATATGAATAGGATTGAAGTCGCCTGAGATTTTAGAGTACGGCTCGTTCGTAACGGGAGAATTGTAGATGCTGTCTGCGGAAGTCAAAGTGTACCCATCATTAGGCAAAGGGGTCATGCGACCCTGCGGCTGGCCATGACGCTCGAGATACGTGACGACCGGGTTGCCTCGGCTGTCGTCCTGTAGGAAGTCGACGGAGCCAACCTTCACGAGACGCTTGATCTGGTCACGGACGAAGATGTCGCCGGAAACCGAAACGGACTTGTAGCACGTCTTGTTGCGGTACGTCACCTCCGACTTGACGCGGAAGATGAGATCCGTGCCAGCCTGCAGAGGCTTCGATTCATCGTCCCATTCGAACCACTCCTTCGATTGCAGAACCCCAACATCGGCTTCGCTAGCGAGCTCCACAAGATAGTCAGGCTCCTCGATCAGCTCGAACGTCTTATCGTAGTCGGAGAATCGACCGCGGTACAAGAAGGACGATATCACCTCAATGACAGGCAGGCCGCCGCGGAGCACAAAGCCCTTGACCTTGACGGTCTTGCCGGCATCACTGTTGATGACCGAGACAACTCGCGCCTCCGCCTTGCAGACGTCGCCGGCCTGAAGAGGCTTCGCATCCCCCACCAGGCGGAACCCATTGGACAGGTGGACCAGCTTGAGGATATCACCATCGATGACAGCGGGGAAAATCGACTTCATGATAGCCTACAGAAGTGAAAGACATCAGGAGACAAAATACAACAAAGACAAAACAAACACGTACCTGCCACCCGGTGACAATAGCGAAATCCATAGGGGCCTGCAGCTTGTCAGTTCGCACCGACTTGAACGCCTCGCCATCATTCCCGATAACTGCGCAAAATGTCTCGACATGTCCTGCCTCGATAGTGACCTCGGGTCCGACGAAGGTCTCGCGCAAGTCGATTGAAGGAAGCACCTCGTCATCGCCGAACCACAACTTCCAGTAGAACTCCTTGATACGATGGTTGCGGCCCTCCGCTACCTCGTGGATCGGCGCAAAGCCCATAGACGGCTTGTACAAAAATTTGAAGAAGAGGGGCACCGAGATGTCGCGACGATCCTCGAACAAGGTGACATCAATGACGTGGGTGGCCTCGTCGTATTTGACATACACTGCCTTGAACGAGTCCTTGTGCACGCCATATGAACGAGCACTGCCGAAGACGGAGATCGACACAGGAGATGCATCCTTGCTTTCGATAACGATCTTCTGACCGCGGCGGGGAGCGAATAGCCGACGAATGGGATTGTCGATGTATGAGGTGCCCTGAACAATAGTCGGGGAAGTCAAGAAAGCACGGATCCAGTTCAGGCGAGGTCCTGCGAGTGTTTCCAACCAAAGAGAATGGTCCGGAAGAGTCTGACCAATTGAATAGGCAATCGAACTCCCAGACGGAGCGCGAGTGATACCCGGGACCTTCGACGCATCCGCGACCTTAGCCGGCAATGATCCGAGGTAGTCGACGGTGGGAATCTTGCTGACGTCGCCGTTGTAAAGGCGGTCAACCAACTTCTTCACCAGCAGCAATGTAATATTGTCCAGCATATCCTTGATCGGCTCATCCTTCACCGTGCGTGCTTGACTGCCACCGGCCCCTGCAGAATGCATACACGCTGCGGGTCTTGGTCGAACACCGCCTCAATATCCTCGGCAGCCCAAAGCGAGTCCTAGAAGCAACATCAGATCCCGAACTAGTTGCAAGACCGCCCTACGCACCTTTTAACCAGACTTCGAAGCTTGCGTCAAGGACAGGAATGAAAGGGACAGGCTTCTGCTCGGCCGCTGCGAGATAGCCAAGAAGAACGCCTTATCCTCCGCCGCAACGAGTTGCTCGGTTGCCAAAGGGTACTTCGCGAAGAATTCCCCAATGAACGCCTGCGGCTTGTCCAGCGAGTATACGACTGCAAAATCGACGCCTTCGCTCCGCCACCGTTGACACCGGCAAACCGCTCCTCGACGCGCCTCAGCCAGTCTCCCGTGAGGTTGCGGAGGGACAGGTCGACCCAGCGCTCCTCGTGGGCGACGTACATAAGGCGGACCATGCGCGTGACGACCTCCTCGTACGTCATGTCCGCGATGTCCTCGACGACGCTGCCGTCCTTCTTCCATCCGAACCACGGCTTCGAAAATCCTTGTTAGTTGTGCGATAACTTCCGCCCGATGCTCGACGAGCCACGCCGCACGCTTCTCCTTTGGCAGCGCGAAGACCGTGTTGTCGAATGCTTCCACAGCTTGACCGCCCGGTTGGCGATCTTGTGGATGGGCTCGCCGAGCTCCGAGCGCACCGTCAGAACGCCGCCCGTCTCCTTCGTATAGGTGCCTTCCCACTGCGCATCGTCGACTCCCTTCGCGGCGACGATGAGGTCCTTGACGGAGGAGCTCGTGTGCGCCTCCTTCGCGACCATGACGCGGCTGGCGAAAGGAACCCATCGAAGGGCATCGGCTGCACGCCGTACTTCTCCACAGACCAGTCACCGGTGAGATACGGCCACACATCATCCGCGCCACCGAAGCCGGATCCACCGACTAGCGAGATGTTGCTGTGCTGGCGGATCGAGCGGTACGTCGACAAGATGGGCTGGTGGAAGTCCTCGCACGAGTGGTGGCCACCAGCACGCCCACCAGTCCATTGCATGATAATCGGGAAATCCGGGTTCGCACCAGCGATGTTGATGACCTGACGGATGCCGTCGACCGAGCCTGGCTTGAACGCGACGTGCTTGATTCCGGCGGTCCTGAGCGCGTCGATGATCTCCGCAGCCTTCTCCGTGCTCGGAATACCTGCGGCGACACAGAACCCCTCGATGGGAAGGCCCTCCCGACGCATCTCCTGCCAGAGTGGGAACTGGAAGCCGAACTGGCGCGGGTTGATGTAGAGCGCGTTGAGCGTCACGCCAACGCCGGCCGGGATGTTGCGCTGGATTTCGGTGACCTTCTCGCGCAGAGCGGCAGCGTTGTAGTGACCACCGCCAGCGAGCTCGACGTGGTAGCCGGCGGAAAGGACGGCGCTGACGAAGCCGGCCTTCACAGTCGTAGGCGTCATGCCAGCAACCATGATTGGCGGCTTGCCGAGAAGACGAGAGAATGGCGTGTCGATGTGGATGGTACCGTCGCTATTTCAAACATGTTCAGCCGCCACACTGCGGATCAGTGCAAGACCGTAAACATACCTTGTCTTGACCAAGCCCGGCATGAACTTCTTGCTCCACCACTCCTCACGCTTCACTCCGCGCGAGGAGAATATCTCGACGACGCCCTTCGCCTTGTCGCCTGCGACAATGCTGCGCACACCACGACCATCGAAGTTCCGTGCTGTCAATGTACCGATGCCACTCAGGCCGCCAGGTCCGAAGTCGATTACGTGGGTAGCGGTATCCGGGAAATCGGTCGCTTTCGGCCAGTGAATCGGCAATGTATATATCTGCTCGCATAGCGAGGCGGTCAAAGATGTCGTGAGGCTGCGCAAGTCCGAACCTAAGATACAAACAATCATTAGCTACTAATCATCAATGTGTGGCATCCGAGAACGCACCGTTCTCTGTGTTGAAGACCGGGATGCCCAGTTCCTCGGGCTTCCATACTTCTTCACCACCTAGGTCCTCCTGGAGCATCTTCTCCGTGACGCCTTCGAGGTAGTGACTGTGGTATGGTACACCGATGAGCAAGAACCGGACGTAGAATACGGGCTTCCGTTGCGAGAACGGCGTCTTGCTCTGGTCGACGCCGCTCGGTGCCCTAACCTTGCGCAGGCTCGTGACGAGCCCGTACAGGGCGCGCGCAGGGCCAGTGACGACGAACGCTTTCGTACCGTTGTAGAGTGAGATTTGTAGCTGCGAGTTCTGCGGGAGGTGCTGGTTGGTCTTGGTGATGTGCACCTCCAGCTCCGGTTGCGAGAGGCCGATGACGGAGAGCATAGGACTGGGGGCACCCTCGCCGCCGTCGATCGCGTCCTTGACGATACTCGGCTCGAGCGCGAGCACCGGGAACGCCTGCTGGCCACGGAACCCGCAGAAGAAGAGCCATTTGAGAGCCTTGCGAACGTTGTCGAAAAACGAGTCCATGGAAGTCGACGATGCGATGCAGACGCGGAGATTAAGCCTGCGAGTGCCCAGTCGCACCCTTGAGGCGGTCGCGAAGCTCTCCAGGCGAGAGCTTATTGACCTGAGCAACGACCAAGTACTGTGTGAGTTGGGTCAAACCGATGAGAGGGAGGGAGACAGGATCGACACGAAATATGATACTGGAGGACGGGGTGTGGCGCCCGTGAGCCAAGAAATGACGTCCAAGCCGTGGGTGTAGTAAGGTGCCTCCGATGCAGAGGCCAGAGGGATGAGGACGTCACGGTCATGGCGGTGATGAACGCGCGACGTATGGCTTGTACACGTCGTAGAGCGCCTGGAGCTCGTCGAAATATACTTCATTTGTGCCTTGACCGCCGAAAAGCGCATAGATTGATGCGTCGCTATGTGATGCGGCAGAGAAGAGTGCCGAGGGGGAGGGAGGGGAATGCCCGCGACGTTCTTGGCCTCCAATGCGGCCAGAGCCTGGAAATACGCGGTAAGAACCGCATTGCGCGCATCGGGATCGAAAGCCGCTGCGAGTGTATGGATGTCGTTGTGGGTGAGATACGACGTGGTGAAATGTTGCAATGATTTCAGGAGAACGGCGGTACGTGCGGCGGTGTACTCTGCGTTCTCGTCTATCTTTTGCGCCGCGAATCCAAGAAAGTGGGCAAATAGCTCTATGGTTGCCTGGCTCTCGTTTTCAGATGGCGAGGAGGCGTCTTGCGAGCCTGCGATCTGCGCATGCGCGAACTCGTCTCGCAGGACCTCCGCTGCGATCCATTCATCGCGTTCCGTGGAAACTGGGATCGATACCTGCGTGAAAAGAAGCAGTCAGTACAGAATTCACCTGCTCCGACGCGCTTCGCGAATGCTCCGTCAAGTCCTTCGTGCAAATAACGCTCCTCTGGCGTGCCAGCGTCGCCTACCGCTCCCTCATACCTACGGCCATCTCCAATACGCGTCAGGAAATGCAAAGAGACTCACTCTAATGGGCCCCGACTGGATGAGAACGGGGCGGGTGGTGATGCTAGGGGTTGGGGTAGCAGACATGGTTGTGGCAGGCGGGGTCGCGTTCAGTGTCGTCGGTGAAGAGGATGGCGGCGACAGTGTCCAAAAGCGTTGAACACGACTTGAATACGCGTCGCTACCAGGCGAAAGAAGTTTTATAGAACGGAACGTGTAGCCCCAACCCCAAAGAACGACGGGAGGCGCCTGTTTTGCTGCTGCTCGCTCTCTCCCAAAAAGGCAATCCCACCATCAGACCATCTTGTCCGCAGACCTCCATAGGTTGGGGATCCGTACGCCACTACCAACGGACAGCTCACTCCCTCTGGCTCTCCCCTAGTATCTGCGTTCATCGCTCGGTCAGCTTCGTGTCGTTCGGATTATGTGTCCGAGGCCGCTCGATAGCACGTCAACACGCCGTCTGACGCGATATACCATCTGGTGCAACGACTCTTATTTTCACAACCGACGCAGCCTATTATTCGCCCCAAGCTCGCAAGCACACGTCAAGCAACGCGTGCAAGTGCATCCTCGCATCAGAACATTCTCATTAGGCAGCCCGGCGCAACCACCCAGCATCTCTCGCCATCCCCAAAGTCCAACGACACTTCGGAACCGCCTACACGATTTGTCGGACCTATCAGAGAAGCCAGCTCAGTCCTCGCGCAACCCTCGAGGTCGGTTGGGCGCCGCGATCACGTCATCCACTACAGCACGAAGATCGATGACCCACCTGGCCGGTCTCCACCTCGTACACCCAGCCCGTAACTTTGGTCTCGGGCAGCACAAGCGGGTGCTCCTGCACGAACTTTACGTCCGCCCTGACGCTTTCCTCCAAGTCCGCAAACTCCAGGAAGTCCGTGTGGTCGATGAGGTCGTGGTGGCTGCTCTCCACCGTACCCTTCAGGAGTGTGCGCGCCTGGGGCGTCGTGAAGCCCAACATGCCGCACCCTGTGTGGTGGAACACCGCGACCTCACGCGTCCCGAGGAACCGCTGGGAGATGATGATGCTGCGCAGAGCCTCCTTGCTGGGGGCAATCGTCAGCTGCGTGCGATGCGCGGCGCCCGAGGGATCACGTACGCCACGCCGCCAGCATTGCGAATGATATGCGCTTCGCCTTCCTTCAGCCCGAGGTGTGCGTAGGGGCTGCGCGAACTGATCAGCCACACATGGCAGAGCTCATCCTGGCGAAATCGACTGACTTTAGACGGGCATCCATGCAGGTGACTGCCGTGATGATGTCGGCATCAGCAAGTATGTGCGTCTGCAGATCATCAAAACACCTACCGATCGCGAGCTTCTTCGCGGGAGGTAGGGGAAGGTCTCCGAGACCCTTCTCGCCGAAGGCAGCGACGTACTCCGCGTTCGCCCTCTTGAAATCCAGGTGAGCAGCCATCGTCGGTGGAGAGGTGGTTTGACTATAGGTGTGTGGACCTATCGCGGGAGTAGGAGCTGCCTCCAAGGTTGCATCGTCCTCCTATATCGAAAGTATGGGCGTTAGTGGACTAATGACACTGTCGTAGAGATGGAGCTGAATGGCGAGACGATGGCGATTCTGTGGGAAATAGATCATTGTTCACGGGACACGACAGAATCGCGTTAGATAGCCCGCTCTCAAAGCGCATCGAACCGCAAAGAGTGAAGTGCAAATTGCGCAAAGAGAATTCCCTGTTTTATAGGGATATGCATGACAATTTGAGACCGGGAGACAAACTTTAGATGCAGATAACTCCGCATTCGTGGATGCGAAGTGCTTGAAGACAGGACCGTGCAGTCCATTAACGATCCCAGGGACTCTGTACAGCAGCGAGTGGGTCCTTTTGAGATGGTTGAATCCGCCATTGTAGAGTCTGCGCAAATGCACTCGCATTTCTCGACCAGTACTTGCAGGAGCGAATCAAGAAAATGAGCACGAGCGCCTCGCAATTCTCGGACTTAGTGACCTGCCCGATTGGGATCACAAGTAGCGCTCCGGTTCAGTCAAGGGGTTGTACTACTGCAGTCTAGGTGCATTACAATGGCCGGTAAGATACTGCAACGACAATCTAAATCTAGAGGTGAGAGCATGTAGACGCCTGTCTCTCGTCAGACGGGACCCACATAGGTCCGTATAGACCAACAGCTGGGCGTCCCGGAAATTTCGCCCCCTTCCATGCTAATAGGTTTGTCGATAGTCGAACAAACGCGCCTCGAATCAGAGGTCCGATGGCAAGAGTGAGAAAGCTGCGGAGATCTCGAAGGGTCTTCAAACCTCCCGTTCAGCCTCTCGTCCCCACAGAACTCGATGCCCGTGGTCTGCAAAGCAGATTTCGTCTGTGCGCCAGCCTTTCTCTTCAAGTGTCTGTCGGAAGGAGTCGAAATGCTGTTCAGTCCATGAAAGAGATTCCGAAAGGGCTGTGCGGAGGCTGTGAGGTCCTGCAAGCGGTTGTGGAGCATCGAGAGGCAGTGCAGCGAGCGTACGCCGCAGGCGGGCAGCATGTAGGATAGATCTCAGCATGTCGTCGGATGCCGTGTCCGGGTGGAAGAACACCGATATCGTACAATCTGGGCGAGCCGAGGAGGGGAGCAGGAGGTATTTTTCGTTCTGCAGCAGCTGTATGTGAGAACACAGAACACTTGGACAGAATAGATGCCGCACAAACCTGCAGCGCGCTCGCACAAACATCCCATCGCGCACTGTCGGCCTCGTTCGCAACGACGTCTGACACCCGCGGTGCGAGCGTCAGGTACTTGTCTTCCTTTCTCTTGTAGAACTCGCCAAACGTGCCCGTAGCCTCAGTCGCATCAATCTCTTCTAACGAAGGGATCTCACGGTGCTCACCCGCACACTCCCGTGCGAGGATGCTGAGCCGCGGCAGCGTCAACAACTCGAACGTCGCGACCCGCATCATGTATACAGTCATCGTCAGATGACCGGGTACGAGGAGGGCGAACATCGAGTAGAGATAGGTTGCCGAGTGTGAGAACGTGAGCAAGCCTATGCCTGCGGCGTAGCCAACCAGCTGTGCAATGGAGGCTTGCGACTCGTCCTTGGCAGCAACGTCGCCCGTGTTGCTCTGCGCAGCGAAGTAGCGCATATACTTGATATGAGTGGTGAACCATATCTGCAATGCATCCAAACCACTGAGAACTAGAGATGTAGGTAACGACGATGCACACTCACCGCGTAGCCAACCAGCTTAAATATGTTGCCTCCAGCTAGTAGAACAGGACTCAGAGGGGGAATGGAGGTAACGTTGCGTGAAGCACACACCGGCGCAAAGCAGAAAATTCACAGGTGTGGGACTCACCAGCAGCGTGGCGATCTGCAGGCCGCTGCCCAATGCCACAATGCTCTCTCCAAATAAGGTGAACGTCTTCGGGTGGCTGTCGAAGTATGGCGAGAAATGGCGTATAAAGAACAGCTTCGCGACCTCGCCCGCACCATCCTTGATGATCCACTGCACGGCAACGGCACCGAAGATGCTCGCTTCGGCACTGACTCCAACGGAAGTCAGTAATGCCTGGTTGCAGAGCACGGTCACGATGGTCCCGAACGTCGTCTCGAAAAACTGCAAGACATGGAAGGGGAGATAGCTGCAATGGTCAGGCGACACAGCGCGCAGATGGAGACTGAGTTTGGCATGCAGAATAATAAGCGAAGCGACTCACGACCGGTGGACAGACTGAGGATAATTCGTGGGCAAGAACATCTGCCTGAACCACGATGAGAGCTTTCCACCAAACGAACTGGTCGTCGAGGGAGTCTCATTGCCCTGAGCCGAGGGTAGGTCGCGCCACTCATTGATAACCTCGTTCTGTTCAGAAAGAGATACACGACACTCCCTGCCTCCGACGCGTTCAATGGCGAATGGACGTGATTTGAGCGCGGAATCATGAGGAACAGCAGCGTGTGGGGGGACGACCACAGACTGAGACTGAGTGGAGGACTTGTGATATATTCGGTAGGCTCCAACGCGCAGGAAGCCTGTCGGAAGAGAAGCAGTTGTTGAGACCAGGCGACTGCACGGTCGCAGGGATCGACAATACATCAATATGCGTGCCGATTGTATATGGCGGAGAAAGACAGCCCGGATCTGGCTGCGAACGTTCAGATATAGTGGCTTCACTATTAAGGTCAAACACGGTTGTGAAAACGTACAGGCTGCACCCTGTGTATTCGGAGTACCACCCCCCCAAGGCGGCGATTGAGCAAGCTGAAGCCTGGACGCGGACCTGCCTTCAAGACGGCCTTGCAAGTACGTCTGCGCTTGGGTAGACGATGTTCTCGGAGGCAGTATGACGGAGGATCGCCGGTACCACAAAAAACTGATCCGAGTCGCTTCCCTCAGGAACCGCCGGCAGCAACAGCGCTTATACGTGCGCACTGTTCTTCGCCTCCCCGCTGGTCCGGTCCTGTGTAAAGTTTCATAATGATCCCGCAAATTTCACGGGGCTCTCCAGACTTGTCGAGGACGCCCGGGGCCCCGAAGATGTCCTCCTCCATATATGCGATGTTGCGTAAATATTTGCCTCGCACCATAATTCTCGAGACAGCTCTAACTTTAGTCGCGCAGGTCCGAGTCATTGCAACCATCGTCAAGTCAGCGCCCTAGCTCGCGTTCAGTTTAGCACCTCCAGCTGCCAGCCCAACCCGGACTGTACTTGACATAAATTACATGAAACGAATGCTCACAGCCAGCCTCCGCAGAAGACACGATGAAGGGGATATCGATGAGTATGCCTGCAACATACTGTCGGACTTACCTACCTGCACTGCTTTCACAGAGCCTGGCAACCTTCAGATGATTGTCCTTCTCTACGACGCAGGTGTGTCACCACCACACCACACCCTTCATCAGCCTTCGCCCTGTTCTCAGCACCTTCGCACTCTTCACTTCGCCCTCCGAGCTGACAGACGCCCCAACATCGACAGTCCCACCGGGATGCCTGATCCGGACCATGTTCCCCCCTTCACGCCCTTGTCTCCCTCGCACACGCTTGACCACCGCCCACGGCAGCGTCTTTTCGACATTCGCCGCGACACCCAGGCACAAGCCGACGGTCATCGGGATCGCCTTGTGCAGCACGCCCATCGATAGCGTATGCGCGACCAAATCCACGCCCACGTCGCCCGTCTCGGGCTCGCTCACAATTGAGATCTTGGGCTGTGCCTGTGCCTTCGGGTCGAGCCCCATGCGCTCTGCGCCCAACCGCCGAATGGTCTCCAGGATGCCCAAGACCGTCGGGCTGTCGTAGTCGAGAGTGAGCCCTCCGATCGAGCTGAGCACTTCTCTGAACTCGTTCGACTCGAGGATGACAGTGGGGTTGGAGGCATCGACGAGAGACGCACATATCGATACGGCGGCGCTATCGCCTGGCATTCGAATGTCAAGGATGTCGATGGATGACGAAGGGAGGAGCTTCCCCGTCCGCGCTCCCCCTGGAGAGATGTAGTTCGAGATAATCGGGCTCGATCTCCCCGGGACACCAGCTATGCTGGCTATCTCGAGATCCAGCATGGCCGTAGTCGTTCCGTTGTGCGTCTCGACTGGGAATGTCGTGTCGATACGCTTGTTCGTGTTCGTATTCAAACAGCGCACGGTGGCAGTGGGCGGGTCAGACTGCGTGTCGATCCTGGGCAAACAGAGGCCCTCGTCCAGCGCGAATACGCCGACCATGCTGGACAGGTTCCCGCAGTTCCCTGATACATCTATCGCATTGTCGCGGATGCCGACCTGGACAAAGGTATACTCCACATCCGCCCCCTGCTCCTTTTGCGCGGGGACGCGGGCCCAACAATGACGATCTTAGACAGGCTTGATACTCCGCCACCCATCCCGTTCAGCTGGCGACCGTACTCTGAATCTGGGGAACCCATGATGCCTAGGAATACAGCAGGCGATTGCCATATATCGTCTGTCAGGTCCGCACGATTGAGGAAGATCCCCTTTGAGGTCCCACCCCTTAAGAATGAAGCCGGCAAGGGGTTCGGAATGGCAGAGGCACTAGTACCGGTAGATATATGGGCTCGCGCTCCAGTTAAAGCCTTGGAAAGAGGCCGGCGCAGAATGTGTATCATCTCTCTCGCATGAAACGACCGCGAGCGTGGTTCACTTGGAGTCAAACGTGTATCAATGTATTGATGTCAGTACAACTGCATATGGCATATGGTCCACGAATCACGAACAAGATTGATTTAGGACACAGCTCGGACTGCAGCGCTGCGATGTCGACGAATCGTCCGCTCGAAAGGTTTGCAAATATTGAAAGATTCTAGTGGACGATCGTTTGGCAAAGGCTAAGCGGGCCACCTCTGGATCCAGGTACCAAGACCAGTGGTCGAAAGGGCCCTTGGTCTGAAATGCCAATGATATGGACGGCGTCTGACGGCGTTCGACGATGAACAGCGCGCGGGGCGCTCACGGCACACTCGGACGCCAGATCAATCGGTCCCTATAGTATGTTGCGATTGAAATTGGAAGTCGCGCGGGACGACGTCCGCTGCAAACGCTACGATGCAGCGGTCAGCTCATCGAAGGTCCAGGAGCCCACACCGGTCAGTAAATACTTACTGTGCATCGACTGACATTGAAGCTTGAAGTTTGGAAATTGATAGCATAGGACGGCCGACAACTCGAGCGCGGCGCTGGACGAGCACAGCTCGATCAGTCGACATGCAGATCTTCGCCGCCGCCGCTACTGGACTGACGGAAACCTGATACCCGACCAGCGCTGCGGCGGGGTTTGAAAACGTTCTCTACTTAGTGACTTGCTTTGAGTCGAGAGTCTCATTTTTATGGGCTTTATGGTCAGTCTTCACGATCCAGAAACAATTTTTTATCCCAACTTTTCTGATCACCGACACCCCCACCCGACATCATGTCGACCTTCGCTTCCCTGGTAGACCAACATATCTACACAGTGCCCTCGTTTGCGCTCGAGAGTGGATGGGTCCTGCGTGACGTGCCAGTCGCCTACAAAACATGGGGAAAGCTAAACAGTACCAAGGACAATGTCATGGTTATCTGCCATGCCTTGACAGGTAGTACAGACGTTGAAGACTGGTGAGCGCTCTCACATTCTCAATCTTCTCAAGACCATTGTTCTGAAAGCCGTCGTACAGGTGGGGCCCGCTCATGGGTCGAGGAAAGGCTTTCGACTCTAAGCGCTTTTTCATTTTCTGCGCAAACTTCCTGGGGTCACCGTACGGTACTGCTTCTCCCGTGACAATCAATTCGGACACGGGCAAGCCATACGGACCGGAATTTCCACCTACGAGCATTCGGGATGACGTCCGGTACACTTGACCCTTCTCCGTTCGGTGTCACCATTCTTACTCCATGTAACAGTCTGCATAAAATTGTCCTAGATCACCTAGGAGTTTCATCTGTTGCTGTCGCCATAGGAGGCTCATTAGGCGGGATGGCCATTCTCGAGTGGCCACTATGCACGCCGCCAGGATATATTCGGCGCGTCGTTCCCATCGCCACTTGTGCACGACACTCTGCATGGTGCATCAGCTGGGGCGAAGTGCAGCGGCAGAGTATCTACAGCGACCCGACATATAACGACGGATTCTACGAGACACAACCTACCACCGGACTGGCCGCAGCTAGGATGGCAGCCATGATGACGTACCGCTCGCGAGATGGCTTCGAGCGTCGCTTTGGGCGCAAGGTGCAGACCTTCGACCCTGCTCAGCTCCTGACACCACGCTCGCCCGAGGACGACGCACTCGTCGCGCACAATGACGGCCACCAAAAGGCAAGACGCCGTGCGCCGCCCTCCGTGAGCGCGCGCGCGTCTCCCACGCGCGCTCTCCCGCTCGTCTTCACCACGCAGTCGTATCTCCGATACCAGGGCAACAAGTTCACGTCGCGTTTCGACGCGAACTGCTACATCCACATCACGCGCAAGATGGATACGCACGACGTCGCGCGCGGGCGCCTGCTCGCGCCCGACGAGGACGAATCTGCCGCCCTAGCGCGCGTGCTGGCGACACTGCCGCCGCACGCGCTCGTCATCGGCATCCACAGTGACGCACTGTTTCCTCTCTCCGAGCAGCGTGAGATCGCAGCGCACGTGCCCGGCGCGGAGCTGGTGGTCATCCCCTCGCCGGAGGGCCACGATGGGTTCCTACTGGAGTTCGAGCTTATCAACGGGCACATCCTACGGTTCCTGAAGCGCGAGTTCTCGGAGTACTATCCCGCGGGCGAGGCTGTGGAAGAGCCGGAGGAGGGGTTCGCGGTGAAGAAGACGAGCTTGTTCGGGGAAGCGGAGGTGGACGCCACAAGGACTGCATGGTCCAAAACACGCTTATAATCCGTTAGATCGTCTGTAGGTATATGCGTGAAGACTATCTATGGGCAGCAAGTTTACACGGACCACTAGCGCGAGGTAGATATGCGGCGGACACGTTCTATATTTATGACACCCACGCACCTAGAAATTCTACAATACACCACGGCGCCCTGCAGCCCCTCTTATCCCGTGCGTCCACCGCATTCCGCTCCTTGTCAGTATTGGCTACTATTACAGCTGACACGGTTCACCATATGGCCTGGCCGTCACGGACAAGAAGAGACAGCAAGAAAGCGCATCGACGGACATAACCTTCGGAGTTCGAAAATAACTGAGCAAGTCCTGAGATGTGTTCTAAGAAACGGTCTGAGGCCCGGCAAGAGTCTCCGACGCCTGCAAATACAAACACTGATTTTTATGCAGGCTCACGAAATATGTCTTCCTGTCTCGTGACGTTCAAGGTCTTTTGTACTTCGATGTTCGGACTTGAGGATACAGCTCTTCTGGCTGATGTTTCCCTAGGATCATCGTAGCTGGCTGTCCGATGCAGACATTACTTCACAGCAACCTTATAATGCTCCATATACATCCCCCATTACAAGCATACTCCACATGTACACTGGCAGGATTACATTGTCGTTTTGCACCGAGAACGCCTCTAGCGCCGCAGACAGTCCCGCGACCACGGCGTACCGTGTGAGCTGGGAATATTCAACCCGCAACTCAACTTGGTGTGCTGGAAATTCAAGACAAGGGACGCACCGAAAAGTGTTCCGTCAGCCCGCACACGCGCAGGAGCCACGCGAACGCGACGACAGAGGCTGTGAACGCCACACTTCCTTCTAACGTCTTGGGACTGGTCGCCACCCACCGGTGCCGTCCCACCCGCTTGCCCACAATCGATGCCTACGCGCGGTGCTGAGGCTTTAGCAGATATGAGCTTGGGGATGATCGACTACTCACCAGCGCGTCACCGACTCCTAACACCAGTATGCCTGTGTATAGAAGCAACTGCGACGGCCTCCAGCCCCAACTGACGTATCAGCCAACACGCTACACGGCCCAACGAGCTCACTCACCCCTCGAACCAAACCGAGCCCGCACATCCAGTCAGCAGAAAAAAGTGGCTCAGTATCGCTGTCCCATTGTCCTTCTGGTCCAAGAATTCATTCATGAACAGGTGGACAGACGCGCCGAACGGGTACAGTGCAAAGTATCGCACGTATTCCGCAAAGACGAACAGTGCAAACGCCGCGCTGAACGACAAATGCGTGAACGCCGGCTGTCCGTCTGATGTGAGCACACGAAACTGTCTGCGGGAATGATGGATGCTTACGTCGACCGCCAGCCCGGGAAGGAACATAACCACTGCGAGTGCATGGAAGAACTTGCGCCGCGCGTTCAGGCTTAGCAGCGGGACCCGTTTGTCTGCCGCATCCAGCAAGTCTGTTGCGACGTTCGACATTTGCGCTCCATTGGGCAGGTTCGAGAAGCTCAGACCCAGCCCGCCCGAGTCTGGCGGTGGCGTTGACGGCGTGCCGGAATCACTGTGCTCCGCGTTGCCCGCGCTTCGCGCGCCCTCGAATGGAGTGTGCATCAGATCGCCCACACCACGAGGTCGGTACCGCCGCGACCGTGCCAGCTGCCTATTCCAGCCCGCCACGCTGATGCTGCCTAGTGCGGCCCAGTACGCAAGAAGCACAGGCCTGCTCCACTTCTTCTTGCCTTCAAGGATCCAGTACAGTACCCAGAGCCATGGGTCGCGCTTACCGAGACACCAGCGCGTCCACATGCCGATGAGCCCGCCGACGATGAGCACGGAGCCGAGGTAGAAACCGAGAGCGAGCAGACGGCGCTGCTTCTGCTTCTCCGCGGGATAACGCAGCCGGCGGACAGGGCGCTGAGCGATGTGGCGCGACAGATAGAGAAGCGGCGAGAGAAGTAGACCGACCATCAGCGAGCCCGGGATCAGCGCAATTTGAAATACCAGGAGCGGCGTGGGTAATCGGAATGTCTTGATGAACGGTGTCGTTACTGGCCATATCTGGAATGCGGTCAGATATTTTTCACATGTCCAGAGTAGATCGAAGACGTACCCTGGCTATGGTCAGGTTGAGCATCTCCATGAAGAGAACGGTCGCTCCGAAGCAGACCAGACCTAGTTCTCCGAATGTGAAGCCGTGATGGGCCATCCGAATGGCCATGAACAGCGAGAACTGGAAAAACAGTGAACTCGCCACAACCTCAAGATAATTCAAGTCTGGCGACTTCAACATCAGACGTAGTTGACAAAATCGCGGCACAGGACATACTCTGCCATATCCCAATCTTCGCCTCCGAGAACGCGATCCGGACACAGAGGATCCAGAGGCTGACCGAGACGGTAAAGAGCACGTACAAATAGGTCCGACGACCCTCCTTGCGTGGTACCGAGCTCACCTCGCCGTCAGGCACCTGGATCTTCCGACGGTGCCGCGCCTCCGTCATCCACGATGCGCATACATGTACGATTAGGATCGTCGAGCAGAACGTCGAAAGATTGACGAGGTTACGACGGCTCAATAGGAGGGCCTCAAGTGCGTTCATGTGCCCAAGTACCCTTGGAGCTTCTATGAGCCAGGTGTGGGAAAGAGGGTCCGAGGGAGGGGTGGCCGTAAAGGCTTGCAGGGTCAAGTACAGCAGAGCCGAGGATATGAGTGGCCCGACGAGAATTCCCGTAAATATTCCATCGTCGGCCGAGTCTCTGTAGAAAACAGATCAACCGACCGTCGAATCGTAACCTGCCAAACTCACCTGTAATTCTTCGGCACCGTCATCCACACATAACCGAAGACACCTATCTTGAGCGTATTGCTGGGAGCAAGATGCAGCGTACGCCTGCCTTCACGGGTGTCTATGCGTGGCGATCCAGGTCTATCGGGCTGAGCGGTGGGTTGTGAAGACGCAGCAGTGAGTTTCGGTTGTTTTGTCCAGGTGAGACGAGTAGCAAGATAATAAACGATGGATGCGAGAACGAGAAGAGAAAGCTCTAACATTTTGCTTTAGTTATTTCATACGTTCGAACAGTGAAGCGCGCACCTATTGATATCCACATGTCCGACGAGAATGGCGTGTCGGTACAATTACTTATTTTTGCAACAACAAGCCCAAGAGAAAACAAAAGGATAGACGTCTCTACCGCCTGCCGGGGATCCCACGTCACCTTCCATCGTACAGGGGCGAATGGCAGACAGAAAGTGACGGAGAACGTGTCGGGCAGCATAGTGCGAACTTGAGGAAACTGCAACAGGTACGCAGCTCTTTGACGCATGAACAGCGACGGGGACCCTGTTCGTGGAGGGATGCTGCCGTTTAGATGGGTGCCGTTGGGCAGGTGGACGGCCGGGGAACGAGAGCGGGTGAATGTCCTGCGTTCATGCAGGCGGGTGGGACTACTACGTCGAGAGCTGTCAGACTGAGAGGGTCTATGCTCGCTCTCTTGTCTTTTGGTGAGAATGTGATAGTGCCTGGTGTCTCTCGTTCCGTTGTCCAGGGCATGCTGGGCAACTGGCCTTCCTCGGCTTCGCTCGAGGCCATCGTCGGTATCATCGTCGATGCTCGTGTCTGACCCGGAACTACGATAGAACGCTGGACTGATGAATGAAGCCTTCGCGAGAGGGAGACACACAACACACCCAGAAGACCCAGCCTGGTAGCTGGAGCTCCATTCCTGATGCGACTTCTGAGCCGGGCTGGTGACGATCGCTGTGGGCCTGCGACTGGCGAGTTTTTTTGACGGGTCTCGGCGCCCCTGGGTGTGCTTGGACGGCGGAGAAGGCGAAGACGGTGAACGAGGCAGCGTGACTTGTGTTGGTGGAGACTTGGCGCACACGCGCTGCTATCCACGACACCGCGGGATCTAGAAACCAGCGCAGAGTACTTGTCGAATGTCTGTACTGCAGATACTCAGAGAGAGCCGGGCACAATTCTTATGTTTCCGAGAGTAGACTCAACAGAGTGACCCGCTCGAGCCCGTCGTTGCCTCGAAAGCACGTGCTCAAGCGCTGGTCCGACCCGCCATCGTCAATTAAGGAAGCTTTCTATGAGTCTATTGCCATATTCTGATCATCTCATTCAACAGAATGCCGCAGGCATAATTAACGGCGTCGTGCTAGACATTTATGGGGAAGGAGGAGAAGCAACACACACATATCAATAGTCGATGAGACAAGCGTTATATACTTGCAGGAAAGTGATCTCATATGCATGCATATGTTTTCCAGCGGCCATTCATATCGTTGATCGTCCGTCATCATACAGCTATAAACACATCTATACCAGCCAGATGATATGGAACGGAGGCATACTTGATATGAAGTAGTTCTGTCTTTCAGCCACCGTACGTAACTTCGCAGCACATTCGAGGTCCTTTTCTCATGCTGCGCTAATCACCGTATGCAGATGGACATGTACCACCAAGTTTTTTGCTATCTATGGCTAATCTCGGAAGTCTGTTCAAGCCCCTGTTTTCTCGATGGGTTCGCTTGCTTCTCAATCCGCTTACTTCTTGCCAGCTACCATGGGTCTTGGAACATGCGGGATGTAACACGTTCAGCCGCTCAGCGCTCATACAGTACACTTAGATGCACCTCGCATGCGATGCCAAGACTGTGTTCAAATTGGTATCCGCCAAATCCGAATTCACCATCCTCTTCGTTACGGTGACATGACCAGGTATGTTGGCGCCCAGCCGCATCATCTCGGACGTATCACAGCCTCATGTTGGCTGTGGAGTCGGTGTTGAGTCATCGAGGGATTTGTGGAAGGACCTGATTCGTTCAATCCGTCTCGACACGGACGCAGTGGCCACAGTACTCCCTTTCTTCTGATGTTGCACCCGGCGCCGCGGTGCATGTCCTGCTGCACCGGATCCGGATCGTCTTGCTCTCATGCCCCTTCTCTTACGTCCGACGATGAAGGACTTGCGTCCTTTTCACTACGGAGCGCCACAGCCATTGTGCGCAATCTTCTGTCTCTCTGCATCTATGTCACAGTCTCCGACGGAGAACGTCAGCCTTTTCCGTGCCATGATTCCGCCAGCAAGCGCGGTAGCGGAGATGAAATACATCCGTGTTCAAAATGGGCAATTGTTAATCTACATTCGAGTTATGTAAAGCTTCTTCAGGTACTTCTTCATTCTCTTCCCATAACTGCGACCGTTTCGTTGGTCTAGATATCTGGGAAGCGTCGACATCTCCTTCCGTCATCGTCCGCTTTGAGTTGATGGCCCCAGTCAGTGGGTCTCGCCTGGAATAAGTACTCGCATTCTTCAGAGCACTTGTACTACATACGTATCGAGGACGTCTTGTCGTACTCATCTTCAGTTGAATCATAGTAGACTAGAAATTGTCTGCCAGTCAAACTGCAGCGACGCGTCGCACGTGACTTTGATGCTGTCAACCCATTAATTAATGCCGAGTGGTCAACTCTATTTTCTGTTTCCGACCGCTACAACGCCGTGTTGGATACTGCGCACAGAGGCATCGAGGCGTATCCCAGTAAGTAGAAACACGCTCTTGACTACTCACAGTGTAGGCTGACTTGTCGGGCCATATATGTGGCCACGTGCTCGCTTCTTCAGTCAACGCCGCGTCTCCGCTCTAGCCACCGCGCCTCTCACCCCAAACCGTGTTCACAGGCACATCCACGCGTTTTCTTCACCTCAACACAGCACGCAGCATGAAGAAATCAGAACGCGTCGTCTACCTCGAGGACCTCGAAGAGAAAAAGACGCGGGTGCT